>OY757936.1:38799997-39199997 GCA_963585895.1 Sepioteuthis lessoniana | reverse complement strand
ATCTCTATGTGTAATCGATTGTTGCTATCTCTATATGCAAATTAATTATTGCTATCTCTATGTCTAATCAATTGTTGCTATCTCTATATGCAAATTAATTTTGCTATCTCTATGTGTAAATCGATTGTTGCTATCTCTATATGCAAATGAATTATTGCTATCTCTGTGTAATTGATTGTTGCCATCTCTATATGCAAATTAATTATTACGATTTCTACGTGCAAGTTAATTATTGCTATCACTATGTGTAAATTGATTATTGCTATCTCTCTATGCAAATTAATTATTGCTATCTCTATGTATAAATCGATTGTTGCTATCTCCATACGCAAATTAATTATTGCTATCTCTATGTGCAAATTAATTATAGCTATCTCTATATGCAAATTAATCATTGCTATCTCTATGGGCAAATTAATTATTGCTATCTCTATGTGTAAATTGATTGTTGCTATCCCTATGCGCAAATTTATATACAGTTAATGAAAAACAAGATCATGCTAAATGTTCTGGAACCAAATAATAACATTTTACCAGCAAAAGAATCTTCTGTCTTGCTTTCCTTTTCATCTTTTTTTCATTTACATTAGTAAATAAGTAATTAGCTTCTTTAGTATAAAAAGCCATTTCAAATGCTATGGATACGTTATTACATGTAAATCCCACAATGACTAACATCTATGAAATTAATCTATGATTCAGTTCGTATGATGCAGGTTTTAAAGAATACATTCTAAATTTGGAATTTGTCACCATTCTTTGAATCAATTGCATTTTTCAAAGATTTTTATTCTGTGTGAAATATTTTCTTAATCACACATTTAACTTATCAAGCTTTTTGAAAATTACAACTCAAGCAGTTATTTTTTGACAGTGGAGAATAATATAGGTTAAATACAATAAAAAATAAGCACTTAATGAGACTCAAACTCATATCTTTTTTTTACTTCCCTGTTGTAGAACAATGACTTGAGTGAGTTGTAATTAAAATAAAAAGCAAGTAAAAATAACCATGCAAGAAGATATGAGCTAAAATTAATACTGGTTGTCAATTCTTCATTTGTAAATAAAAAGCCATTACTAATATTAGGGTAAAAGACACGAGCAGCAAATATGGCCCTGAGAGAGAATCAGGAATGAGTTTATAGTTTTGATTTGAGCTTCTAATAATCTATGGCTTTGTAGCTCAGTTGGTCAACCAGATGATTTTCTTAATACTATTTGTATAAAAGCAATAAAAACAAATATAGCGCTATGAATGCATGCGCGCGCGTGTGTGTGTGTGTGTTAGAGGGAAAGTGGAAGAGAGAAACAGAAATAAGTGATGAATTTATAGGTTTGATTTGAGCTTCTGCAAGCCAAAGGCTCACTTATTAGCTCAGTTAATTGAGCAGTTGATATGTTTAATTAGGCTTCCTTCATGCAAAAAGAACATGAGTTTGAGTCTCGCTGAGAGATTGTCCTGTATTATTTCTGATCTGTACTGCTCCTCATTGTTGCAGATTAAAAAACCAAGTGAGTAGGACTAAAAAGTAACTAAAAATTAAAGATAAAAAAAAAGTCAGAATTTATTATAAAATTTTCTATATATCTGTATTCGTCATTTAGCTTAGATACTATATCTGTTCTGGTGATATTTTTTGATTTAATATTTTACAAAGATCTTTAAAAAATATGTTTTGCTTCATTTTCCTAAAAAGAGTTGATGTTGGACTCATCAAGGAAATTTGAATTGATACACAAGAAAATAAATGAGCAAATGTCTAAAAATTTATCAACAAATTAACAAATATTATCCAGTTTATAAAATTCTTCTTTGAAAATTGCCGAAGTAGCTTTCTAACATTACACGATTGATTGATTTAATGCCACGTTAACCCAACTGGGGTTGTTTCATGCATAAAGGTGAGGGAATTGGATACATTGTACATTTATATTCATATTTTTTGTGTAGTTGTTTCTTAAGAGTTTTTTGAACATAGCCATATGATGTCAGATATTCTTGTCTAATAAAAATAATAGGCAAACAGATCTGTTTGGCAGATTGATGGGATCCTAACAGGTACTACTACTTCAGATCAAAGTTGATCTTGAAGTATTGGCAGTTAAGAGGTACTCCACCCTTCTCAGATCTATTTGATCCATAGCTGGGACCCTAACAACTACTACCACTCTGGATCAGAGTTGATCTTGAAGTATTGGCAATGAAGAGGTACTCTACCCTTCAAAGTTCTATTTGAATCCATAAATGTGACCCTAGGTACTACTACTCCGTATCAGAGTGGGCTTGGGAATTATGACAATGGAAGGTACTCCACACTCCCTAATCTCCAGAATTGGAGCCTCACCATCAAATGCAGCTTAATGTCATTGCAGGACAAACCTTTTTATTTTTTTTTTTTTTTTTATCTGTCTATGGAGTTAGTGTATTCTAAGCCTCATCAGCAGAGCACTTCTAACATTACAGATATACAAGCAAATACCTATATGTACTAATGACATTATTTTTATATTTTTTGTGATTGTATGAACTTTTTAAGCCTTTTTTTTATCCTTTGCTCATCTTTCTAACATAATCTGTTGGTCTTAGACATCTTCCAATTCGCACGATCAGTCATTTTTTTGCTGTTTTTTTCTTTCAAAGCAAATATTTTTCTTTTGACAACTTTGATTTTATTGCATCTGATTTTCAATCTCATCATCAGGTCAAATAAAAGATCAATAGTCAATTGAAAAGGCCTTTCAACTTAAGCCCATCCGTGTCCTCCATGATCTCTCATTTTGCATATTGGCATTAGTCAATAGATCAATGAAACTGTCCATATCAATAACAGTTTCTTGATCATTCTGATACCATTTCCCCCTTTTGTCTGTTATGAAAAAGGAAGGCAGCTGTTGATCTCTTTGTTTTCTTTGCAGTTCAAAATATCTGTTTGTCATGAAATGTTTGAATTTTCAAGTATGAATCATTTTATCGATGAACAGTTAGAATCAGATATGAAAGTCCAATAAGAGTATTTGGTTCAGCCAGAGCCAGACTTTTACCTGCTGAAGCCCTAAGCTACATGAAGCCCTTCACGAAACAATCTGGGTAAAAACTTTCAAATAATCATACATGATTAAAAAATAATATATATATATAGTGCAATTAGAAGGAAACTTAACCTGGTTAAATTGCCATTATAAATCTATTTCGATGGATAATATTATTATACTCTCTGTCTCCTCAGATGACGATATATGTTTGACTTGAATTTCCTTCTAATTGCACTATATACACTCTGTATGTGAGTTTTGTCATATAAACCTGAAAGGAAAAAGATATGTAACCATAGGCATACATCGAGCACTCACATAGAGCACTCACATGATATTCCTCATATATTCTATATGCGAATAATCCACACCCACTGTCTTCAGACACTGATTGGATATTACTGATTTATATATATATATATATATAATTTTTGATGAATTAGTGTTGAGAATAAAAGCTAATGATAAGACAAGAAATATATTTTAAAAGACAAGGCCCTGAGGGTGTGTGGCCCTAAGCCTAGAGTGATAGCGTCAGGTGTAATTTTTTTTTACTTGAAATTTCAATTTCAATAGCAACATGTTCTAAAACTGTCTGACCAAAACAAAGTTTTAACATTTTTAGAAGTTTACAACCTTATGGCTTTAAGGTAAGTGTTTAATATGTTTTGTTTATTTTTTGTTTAATGGCATATCAACTTGAGTTATTTAATGCCAAAACTGTCATTGCCAAAGATTAGTAGTGGTACTATTTAAATCATAGATGGGGAGATAAGGGATATATGTTAATATAAATGAATAACCTTATAATTAAAATCCGAAAGAAAAAATCATATCAACAGGAAAATGGAAATAGAAAATAAGAGATTATGAATCTGTTGTGATGGAATCACCTACTAATGGACTCAACCACTCTCCATAATACCAGAAGACGCAGCAATAAGAAGTCAGTCTAGATCTCAAAGCTAACCTCGTCCCCACACGGTTATGTGAACTAGCTTACCATCCTATGTTCTTGTAATCCTTCTCTGTTCGTGTAAATATATGCTTATACTATAACTGTAGTGTTCTGTTCTCTTTGTGACCCCTTCCAGTGCGATAACAGAATCATTTCATGAAATAATAATACCTTTATTTCAATTGTATTATTATTTATCAGTAAGCCCAGCATTTGGGTCAGCTGTAGAAATCCCAAATTTCACTCCACTTTTGGTATTTGAAATTTTACAGGATCGCTTTACAATTCAGAGTGAGTAATGCAATTCAAGATTTCTTAAACAAATATCGGGCCTAGTCGGCTGGGGCTGTAGAATGCACCAATTGCATCTCTGCAGAGGGTTAAGACACTCCCAATGAGTGTCCTGGATAACAATCTGATGGTGAGGCTCCAGTAGTGCTGGAGCTTTGGGGAATGAAGAGTACCCCTTTATTGTCATTGCTCCATGGTCCACTCTGCCCCAGAATGGTAGTACCAGATAGGGTCCTATCTATGGGTCAAATAGAGATAAACTGAGTACTCATGCTAAACTGAATTGTTTGAAATAGAACTGTTTTGACATTTAAACTGTGTACTTATGCTAAATGGAATTGTTTGAAATAGAACTGTTTTCACATTTAAACAACATATTTATGCTAGACTGAATTCTTTGAAATAGAACTGTTTTGATATTCAGTTGTATGTAAACAAGACTGTACTTATACTAAACTGAATTGTTTGAAACTTTCATCAAAATGACTAAATTTGGCATTAAATGACACAAAAAGGGTTGATATGCCATAAAACAAATCAACCAACCAACCAACCTAAACAAATATCATCTTTTTTTTCATCGGAGTGCCTAGAATAATGGTTATCATTGTAGAAAATGGAATCTTTGACACAAGTTCAAATCTTGGATGAGACTGCATTTCACTTCAAACTAATGCCCTCAGGAAAGCATGAATTCATCTTTCCCTCAACAATAGATAAATAGTTAAGCAGACTAAGTTCTTTAGTTGTGGTTCAGCAACCAGTCTAAGAGATGGAAAACTGAATTTAAACTATTTTTACTCCATTTACAAATTGACCTAGTAACACATTTTGCCTTGTAGTTGTAGGAGTGGGTAGATACATATATTACAGTTCTATACCGGACATTGGCCTAGCGGTTAGAGTGTTCGCCAATGGCCTGGGAGACCTGGGTTCAATCCTAGGTCGAGTCATACCAAAGACTCAAAAAATGGTACTTGATGCCTCCTTGCTTAACACTCAGCATTATAAGGTACAGATCAAGGGTAAAGTGGAGCAATTCAGGGAAAGGTGTAGTGCCCTCCCCTACACCTTGGTGTGGTAGCTATTGAAAACGGAGCCTTCAGGTCACCCTCGACTATGGTTGCCAACAACTATTTAGAATAAAAGTATGGAGAGGTGCTGTCTGAGGAAAGGATTCCCAGTGACAAGTCTGACTATGATTGGATACACAGCTTTCTCTGAATTGAATTTCTATTTATCAATGTGTGTTTCTATACGACACAAAACCTTGAAAATATTTAGAGAATTTTTATAACATTTGAAATTTTCCTTGTAATGGAATAATCTTAAATTGAATATTCTTATACTGTACAAACTGTCTGTAACTAAAAAGAAAATTTATAATAAAAAGGAAACTAAAATTGAAATGTAACAATTTGTTATATAAATATAAAACAAATCAGAAACAAAATAACTTGTATATGAAATTGATTGTCATGGTAAAAGAATATCTACTAGTTAAATTGTCATTGAAAATTTTTATTCATTGATTTTTCATTGAATTATTTCTTTTATTTACATTTTGGAGGTATTTGTGATATAATAGTTACCATCATAAGACATGGACTTAGTGACTCAAGTTGAAATTCAGGATGAGACTGTTTACATTTCACATTGTGCTAATATCCTTAGGAAATGCATGAATCCAACTATTCTCCCTTCAGCTTTTGGTAAATAGTAGAGCAGGCTTGACTCTTTAACCTCGTTATAGCAACTAGTCTAAGAAAAGGAAAACTCTTAATTCAAACCTGTTGAAATCCACTAAAAAACTGACCTTGTGTTGCATCCCGCTTGTATGGAGAGGTTGTAAATATATATATATATATATATATATATATATATATATATATACATTTTGAGATATATATTTTCATTAGGACGAATACAAGAGTGAGTCAGAAGTTTTGCGATATTTTGGGACATGCTAGTTTGCAGCGTGTATATCATGTGATCAAAACAGTTTAAACTGTAGAAGGTACCTACAATGCTGGGTAGTATTGTGGTAGTTGGATCACTAAAATGTCCATTACTTTACTCTACATGTGATTTGAAAGCCATACAGATAAACACACAATATAGTCTAATGCGGACACTTATGCTTTATGAGTTTGAACAGAGCCATAGCTCTGCAGAAGCAGCCAAAAGCATTTGTTATGTAAAAGGTGAAGGCACAATTGAATACTGTACAGTAAGTAAGGGAGGTAAATCGGGCTGATAGCACTTCAAGAGTATCAGATGAGCTCAGCATTTTACGATCCAGTGTAGGTCATCACATTTGCGATCTTGATGAAAGTGTCTGAAGCTGCCAAATTGTGCCTCATGCCACCAAAATATGGCCAAACCTTTGACTCATCTTCGTATATATTTGGCTTGGTTAACAAAACTTATACAATATATCACAAAAAAATTAATTTGTAAAAAGTGCGCTGCCAATAGAAAAAGTTTGGAAGTTTCTGTCACAAATATTCAAGATGAAAAAAGATAAAAAAGAAAAATAACACAAAATTATCTAATTTTTCACTTTATAGTTATTAAGTCAGGTAGAAGGCTATTCAGATGAGCAAACAGCAATAAGGATTGAACTCAGTTCAAAATGGACCATGAAATGGACTTTTAACCATTACACTGAGACAGAGATTATGTTCAGCTAATTTTAGTATAAGTTCACTGTCATAGAGCACTCTATGAGAACTGATCTTACCATGGTCTGTGAGATGAGCTTGTTAACCATAACTCTCTGGTAAGAAATTAATCTTTGCTCTTTTTTGTCCTTTAATAAATTTTAGAAAAATACAAGATAGGATATTAGGGAAATTTTTCAAAAGGTTTTGTTTAGAGATTTAAGTCTAATTCACATAAAATATGAAATCAGCCTTAATTTTTAAAGTAAAGATACATCCTTGTACTTAGTATGTTTGATAGGCTTGAATCCTCCCATTTACAAAAAGAAGAAAAAAATCATTGAGGATTAAATGTAAAATTTATATAAATGCAGACACACAAATGAATATACAGAAAAGTCTATTTAAAAAATAATAAGAAAGAAACCAGTTAAACAAACCTTTTATTTGTCTTGCTAAGGAGATCAGCTACATTTTTAAGATATTCAGGAACAATGGTCACCAATTGTTCTTCCTCGTTTACTTCTACTGGAATGATAGTTTGGAAATATTTCAGCCAATCAAACTAGAAAAGAAAAAGAGACACTCAAATAACAAAGAGTAAAACTTTTTCAGATTTATTCATTTATTTTTTGAGAGATTACTTGTTTATTTTCAAAGAAAGGCAGTTTTTTTTTCTGGTGAAGATACTCAGGGTGTAATGGTTATTGTCAAAGGAAATGGAGACAGCAACTCAAGTTCAAATTCTGGATGAGGCTGTTTGCATTTTACTTAGCGATAATACTCTTGGGGAAAAGTTTTATAATATTTGTAACTATTCTTCATTGCCACTTTTGTAATGTTCCATGAGGCAGGGGGGGGAATTTTGCTGAATACTGAGTATGGTATCATAAATTATATGAACTTGTAATATTACATTTCACATCTACTTTGCATATGCACTCTCTCTTGTCTCTCATCTGTCTAATCCATTTTTATATCCACCACTTCTAGTCAGGTGAACTCCAGTAGTACAATCCATTTCAACACTTGTGTTTATTGGCTGGAGATCCGTGTTCAAATCACATGGGTTGCTATCAGCAC
Organism: Sepioteuthis lessoniana; assembly: GCA_963585895.1. Classification (NCBI taxonomy): domain Eukaryota; kingdom Metazoa; phylum Mollusca; class Cephalopoda; order Myopsida; family Loliginidae; genus Sepioteuthis; species Sepioteuthis lessoniana. Next base: position 39,191,966 of record OY757936.1, on the reverse strand, counting down.
ATTCTTCAACATAACAAAAAGTATGCATCCAAACTCATCTCCCTCCATTGGGAGAATAGTTAAATAGAAGGGCAAACCAGGCTTTTTAACTTTGATTTGGCAACCAGTCAAGTAGAAGGAAAAACTTTGAATTCAAAGCAAATGGGCTCTTCTTGTTCATCAAACCATTTTGAGAGCTCTTCCTCCTCCTCTTTCTCCTCAATACAATTTCAACGAAAGAATAGAAAATATGTTACACCAATGAATGGCAAGGGATATTCTGTGAAAGAACCATTCATTTTCACTGGGTCCAATGGTTATGAATCTTAGAAACAATCTGGGAGTAAAAAGCTTGTTGGGTTGCCTACGACACCAGACATTTCAACTGTAGAAGGCACAAAAAGAAATCAGTCCTAAAGCAACCAGTACAAAACTAGCTTACAATCCTCAGTATGACTGGTGATGTTTCTTGGATCTATTGATAAACTGAGTTACCAAGTTATAGTAATCATCAAATCATGCTGATAGCACATATTCTCTTGACTCTCTATCGCCATCCTTCACTATTGGCAGATCTCTTGATGGCATCCAGTGTCCACACAAAGCAAATGAATCTAAGATTTTGTTGGTTTACCAACACTAGTAGAGAACTTTGCTTATGAGATTCTCTCAGTTTCTGCACAGTACCAAGTATGTCTTTTTTATCTTACTTGGATGGTTTATAAGATAGGATGTAAGTGGCCATACAGCTGCTGTTTTGTGAAAAGCATCTTTTGGGTTTCTCTTTCATACTTCTTTTTTTTTGCTGACCCAAAATTATCTGCTCTTTCTAGAAATCATTTTTAATGGGAAAAATTTTCAGTAAAGAATCCATTTGTTGTGAGCATTTAGTTGGCTCATTCTTTAATGACTGGAGACATATTGGGATTCAGAAGAACACAAAATAATCGAACATATTTGATAGATTCTAGAACCATTAACAGAGGAAATGACAATTGTATTCATGTCATTAAAAACAAATGATAAATATGATGGTGGAGAATAAATTAAAACACACTTACCCCTGGAGCCAATTTTTTCAGTTGTTGAACAGACAATTTAGTATAAAGTTTCTCAACATCATGTCTTTCTTCAGCAGGGATTGTAATCTGTTGAATAGAATCAAGCAATGAAAAGTAGAGAGAAAAGAAAAAAAAGAAGCTATGGATTCATTTTCCCAAAACACTTTTGATTTTTCCTTTAAAAGTCTGCATTGATTCCAATTGAATTCCTTCTGTTTCAGAAAAAATTTTGTGTCTGCTTTTAATGATTTACATGAAAAGAGTCTTCATACGAGGATGAGGACATTGGCCCAGCGGTTAGAGTGTTCGCCAATGGCCCGGGAGACCTGGGTTCAATCCCAGGTCGAGTCATACCGAAGACTTTAAAAATGGAACTTGATACCACCTTGCTTAACACTCAGCATTATAAGGTACGGTTCAAGGGTAAAGTGGAGCAATCCAGGGAATGGAGTAGCGCCCTCCCCTACACCTTGGTGTAGTAGCTATCGAAAAGGGAGCCTTCGGGTCACCCTCGACTATGGTCGCTAACTTTACTTTATATCACATGTAAACCAGCTCATTAGCCTAGTGGATAGAGTGTTCGCCAATGGTCCAGGAGACCTGGGTTCAATCCTAGGTCGCATCATACCAAAGACTTTAAAAATGGTACTTGATACATCCTTGCTTAACACTCAGCAATATAAGGTATGTATCAAGGGTAAAGTGGAGCAATCCAGGGAAAGGAGTAGCACCCTCCCCTACACCTCGGTGTAGTAGCTATTAAAAAGGGAGCCTACTAGTCACCCTCGACTACGGTCACCAACTTTACTTTATATCACATGTAATATTTATTTAAAAACATTTATTGTGTGGAAGATGAAGGCATAGTTGATCACTGTAAAATAACCAGATGGTTCAAGAAATTTCGCTCAGATTGCAAGAACCTTGACAATCAGACAAGGTTAGATTGGATGTAAACTGTGGACTCTGAGGCCGTGATTTAAACCATGGAGGTAAATCCAGTGAGTAGCACTTGGAGAAAAACTGGATCTTGCCATCATCTCTTCCTTTTGTTTTTGTCTCTAGGAATTTGCACCAGTATCTTGCAATGCAACAATATTATATATTTTCCAGATCAAGAGAAACCTGATATTTTTCTAGAAAACAAAGTATAAAAATTCCTATCCTTTATTTTGTGCTGATTCTGATTTTTTATTTGTATAATAATCATTATTTATCATTGTAAATTTGGCTGTAAATGCAAAGAAAAGAAAAAGAAATGCAGTAAATTTGATTAAAATTTGAACACCTTTAGGAATTTAATTATAGTCATCCATGACACAGCTTGAGGAAATCAACTATCATAACACATGTCACAGAGAGTGGAATTCAACTACAGTCACACGTGTCACCATTCTAGCAATAAAACTATAGTTACATGTCACAGCTTTAGGAATTCAGTGATAGTCACACATGTCACAGAGTGAAGAATTCAACTATAGTCACATGTCACCGTTCTAGTGATTCAACAATATGCAAACATATCACAGATTGAGAGATTCAACTATATGTTGTATACTTCTCATAGCCATAATGATATCAATCACAACTGTGATACAAACACATTTACAAACACAGGCGGACTCTGTTGTTTCAGGTATGAACAGGTTTATTAATTTCTTGACTTCGGTTCATGGCGACACGAGGAGAGAGACACAATTCTTAAAAGTCTATGCTGACCATAATGTGCTGACCCCACCCCTTCAATGCACGGCACATCTTGTGATGTTTAAGATCTTTGTCAGTAGAGATCTGAAAAACCCGACTACATCTTTCAATGGTCCAAATCCAATTCTCAACAGTCGAATACCCAACTCCAATCTTAACTACCTCTTTTTCAAAATCCTGAAATTCTCAGGACAATCTCTTCCGAGCATGACATCATCCATACTCCAGCCCCATTTCCTATCTGGGGGTTTATTACAACAAATGGTGATTGTCATATCCTTTGTGCACGAGTGTAAAACTGTACCTAATGACTATGCACCTGGACTTAAGAAACTCAAATAGTTTAAAGCCTTACCAAACTGAATGATAAAATATAATTAATAAAAAATGATGAATTCAAAAAAATCATTGCCAAATTATATAACATATAGTCACACATATAACAACTTTCAAAACATTAAAAAGTTTTGGTTTTTTTAATTATGAATTCTATATTGCTGCAGGAAAATCAAGAAAGTAATTTTTACATGATCATTAAAAAAGACTTTAAAATAAAATATGAGCAACCAATGTAGAAAAAAAACTCTGAATTCATTCTCTCTACACTCATTGTCAAGTATTTTGTCACGGGAGACTGGTAAAATCAGGAGCAGCATGTCTTTTAGCCTGTTCAATGTTTTATTTAGCTATATTCTATGGCAACACTGAGAAGGAGATATATGATTCTTGATCTTTCATTGGACAACTGTAGTTTTATGAAGAGGGTAGACCTGTAGCATGAACAACTGCTGGTTTTATATATGAAGGCCAGTACTGAGATCCAGATATAGATCCATGGTACTGTGATACCAGAAATATCCATTCCAAAGAATGATAATGATGGTTCCTCTGAAACAGCAAGTGCATAATAGGATTTAGGTAAGTAAGGGCTCACTCAGATCCATACACCACCTGTTTGATATCTCTTCCCTAGATCCAGAACCAATCCATGGTCCAAAACATCTGGTTCAGGATCAGTGGTAGTAAATAGCCAGAAGAGATGCCCATTGACCCTACAATGGGGTTTATCCACCCTCTGATAAGTATTATCTTTTATTATGCTTGGTTTCTATGTACCATAGCCAGATATGGCTATGTGTGAAATGTACATCGAATGTTCATGACCACATATAGAAAACTTAGAACATAGGAATCTCGAAATATGAAAAACACGTAACGAATTCTCAGTTCAGATATGAACCTTTTATTACCTTTGAGTTTAAATGTTCTTCAACATAAGGAGAGAGACACAATCTTTTAATGCTGGCTTTTTCACCTGGCCCCATCTCACGCGGCGCCCGTAGCGCGCAAATTCGTCTGGCCTTGGTGAGCCAGCGAAAGTCAACCATCTCGTTCGGTGTCTAGCTTCAACTCTCTAACTTTCTTCAAAATCTCCCAAAAACCTCCACGCGCTTCCGGTGCATGACATCATTTTCACTCTATCACCCTGTTCCTCATCTCCGGCTATTGTGACATCTCTGAGTGATATGTCCGCTCTGCTTGCACACACGTTAACACCTGCATCAAGTTTGCACCTAACTAACCCATGTGCTGAGCCGAAAGTTTCTCTGCCTAACTAAACCCAAAGGAATGAATCAAAATCCCCCAGCCATTATATTACATCTAGCCATTGTCCCTATCAAGTAAGCCTGGTGAGGAAGCCAGTCTAGTAACTGATCACTTAACCATGTGACCAGTAGAAATCAGTAGCATGATACTAGTAGCATTCTTTGAATGCCTTATGTGACTATTTTCACTTACCTGAAACTGTTGTATACTATGCGTATACATATACAAATATATATATATATATATAAGCAGAAACATAATCAAACATAATTTACAAACTTCAGTGAACGAACGAACAAACACACTTCTTTATAAGAATATGTATCTCTCACACTTTATTCTTAAGAGGGTTGGTGTTTCTGTTGTGTGTGAGAGATGAGTGGAGACAGGGACAGACTGCTATATTGACTCAACTTTTCTCTTGACCATAGCATGCTGTGCATCTTGGCTGAAGTTGCCCCAGCCCTCAGTCTGTAAGCTAGCCCTCACTCTGGCCTTCCTGTCATCAACTCACTCAACTGCTGCTGGCACCTGCCTATATTCTTTTATAACACCCACTTGCTTCCACTTCTTCTGCTTATTTACACAGGTGCATCACTTGATTGACAGCTCAGTCAAGGGTCAATATACAACAAAACAAAAAGATTTCACAGCTCTGTATTCTTTTTGTTTAAGCTGGCATCTGTAATATAATTTGCATGCATGTGCAAATTTAAGTCCTTAATATTACTATCACTTATGAATATACATAAATTGTTGTGTAGATAAAGACTCCAAAGCAACAGATGATAGTCTTGAATCAACAACTATTGGAGGCAAACAAGAGCAAGAATATCAGTTGGTTGGAGCATATAAAATGGATCTACATGAGAGAGAGTGATGAAATAAACTTTGTTATTGCAGGAACCAGACATCATTGTGAAGAAAACAAGTTTCACCGGCATCTGTTAGTTAAAGGACATGAGAAATAAGACTCTCTGTATTTTTCACTAAAATGTAATAAGTCTTTTAGCATTGTCCACAACTAAGTAACAAGTCTTTTGGTATTGGTCACAGCATCGTAATTCCTTATCATAAAACCAGACAAGCAAAGCAGATCACTACAGACTATAAATACTGCAAGCTTTTGTTCAGTTTGTTTTAAAATGTCTTTGAAATTTTCCAGTTTTTGATGAAGACAAGTTTGTATTTTAAAATGCTTCTGGTAAAAATTATGTTTATTCTGATTAACATTTGAACCTTCCAGCAAAACACAACACCAAAAGCTGCTCACATCATGGAAGAATACTTTAGACAAGTTTACACATCAATAACTAATTTCTCCTCTTTCTCAATATCATAGATTTGAGAAACACAAAGAAAAAGGCAATCAAAATGAATAAAGAATAAAAGTAAACTAAAATAGGAATTGAACAAAGAATTTAGATAAAAACTAAAAAGAGGAGATTTTTTTAGCTAAAAAGGCAATTAATTCACTAATTGCAAAGTCATAATTAAACTAATGACGTGAAAATCAAAATGTATACAAATCAATTGAAAATAAAAACCATTATATGGTTTAGCTCTAAGTCTTTCTCGAAAAATTTCAGTGTCTAAACAAAATCAATAAAACTCAAAGGAAGCAAAGAAAATGTTTTTTTTGTGTCTTTGCTTTATAATTCTCATGAGCCAAAGTTGAATTGCTGGGTACAGGATGCTTGTTAACAATTATTTAGTAATTATTTAACTTGGTTTTTTGAAATTATTTTGGAAATTCGAGAAATACTAATAAAAATAATTAGGAATATAAACAAAAATTCCTTTTTCAAAATTACTCAAAAAGGATGGGTTTCCTGTTATGTTATCAATAATAATTCCTAATGAATATGTAATATAATGGGGGAGGGATTTTGTTTAATATATCTTGCCTTTCAGTTTAGTTAGGATGAGAACCTTTCGCATAGTGCATGGGTTAGTTAGGTGCAACATTAATGCAGGTGTTCATGCGTATACGGAGAAGATGTGTCATTCAGAGATGTCAAAATAAAAATCCCAGATAGGAAATGAGACTAGGGAGGTGAATGACGTCATGCCTGGAAGCGTGCGCTGAGAATTTTGGGATTTGAGAAAAAGCAGTGAGTTGAGTTCTAGCCTCGGAGGAAGAAGGTTGACTTTCGGGGCTTGCCAAGACCAGACCAGTAGTTTGCGGCTGGGTGCCGCACGTGGTGGGGGCAGATGGAAAAGTCAGTATAGAAAGATTATGCCTCTCTCTCTTCATGTCGAATTACCTTTAACTCAAAGGTAATAAAAAGTTTTGTACCTGAACCAATTTCGTGAGTTTCATGTTTTTTAATTCCCGATGTCTATTTCACACATCCATATATATGGCTATGTAACAAATATTATAACAAAAAAAAAGAAGAAGAAAACTGCTATGAAAAACCACCTGTTAGTAAGTAAAAAGTAAACTTGGCGACCATAGTCGGGGACTAACTGAAAGCTCCTTTTTTCATAGCTACTAAATCGAGGTGTCAAGGAGGGCACTACTCATTTCCCTGGATTGCTCCACTTTACCCTTGAAACGTACCTTATAATGCTGACTATTAAGCAAGGAGGTATCAAGTACTACTTTTTGAATCTTTGGTATGACTTGACTTGAGATTGAACCCTGGTCTCCCAGGCCATGGGCAAACACTCTACCACTAAGCAAATGGGCCAGTTAGATAGTTTGTTGTTGGTTTGTTGGGTTTTATGGCATATCAACCTTTGTAGGTTATTTAACGCCAAATCCATTTTTATGTAAATAATCTGTTCTATTTAAAACAATTCAGTTTAACATAAGTACACAGTTTAATTGTCAAAAACATTTCTATTTCAAACTATTCAAGCAGTTATATGTAACAATTCAGTTAAGTGTTAATACAGTTTTAATGTTGAAAAACAGTTCTATTTCAAATAATTCAGTTAAGCATAAGCATGCCATTTAAATGCAAGAATGGTTTAATTGTCAAAAACATTTTGATTTCAAGCAATTCAGTTTACTCAAACAATTCATTTTAGCATAAGTATGCTGTTAGTTCTATTTAACCCACAGATAGGGCCCTATCAGGTGCTACCACTCCGGGCCAGAGTGGACCTAGGAGCGATGGCAATGAAGGGGTACTCCGCATTCCCCAAAGCTCCGGCATCTCTGGAACCTCACCATCAGTTTGTTTAGTGTCATATCCAGGACACTTGTTGGGGGGATCTTAGCCCCCTGCAGAGAAGCAGTCAGTGTATTCTACAGCCCCAGCTGACTGGGCAAGGGCCTGTTAGTCATATTTACCAACCCCTCTGCTCGGGCAGGATATGACACAAAGTCAATTTTTAAGCAAGTTTAACAGGTTTGAATTCAGGGTTTTCCTTCTCCTTGACTAGTTGCCTCACCAAGGCTGAAGAACCTTGTCTGCCCTACTATTTACCCATAGCTGGAGGGGGAATAATTGGATTCATACCTTTCCCAAGGGCATTAGTGCTATGTGAAATGCAATTAGTCTCATCCAGGATTTGAACTCGTGTCGTCGTGTCCATTTCCTACGACGATAACCATTACACCACGGGCACCTCCTCAAGGGCCAGTTAGTAGTAGTGTGAAAAACTCACAAGGAGTAAAATATGATAATACATAATTTAAATTTATGTATGAATGTATTTTTAAAAAATATAAATTGATATAATCAATATTAATAATCTAATATCATAAGAGAAACTGGAAAAGAAATAAGATAATAATCTATTCAAACTCTTCTTTTCATGACACAACAAAAGAGTGAGTTTTCTGTAATGCAATTCTTCATATTTTTATGCTACAATGATTCTTTTTAGATATTATAAAAGATATTGGAAAGGAATAAGATAATTATTTTCGAAATATTATAGTAAGCTGGGGTATTTTGTTAAGTAGACAAAAAAATTGGAAAGGAGAAGAGATGATAAAGAACATCGATAACAGAGAATGTATACAGACTTCCTATGGCTACAGGCCTTTTCTGAAAACTGCAATGGTTTTCTTTGAAATTATATTCAGAAGTAAGGTCAGTTCTCCATTGGTTAAATTACTGTGTTTTTGTTTACTTTATGGAAAAGCTACTTGATTTCATTTCAGTCCCAGTTTCAAATCAGAGACAGGTTTATTGAAATTTTTTTGCAAAATATTGGAAATTTGTTTGCAAAAATATGGTATTTTAGGTTGCAAAATATGTAAGTTAAGTTGAAAACTGAAGAAAGGTAGTATCAGGCAAAAACATGAACACATTGGAAGTTTTAGGGTATTATATTACTGTTCCATACAAATTCTTATGTTTGTGGCTATATGATATTATACAGGAATAAACATATAATAGTCCACTTAACTGAAGTCTTTGTGATGTATATACCAAAGTTGAATGTGCTTCACATAGCTCTCTCATTCACAGCAAGAATTGTAGCAGTCACAATTTTAATGTCTGCTGGTTACAGAGATCAGTTGAAAAAGAGGGCTAGACATGGATTCTAATATCTGGTGCAGGCCTGTGATTGGTTAGTTTGAAAGGTGCCTTGACCAATTAAAAGTATCATACAAGGCCTTTAGATAGTGAGGGCAACCAAGGGAGACAACCCACTTACCTTAGATATGTATATATATTTTATAGGTTAGCTGATGTTGCTGGGTTTTTTTTAGGTGGGGAATGAAAGTGCAAGTATCTTTGATAACTTTTTTAAAAAATTTTGAAATTTCAAAAAATAAATTGTTATGGATGTCATAATGAGAATATCATAAAACAAATAATGAAATTGAATTCTTAAAAATTAATGTTCATCATTTCTCTCAACAATTGATTGATTGATTGATTGATTTTAATGTTATTTCAATCTATCTAAGGTTATTCTATGGCTGGAAGATAAGAAATTGTATAAATTGTACATTTATATTTACGTTTTTTGTGTCATTTTTTAAAAGTTTTTTCCACACTGTTATATGATATCAAGTATTCTTAACTAATACAAATAATTTGCAAGCAGACTTATTTGACCCATAGATTAAACATTAACAAGTACCACAATTTTGCGTCAGAGTTGAACTGGGATTAATGGCTATGAAGGGGTATCCCACATTACCCAGAGTTCAAGAACTAAATGCAGTTTAATGTTGTATCCAGGAGAACCCTTTTATAGGGAGTCAGTGTATTTGAAGCTCCATTGACAGGGTGGTCCTGTCAAAGGGAAAAAACATTGTATATAATCATTCAATAATAATGTTGGGTCAGTAAAATGGTAATTCATGGGTATGGAGTGAGTGAGGAAGAGGCTCTCTGTGATTGGATATACTAATCATGTGATGTGCCCAGAAGTCTTTGCACAAAATCCAAAATCTAGTGAGACAGATTTCACCAGGGTGTTCCGTGAGGCAGTGACATTAAAAGTTCTCAGAAAGACAACCCTAAGATACCAGATATCTTCTTCAGCATGCTGGTAAGTCCCTTAAACTCAACTTTATACACAGGAAGGACTGTATATTGCTATTCATTGTTTCATGTGCTGGTTAATAAATTGTTAAAACTAAACAAAGTATTAATTCATTCATTTGTTGCTATTAGCCTTAGAATAAATGCTATACTAACATAATAATAACAAGAAAGTTATTGAGACATCTATAAAAGACAATTCCATTTATAAACACCAACAACATCAAATGACTTTTTGTCTCATGCATGGAATGGATACAGACATCTAAGAAACATTTTTTTAAAAGTGAAAATAAACTCTTACATTAGCAAGTTGTGTTTCAAACTCAATGACATCTTGCAACTGTTTTCTCAGACCATTCCGATTGTCTCCAAGTAATTCTGCTACTCCCACCATAAAATCTTCATAAGCTTTTATATAGACAGTTTCACTCTTATCCAAATAATAATCCCTACTTGGCATTCCAAGAGGACCATTTTCCATCTTTGAACAAAAGAGAAAAGAACAAAAATTTAATGAGATTATATTCATGCTGGAACTTCAGCTGAAATTGAAGTTTTCATTTGGACACACATAAATGCTTGAAGTAACAGAAAGTATTCAGAGTCATTTGAGATAATTAATAAAAACAAAACAAAAACAAACAAAACAAAAAACAAGCAAAAAAGAAATATAGGTAATAATATATAGATTTCCAAATAAGACAGGATTTGAGTAACTTTCATATAATGTGACTATGTTCGTCCATAAAATAAAAAATAGGATAAATATGAATAGAATCTTCAATGAATGTGTGGTTTCTTTGTTTAATAGCATATCAACCATTGGATCTAGAAAAAAAATAATTGCCATGACAATTGGAAAAATTAAAATCAGACCACCCCTAGTAAAAGAAATGGGATAGTCCAACCCTCATAAGAAGGAAGAAGTGAATATATCAGACAAGACCTTTCTAATAACATTTTATGTATACTGCAAGACACTCTTCAACAGTTGAGCTGTTAAGATAATTTGAATTCCTAAAACACCAATTTATTCATTATTTTGAAAATCTTTAGTGTCAACACAGGCTACAAGTAAAGAAATAACTTTGATGTCCTCCTGTTTTTATTATACTTATAAAATAGTCACTTGAGGTAGAGATAGACTTTTATAAGTAAAAAGTAAAGTAAAGTTGGCAAACTTAGTCGAGGGTGACCTGAAGGCTCGCTTTTCAATAGCTACTACACTGATGTGTAGAGGAGGGCGTTACTCCAGTACCTGGATTGCTCCACTTTACCCTTGATCTGTACCTTATAATGCTGAGTGTTAAGCAAGAAGGCATCAAGTACCAGTTTTTGAGTCTTTGGTATGACTTGACTTGGGATTGAACCTAGGTCTACCAGACCATTGGCAAACACTCTACTCATTAGGCCAATGTAACTCATACATTCTCAATCTGCTTGTAAAATACAACCTAGCAAATATCAGTCATTTTGAGTTGATCCCATTTTACAATTTTAGGAAAAAAAATCGTTGCTTATTAAATTTCATATGATTCCACTTTTTATTTGTGCTTAGTTAGAAAATTCTTTCAAGCTGTGATTGTGTTAGTACTACTGTATGATGGCATCACTTTGACTTCAATAAAATGCTAGGAAAAAAGCTATAAGGTTAATGTGGGTTGTTAGGAATAAATCCTGGAAGCAGCACCCTACAAAACAACAGCTGTATGGACACTTATCTCTCATCCCACAAACCATCCAAGTAAGATGAGCAAGATACTCTGGGTACTGTTGGAGAAGCAGGGATGAACTTAAAAGCAATGTTCTTCCATAGGCTCTTTCACATGAGTGCTGGCTGATCAGCAAAAACTTACATTCATCAGCTCTGAGTAGAAATTGAATGCAAGAAAAAAAAGAAGACTTCACCAGAGAGATATTCTATTAGAACAGATGGTGAGTGAGATTCAAGAGAATCCTTGCAGTCATTATGCCTTGATGATGATGTGAGAATCAATAAGCAATAAAACCAATTTAAGTATTTTGGGGTCAGTTATTCAGGAGTGATATTCAAACCTGAGCAATAATTCCAAAAAGGGCTAAAAATTTTCCAGCCCAGTTGGCTGGGGCTGTACAATACATAGACTGCATCTTTGCAGAGGAGAAAGACCCCTCCCAATGAGTGTCTAGGATATGATATTAAACAATCTGATGGTGAGGCTCCAATAGTTTTGGACCTTTGAGGAATGCAGAGCACTCCTCTATTGCCACCATTCACAGGTCCACTCTGGCCCAGAGTGGTAGCACCTGAAAGGGTCCTATCTATTGGTCAAATTGAACTGTTTTGACCATTTTAAACTGTGTGAAAACAAATGACTAATTTAAATTGAATTGTTTGAAATAGAACTGTTTGATCATTTATCTGTGTGTAAACAAATGATTGATGTTCAATTGAATTGTTAATGATACATAGCAATACTTGGAACCATTTAACTTTGTTGAATTATGCTAAATTGAACTCCAGTTGTTCTATTACATTAACTTTTGGAAAAAATACTCATGGGAAAGGTATGAACCCCCTTATCCTCCTGGCTATGAGTTAAATAGCATTATTGCTGTTCTTCTAGAAGGATGGCTTTGGCATTAAATAACCTGCTACGGTTGATATGCCATTAAACAAAGAAACCAAACCAAACCAAAATTTTCTGGTCAAAGTTGCTCTTCAGAAGCTGAAGAAAATCTTATTTAGTTTGTTTTTTCTTAATTTTTTAAAACTCTATCTTTACTTTTCATAAATTTCTGAATTCAAACTTGTTACAAACAGTAGGATAAAAAAAAGTAATTTGGATTTTCTTTCACATAATAAAGTGGTAATATTGTAAATTAATATCTCCACATTTTTTAAAGAAAAACAGACTTTTTAAAAAAAGTTTTTTCTTTAACTTTTCTTGCTTTCACAAAAATTCTTGTCTGAACTCAATGAATGTAAATATAAGATGTGATCCAAAAGAATTGAAATTGAATCTCTATATTTAAATGAAGAGGAAGTGCATATTCATATAATTAGATATCTAGACTTTATCAGTGTCAATTCTTGATACATTTTGATTTGTAATTTTTATGGATGATTTTCATGCTTGATTAGGAGATTTGAAGTTGCCTGAGTAAACATGAAACTAAGTTAATAGACTCAAACTTTTTCTGATGCATTCAGAATTTGATCTCATTCTTGGATCTATTCCTTTTAGGAGAATTTGCTGAGGCATAGTGGCTAATGTAGTGAGTTCAAAGTCCAGTTATACTATTACATTTACCTTCAGACTCATACCCTTGAGGAAGGCATGAACCCACTTATCCCCCTTTCAGTGGTGGGGTAAATAGTACTACTAATATTCTTCTACAAGGATGATTTTAACATTAAATAACTCACAAAGGTAAACAGGTCATTAAATAAAGAAACCCAACCAAAACACAAGTTTTAAACATTAGCTGTCCTCAAAAAAGAAACTGAGATATGACAAAAGTCTAAATCTCTACATTCCATTGCTATTCACAGTTGCAATATTTTGATGTGTTTGATGTCTAATCATATCATGGAGCAAACTTCTGGTTTGATCATTTTATTGTAGCAGCAATGTTTTCCCTTAAAACTAAGGTTGAGCCAGTGAGTGGTTATTCCACCTAAATATCTGAATATAAGCAAAATTTGTTACCTTATCATAAAAGAACAGCTTCAATGTTGTTTTGCATCAATAGAATAATGCGGTACATGGGATGTGACAAGGTACTACATTTACTCATTTGTTCCAAGGTTCTGGGTTATTCAAAAAATTCACATCAGAACTAGTTTGATAAAATGAACAAAACATAACAAAAATATTATTTAAGAAAAATAGAACTTCAGAATTGTCTAAGGAACAAAAATTTGTCAAAACTCCAAAGGTAAAAATACTTGCTTCTGTCTCTTCAAAAAATCAGATCTGTGGTCTAAAAATCGGTTTGTAATATTAGGAATCAATGGCAGAGTAATTTGTCAAGAGATATTCAAGTGACTGTTGGTACCAATAGTACCAAGCAATTATAGAATTTCATCAGAGCTAATCTCCAGAGAAATCAAAAGATGGGAAAGAGTTATACAATGAAGTTAGTATAATAGAGAGAGCACTTTTCTGATTTATTGAACAGAGAATAAGATTTTTGAATAATCTGCATGTTAAAACAGAAACCCAGGTTTGAATTTTTTTCAGATGAGGTTCTAATCCTGGTAGAGTAATGGAGGGTACTAAAAAGATTAAAGTTGTGAAAAGCACCTGGAAAGGATGGCATTTGTTCTAGATAAACAACTCATGTCTGCTGCCTATCACATTTTATATGACATTTGCAGTAGAGCATTAGAAAGCTAAAAACTGGAAAGTTGCCATTATTATGCCATTCTATTTTCTGGAGCTACTCTTCGTATCAAAAATTGTTACATTAAAAATAAATGGCTACTAGGTTGCAAGTTGACAGAGTTCAGTCTCTCTTCCACTGCACTGGCAGTACCAGGATATGCTTGATCTAGCACTCTATGACCAGTTTTGCAAAGGTCATAATCTAAAGGCTGTCACCCAAATGAGGCAGAGGTAGAGTGTTCTGTGAACCCCAGTATATACAGGGTGTAACAGAAATACCTCCCATATTTTACACTATCATTTGTGTAGTGTAAGTCAACTAAGTCATGTAGCAATAGTTGCTCTATCTAGCTAATTGGAAGCACTATTTACAGTTGCCCATTTTTTAAGGAAATCAATAGTGATGGGTTTTTTCATGTTCCAGAAGACTGTCAGCATGACCTTCTTCCCTGACTGTTGCACCTAGAACCTTTTTGACAAAAAAACAATTCTCCAATCACAGGACACATTCTTGAGTAAATTTCACATCGTTTACACTTTTCAGTGACCAAAAATTTGATTTGCCACTATTTTGAATAGCCTCAAAACAAATATTTGTGGAGATTAAAATAATTTTTGCTATAAAACAATTTCAAACAATGCAGAGTTTACATTTATGAGGAAAAAAATTCTAAAAAAAAAATCTATTTTGCTTTTTTTTTAAAATTCCCTTTTTTTATTGAATGACCCTCATGCTAATTTGTATGTATTTACCTAATCTCTCCCCCATAAGCAGGATTTGATACAAGGTCAATTTTTAAACAAGAGTACAAATGATTTGAAGTCAAAATTTTCCTTCTCCTAGATTGATTACCATGTTTAGGTTAAAGTTTCAAGTCTTTTCTATGATTTACCTATAGCTGGAGGGAGAATAGTTGGATTCATATCTTTCCTAATGCTACGTAAAATGTAAAAAGCGTCATTCTGTAGAAGTCAAATGACTTACCCACTAACATAGTTGCCTCCTTGATTCTTCTTGGAAAAGCAAGCCAGCTAAGCTTACCTCATTTATAGGAGAGTACCAAATGCTGCAGGTGGCTTGGTCCATTTTGCTAGGATGGACCTGCCCAACACATTTGTATGAGTGATGTCTATTCACCCATATATTTCTCCAGTAAATGACTCAGGGTTAAATAGATCTACACCGGTCTACTTGTGTGTCAGACAACTTGCAAGCCAACCAATATTCAACACATGCTAGATTTGAACTAGATTATTCTTATAAGTATATAAGCATACGGAGATGAAGCTGGACAACATCTGGCAATGTGGCCCAGAATGTACTGACCACATCCCTTGAAGAGATGAGATGTAAGACGCTGACCACTCAAAAAAAAAAAATGCTTCTCCTGAATAAAACAAGAAACTGCATCCAATAATGAGGCTTCAATGTCAGTAGGAGGAATCATTTTTTAAAATCCTTTGTGTTACAACCAATACAAGAATAAGTCTGGTCTCCCTAGGCTGGCCCAGTTGGCTGGGACTACAGAATTCACCAACTGCATCTTTGCAAAGAAGTATGACTCCCCCAATGAGTATCCTGGCATATGACACTAAAAAATTTGATTGTGTGGCTCTAGTAATGCTGGAGCTTTGGGGAATGCAGAGTACCCTATTATTGCCATTGCTCTTCGGTCCACTCTGCCCTAGAGTGGTAGCACCTGATAGGGTTCTGTCTATGGGTCAAATAGAACTAAACTGTGGGTTTATGGTAAACTGAATTGTTTGAAATAGAAGTGTTTTGACATTTAAACTTGCATACTTATGCTAAATTGAATAGTTTGAAATAGAAATATTTTCACATTTTAAGTGTGTAAATAAATGACTGATGTTTAATTGAATTGTTAGTGATAGATAGCAATGCTTGGAACCATTTAACTTTGTTGACTAAACTGAATAGTTTAAAATAGAACTGTTTTTGACATTTAATCTGTGTATTTATGCCAAATTGAATTGTTTGAAATAGAATTGTTTTTATGTATAAAAATGGATTTTGTTTTAAATAACCCACAATGGTTGATATGCCATAAAACCAAACCAAACCAAATCTCCCAAGTACATGACTAGTAATGAAAATAGAATCGCAATGAATATTCAAACCCTAATTAATCTGCCAACAATATAATAAATTTTCTAAAAGTTTTTTTGGATTTAAGTTCATTGCAGAGTCAACAAAAGGACAGTACCAGAAAGTATGTAGTTTTACTTCAGAGATTGTCATCTTCATATTCAAGTGGACAGCTACTAAGACTGTATTTACTGAGATACAGGCATAAGTATTTACAAATAATTGCATATATATATATATATATATATATATGAGTAAGATATGGAGTTTAATCAGACTGTTGTAAAAAGAAGAAAACAGAAAAGAAAAATATATATAAATGGATGAGAAAAATTCATTACTAAATATTATTTTAGGTTCACTGACGCATTTCGACGGAATTATCTAAGATATGAAATTACGAAAATTTCATTTAGAAAGTATCTTATGTCAGTTTCAGGGTGGGAATTATGAATTTAAAATAATGGTTTGAACGTTTTTTGTTTTTTTTTGCGACTATTTTTCTGTATCGTCCAAACCATTTTTCTAAATTCATAATTCCCACCCTGAAGATGATATAAGATACTTTCAACCTGAAATTTTCGTAATTTCATATCCTAGATAATTCCGTCGAAACGTGTCGGAGAACCTAAAATAATATTTAGTTATATATTTTTTTCATCCATTTATATGTATTTTTCTTTCCATTTTCTTTTTTTACAGCATATATATATATATATATATATATATATATATATATATATATATATATATATATATATATTATTCATTTGTGAGTGCATTTAAGCAAAAAATAAATCCTTACCTGTATGATGTTCACACTGGAATTTTTATCATCGGCACTAACAGTAAACTCCAAGATAACTGACATATGAAATTCTTTATACATTCTCGCAAGGGCAACCTCAGTGTTGAATTGATCTTCTTTCCAGCCTTTATCAACAACTGGCCAACCACCAAATGAAACAAGGACATCAAGAAATGGTTTATCATTCACTAATTCAATCTGAGCTGAAAAATAAAAACAAAAATTCTATTTAAACTTCTATAAATACAAGCACAGTTGAATTTATTACATAGATAAATATGAAGTAAATATGGATAAAATCCGACAGTATGAAGGCAGCAAAAAAAAACAAAACATAACCCAAATAGGAGAATATATATTATGATGTAAAGTTAACGTTAACGTTTCGGTTTCAGTAACCATCATCAGGACTTGGATATAAAAATAGTTCACATAGAGATGGATGCTTGCTGAGATGACAGGAGCAAATGAGAAATGAATATATATATATATATATATATATATATATATGGGAAGCTAGGAGTAAATCCGAAGCTATGAAAATGTACAAACATGAAAAAACACGATCTCTAGAGGATAGTTTTATTCATAGTTTGAATTATTCATTATTTGACCATATTAAACGATTTTTTTTTCAAATTTCGGTTTTGAAAAATTGAACACGGGCAAATAATTCGAATTATTATCAGGATGTTTAGATATGTGATATATATTCTGAATTTTATCTAAAATTAAGTAGAATAAATATTTATTTCAATCTAGATAAAATTCAAAAGATACATTATATATTCCAACGCTCTGATGAAACCATTTACTGTCGACCTTGTGTATTTAAAGAAAAATCCATTTTCATAAATACACACACATATATCTATCTATCTATATATATTTACACATATGTATATAAAACATCTGGTTTGAATAGGAATCATGGTTATCTTTTGATGGTTATTTTTGCCATCAAAAGATGCCATAATTATAAATAAGTAACAGTAGTTTTTGATGGAACTATTTATTTTGACCAATGAGGCCCTACATATGCCTAACTTCATATCCACCATGCTACATCCAATGGTTTCCAATGATACACTCCTACCCCAGAATCTGATATCCAATGACAAGTGGAGGCAAAAGGACTGACTGATTATAGGGACCATACAATTAAAACCGTCGCTTTATTGTCGCGGAGTTATACATCCCTTGTACACTCGTAGGGTTTTGTTCCTGTCAGTTTTCCTTCTAAAAAAATTGAATTTTAAATCAAAGTCCAACATTTTATTTTGATCAGGTATAGTAGGTTGAGCTTATTCCTTCATTTCTCACGTAATCGATGCGGTTCTGATGATACTTACATCCATCAGCTTTATGTAGATACTGGATGCCGTCTAGAAGACTTGCCAAGTGTGATGACCAATAAGGACTGATGGTGTTAGAGAGTCGGCACGCCATGATTATATATATATATATATATATATATATATCAACTCACCCGCTCATACATCCTCACAAAGGTAACATCCAAACGTTTTAAGTACTTAAGGAGTGAAATGCCACCTTCAAAGTAAAAAAAAAGTGTGAAAGTTTTACTTTTTTTTTCTGGGTGAGATATTTCTAGTGAGACATGGAAAATTCTGAGTAATTTTACGGAACAGGCTGATCCAGGTGTTAAATTCCTTTTCATTTGCAAATTATATATATATATGTGTGTGTGTGTGTGTGTGTTAAGAATATGCGCTGGCCCTGATCTGGATACTATCCATTATCTGCATAAACCTGCTCGGTTTCCTTACACATTTTGTCCTCACAAAACTTATATTTTGTTTTATTATTTGACAATTTTTCCACTGTTAACAGAGGCACCATATACGAGGATCATTAAATAAGTTTCCAGATTTTTTTCGTATGGGCACATTTATTGATAGTACACACATGAAACTCTAGTCTCCTTCCAAGTAATCTCCTCCGGCTGCAATGCACTTGTTGTACCGTTCCAACAACTTCTGGAAGGCCCCATCGAGGTCCTCTTGTGTGAGCGTGTCAATGACCTTCGTCACAGCCTCTTTCATCTCCTCAATTGTCTCATAATGACAGCCTCTGAGCTTAGGGAATAACCAAAAGTCACAGGGAGCAAGGTCTGGACTATAGGGAGGCTGAGGAACTGTTTTGATGCCCATCTTGGTCAAATAGTCTGTGACAAGGATGGTGCATTGTCCTGGTGGAAATGCTACTGACCCGATTTGAAGAATGCTGGCCTCTTCTAACGGAATTTCTTCCTGAACTCCCTTAAAACCTCAACGTAGTAACCCTAACCCTAACCTTTGGTCAAGCAACTCTGGTGTATTGACTTCATTACTCCTCCCACACCTCTCATCATCCCTCACGGACTCCCTGCCTTCCTTGAATCTCTTATGCTACTCAAAAACTGATGCTCGATTCATGCAAGATGGTCCAAAAGCAGTCTGAAGCCTTCTATACGTTTCTGTGGCATGTTTTCCAAGTTTAAAACAGAATTTTATTGCATATCATTTTTCCTCGCGTCCAGATTGCATTTTTGAAATTCACCAGCTGTGGCAATCAGTCTTTAGTAGGCTGTATTCCAATTGCTGCTGTAGCTGTTGATTTGAACCTGAAATCATAAAAATCGGTCAGTCATCTCATAAGATGTATAGCAATAACATAGATAATTTTCAAGAGTCTACGACAATTTTACATGGCTGTACAAAAAAAGTCTAGAAACCTATTGAATGCACCACGTATATTCACGTACACCTTTTTATGGCTACAAATCAAGTGTTGTTCATTTCATAAAATCGTTCCTTACTCAAATATATGGAATAGTTTTGTATCCTCTTTTATTAGCTCACTCTATCATTTTGATGATAATCTTCTGAGTCTTTTCCAGGTAAAATTTTACACGTCACCACTCTGCCGGAACCCGTTTTGGGCATAATTGTGGCGGATACATTCCTCGACTCATTATTTGCATAAGTACGCGATTTCCAGCATCCAAGAATACCAGTAAAACATACCGTCATCAATAGCTAACTTTTAAAAAAGGTCAAATCACCCTCAGCAACTGACTATTATAGAATTTACACTCCTATATTTTTTGAATAACCGTCGATGACCATGTGGTGCAAAATATTCTTGAATATAGAATACATGATTGACTTCTTCCAAAAATAAAAGTTAGGAGATGTCGGTAAATTAAATAGTTTTGGAAACCTATTGGTCAGAGAAATCACGTGCTTGTGTCTCAACTACGTACGCACCTTTGATTCTGTCCCGCACAAAAAAATCGTGTGTTTGGAGCCGTCTACGTGATATGGTTACCTATATATACTCTACACTTTCGATAACTCACTCTCTCATTCTTCGCTTTACCAGCTTGCGACTCATAGCTCAAGACACGTAACATGGACGCGTATATAATCTACGAATTCTTTCTTCTCTTGACCTGCCTTTTCGGTCGGAAGTGTTCCAGCCTCTCGCATGCGTACAGCCTCAGACTTTTCGTCAAATCCCGATAGAGACAAACGCCCAACAGGGATGAACACACGGCCTTCTAAATACATTGCCATTCTTATGTGCATTAGTACTTCGCGAGAAGCACTAAGTCAATATCATCCATCATCATCATGTCGTACCGCTTTCACGGATATCCTTGACCCTCTCTCGCCACTTCTCCCTATCGTTCATCGCATCCAGCAGGTCTTCAGGGCTACACCCCGTATCCTCACATAGCTGCTGTATTTATGTTCGAGCTGGAAGTCCTGCTTTTGCTTGGCCATATGTGGGAATCCATAAGAGTACATCTCTTATGAGCTCGTCTCTGCTTCTCCAGCAGTGTCCTGCGTTTCTGGTTCATCTAACTTGGATAGTTTTCGTGATGGGAGGCAGGTGGGCGTATAGTTGGTGCTTTGTGGGGTGTTACCGCCAGGACTTGTTCAATATTGCTCGCAACATTCTTGTGTAATTGCCGTCTAGCTTCTTCTTCAGCCGTTTTGTTAGCGTCCAAGTGGTGCACCATACAGCAGTATTGACCGGACCGCTGCCTGGAAGAAACTGCGTTTCATTTATCGGTCAGGTTTGATTTCCATATGATCGATAGCTTATCGATAGCTGTCCATGCCTTCGTTAGCCGCAGGACACTTTTAATATTAGGCCTTCTTGCATACATCTAGATAATAACACATTGTAACAGAAAGAACTTCGTATTTTTGTTTGGCGCGTAAATTAACTTGACCGTATATTTTCACCCGGACCATTTTTCCGGGCAGCACCTAATTAGGGAAAGCCCGCCAAATTCTCTCTTCCTCAGAACATTTTCGAACAGGACAGACGTATTTACTGTCAGCTCTCTTCATAGCAGTAGCATCACCGACTTCAGCTATGTCGACTGCGACGCAAATTTCGCTCAGACATGCAGCCACTTCGTCCCGGCAACATTTTCTGGAGACATTCACGCTTCTCTAAACAAACAACCAGGACCACACATTCATGGGCGACTACATCATTCCTGTCCTTAACCAGCAAACACGACCTTTGCTACACCTATGGCGACCATATCTCACTCAGACATTAAAAAATGCCTTAACGTAGCGACGCACATTTCACTCAGGCAAATAGCAGCTAAAAATCCTTCTCAACTGCATAACTATGTCCTTCCTTCCTTCTTTCCTATGAGACTTGCAGCATAAACGTAAACCCTTTACCATGCTGCCATTAAAACCTTCATATAAAAACCTTACGGCATCTTCGTTCTTCTCTCTCCTTTATTTTCCATCAACATTTAGCGAGGAAATAACAACGTAACAACACGTAACAAATATCTTCGCCAAAACATAAACGTAAGTAAAGATTCTAATATTCTTACCCTTCGTTTCAAACAAAGTATTCATTCACCATGATATTCGTGTTAGTCACACACACACACTCACACACGAAAATTTAACAAACAATATTCGAACATTCATACTGTTTTTGTAATGTTTCCTTTTTTTTTTCTTGTTGATATATAAATTTATTTTTGTTTGTGTTGCCTTGTGAATATTCTTTTGTCTACGTCGTTTATATTGTTTGCAAATAATAACACCACCACCACACGGTAACTGCTACAATGTGGACACTTTCTCATTCCTTCTCTCTCTCCTTCTCGTTAGAGGATAAACTTTCCCTTTGGCCTTACGAACTCAACAACCCGCGTATCCATCATTCAAACTGTGTACTTCACTGACACACTATGATTCTCTACTGATTTTGAGTTCATTTCTGTACTGTGATCAGTTCAAAATATACATTGTTAAAGTCACGGGCTCTCTAGTCTTCATTTCATGGCTGTTAAATGCTTGGAGATGTTGTCTCAAGCCCATATATATCCAACACCTTCACACTTGTACAAATGGTGGTTGATAAAGCTGTCGTTGTCTTTGTGTACCCTGTGACCAAACCTCTTCAATCTTTTTTTCGTATTATCAGTGATTCTATTTGCTATTCGAAGGTCACTTTATTTTGACGAGATTCATTTAACAAACACCAGTGATTAATAAAAATTAAAAAAATAAAAAATATAGCAATTACCAGAAGCCTCTGACAGGAAGCAAAATCCCTGCATGCCTTAAAGATAGACTAAATGGCGCCAAAGAGAAATCCATTCTCACTTCAGCCTTCACCGCTAGTACTGGAAGGACCCTTTTCACTCGGCTGCTAACAAGGTAGCGCACCTGTTTGCCAAGTCCTGGGGCTTTGCAGCAGGCTGTGTCTGCTGCTAGCAAACCGCCACTGACGAACTTATCTCACTGAAAAACATCTACTGGATATAACCACCGACCTTAAATTCACCACACACCGAAAATGACTAATATATTTTAACACCTTGTCTGGGAGAGGCGATTATATCTACTGGTTTCAGAAAGAATTCCCACGCCCACAGAATAGTCGTAAAACTAAAAAGAAAAAAAAAAAAAGAACGTTTGAGTAAAAAGGCATCTTTGTCTCATTTCTTCCTTCCTTTCTTCCATAATTCTCTCACAGCCATCCACAGACAAAGAAGCCACCACGTAAATGGGGTAAGAAGAACAAAGATACTCATACGAAACAACCTTCTTTCCCTCATACACCAACTATAGTTCTGAGACAACTGTTCTCAAATATACTCAATTTTCTGTTGTGTTCCTCTTTATATCTCCAGTATATATGATTATTGGGACCATTAATAGTATAGATGAATCTTGATTGCCTTTATGGGAATAGAATAAGAAATTTAGGAAAAAATACAATAACATTAGAGAAAAAATAAAATAAACACAAAATAAATAAATACAAAAAAAACAATCTCCCAGGAGGTCTCTGACTGAAAGTCAAATCGGTGCATACCTAAAAAGAGGGACTTCTTGGTGTCAAAAAGAAACTCTTTCTGAGATGGCTTTACACTGCTCTACAGAGTAGACAGTTTTTCCTGGCTCGGGAAGAACATTTCCCTTCACGAAATAGTTGTAGAACTGTGGAATAAAAATTGAGTTTAAAAGTATCCCAGTCTTTTTCCCTGCCGTCCTTCAACAAACAAAAAGAAGATAACAACTGAATGGGAATAAGAAGAAAAAGGCCAGTTACTGACGTCTGAATTTCCCAACAACAAACACTCCACTACCAAAAGCCTTCTACTCCATACCTTTGAAAGATTTCTTTATTTCCTTTTTTTCCTTAAGTCTATTGAAGATTAAAAAACCCTGAGCTATTCTTTTCTATACATCAGATGACCATCTTAGTACCAGTCAACCGTAAAATGCGAATTCGTTGACTTTTTGACTATAGTATCATTTACAATGATGATACCGTTATCAAGAGATATTAGCTTGTACTTTTGAATATTTATTTTCCTATCCCATTTAAAGCATGACTTTTTCCAGTTTATCGGTGAATAGTTTTAGCTTCTCAAATATTGCAGAGATTAGTATAGTTTTGTGTTTTGGGAAATGGTTAATTTCTCTAACACTATAAATTATTTGGCAACACAGATGAATAACGAAACTTCTTTAAAACAACACAACAAAGAAATGTTTATTATCGTAGCAGGCGTAAAGGAGTGAGAGTGAGAAAGTGTCCCTTTTGGTGTCCTTGGTTAGTAAGTTGGTCCTCGGTTTGTATGAAGTGTGTGTGAAGCTAGCAGCAGCGTATTCTGCAGCGAAGGGGTTCCAAGTGGAATCAGTAGCAGTGGATGTGAGAGGGGTCTGTCTGGGCTGCTGTTTAGTGGCTCTCTGACCACAAGGCTGGTAGCCGCGTGTCCTTCCGTGAAGGTGAGAGAGGTCTGTTTTGACCACTTGCTAAGTGCTATCTCGGACCATGTATGTGCGTCACTGTAGCGGGTTGCTCTCGTGACTAACCGTAGGGCTCGTGCTTCCGTGTGTGAAGCTAGTAGCTGCGTGTCCTTCTGGGAATACGAGAGAGTTCTGTTATGTTCGATAGCTAGGTGCTATCTAATATTGTCCGCTGACTACTAAAAAGGACTAGAAAAATAGTTCTTGAAAGGAAGAAGGAATCAATGCGCTATGCCTGGATTGGTCAATTAGTGGCCGAATCGCTAGGCGGGGGCATTGATTCGCGAAAGGAAATAGATCTATGGCTGCTACAATAGTATTATTGGCCAAGCGAATGTCGATTGTAAGGCTTTTAGTTAGGTCAAGATATTGTTGCAATCTGATAAGTCATGACTAATTCAAGAAAAATAGTTAAAAGTGTAGGAGATAATAGACATTCAGTCGAATTTCAATGTCCACATTGAGCCAGTTTGTAATGCTACTGTTGATTAGATCCGTAAATTTGCTTTTGTCGTACATGAACAACTATATTAACAATAGTTAAATTGATATCAATTCGCACCTTTTTCTCCAAAGAGACTTTCTCTACATAATATCGGAGACTGATTTGAAATCTTTAACTCAAAAACTTAAGAGGACTTTTCTTTCATTAGCCTTTTCTATTATCTTGTTCATTATAAACATAGCATCCATTTTCCGTCTGAATCAATACTGAGTCTTGCTTAAAACGATGGCAAATATTTTACCAGGAATTGAGAGTAAGGGTATTGAATGGTATTTTCTGAATTAAGTTTGTTACTTTTCTTGTGAATAGGGCTTATAATTATTCTTGACCAGTCTCTAAAAATTTGCTTTCTCATACCAAACTATTTTGTGTCGAATCGCTAACAGAGCTTCTCTGTCAGCTTTAAATATTTCCATTGTGATGAAATCCACTCGTGATGATTTTCTTGATTTAATTTTTTTAACATTCATTCTGATTTCCTTCCAAACTATTTATCTCCTATTGGTCCTCAATAAATATTTCAAGTTTTAATTGAGTTTTAATAGCTGAACTATCAAGAGAGATGCTCTTCAAAGTGATTTTTTTCTAACAGATTAAGACTTCATTACTATGTGTATGTGTTCGTGTGTGTTCGCACGCGCGTGCGTTTGTGTATGTGTGTTTACCATTATTATCTTTGATTACTTCATGTGACATCATTGGTCTACCTTCTAGTTTGCAGTTTCAAAGAGGTTATGACTGTCATTGGCTTTAAAATCAGCTTCCAATTTAGTTATCTTTTTTTACAATTAGGCTTTTTCGGTTTTTTGTTAATGTAATATGTTTCTTTACTTTTTATATAGTTCTTTATATCTTCACCTTTCTTGCAATTTCACGATGAGGATATTGTATGCATTCACAACATGCTTTTCTTCTTTTTCATATATTTCTATCAATCGTTTAGCATGCCTTCATCTTGTTTGCATCTCTTAAATCCACATGATTTTGTAAGTAGTTGTTTTAAATTTTTCATAAAGTTCATCAAAGTTTGAATCCAATTACAGTTCATTGTTCAAAGTGTCCTTTAATCTTAATCTCAAAAATCTTTGCTGAGATCTTATCTATCAGCTTGTCAGCATCTTACGTCTTGAAAACTTTCTTTAATTTTCTTAATATTGTTGTAGGCATCACAATACACGTAGCTAATAATGACTGGCCCAAATCAATATCTTGAGAGCTTTCTTCATTTTTCATTGGTTTTTGGCATTACCATTTATGTTGCTTATAATGACTGGCCCAAATCAATATCTTGAGAGCTTTCTTCACTTTTCATTGGTTGTTGGCATTACCATTTATGTTGCTTATAATGACTGGCCCAAATCAATATCTTGAGAGCTTTCTTCACTTTTCATTGGTTTTTGGCATTACCATTTATGTCGCTTATAATGACTGGCCCAAATCAATATCTTGAGAGCTTTCTTCACTTTTCATTGGTTGTTGGCATCACCATCTGTAGAGCTAATAAGGACTCGTTCAAATAAATATCTTGAGTGATTTCTTCACTTTTCATTGGTTGTTGGCATAACCATCTGTAGAGCTAAGGACTGGTCCAAATCAATATCTTGAGAGCTTTCTTCACTTTTCTTACTTTGGCTGTCGGTATCACCATATAAGTAGCTAATAAGGACTGGTCCAAACCAATATCTTGAGAGCTTTCTTCACTTTTCATTGGTTGTTGCTATCACCATGTATATAGCTAATAAGAACTGGTCCAAACCAATATCTTGAGAGCTTTCTTCACTTTTTTTACTTTGGCTGTAGGTATCACCATATAAGTAGCTAATAAGGTCTGGTCCAAACCAATATCTTGAGAGCTTTCTTTACTTTTCTTACTTTGGCTGTAAGTATCACCATATTAATTGCTAATAAGGACTGGTCAAAAACGAATATCTTGAGAGTTTTCTTCACTTTTCTTACTTTGGTTGTAGACATCACCATATAAGTAGCTAATAAGGACTGGTCTAAATCAATATCTACAGAATTAGATAGGTGACAAGCGTGTATTTTGGACTGGTAGTTTCTTTGACAGATGACGTTGTCAATATCCTTCTTGAATTTTCCTTGAAGTGAAATCCGAGAGACATCTCTGTAATTTATGTTTAAACAAAGTATAGCGGTTGTTGAGGGAATTAGTTATTTTCCCGAACACTATAGATTTTATGGCAACAGAAATGAATTACGAGACTTTGGTTTAACAACACACAATAACGAAAGTTCTTTATTAGCAGCTTTGAATATGGTTTGTTCTTGGTGCTGCAAGACTCGTGGTGTTTAGGCTTGTTGGGTGTTTGAGACGAAATGGCTTAGCTAGATGTTGAGATGGCAGCGTGTCGTTGGACGTGTGAGGGAAGTATTCAAAGTCACCGTGTAGTTTTGTGTGTCTGGTGTTTCGGGGAGAGGCGTGTGTTGTCTCCATTAATGTGGACCAGAGGTGAAATGAGAGCTAGGTGTGTCGAGAGCGAAGTGGCGCTCGGATCGACATAGTAAATTTTTGTGGTGCTTGTGGAAGGCATGCTGAACGTATCTAATTCATATTCAACTGGGATTCCTTGGTCTAAAATATATTAGACGCAAAGAATCCATAAATTAGAAGGTTCCCGCGCTGAGTGTCCATGTTGCTGCTGCTAGGGTTAAAGCCACAGTGATATGTCCACACTGGGTGGCTTGTTTAGCTAAAAAGCATCGCTAAGCTGGGGCGACCAGAGACACGTCCGTTCTGGTCGCCGTCTCAAGCCGAAGAGATTGGTTTTGGCTGCTCACCCGTTTTGCTAGCCGGAAGTGAAGGTCCGGGCTGAATGGGATATGTCATCCTGATTGGGTGAAATTCAGTGTTGAATTAAATAGCGCGCCAAAACAAAATACGTGGTGTAATGGTTATCTTCGTAGGACATGGACACGGCGACACGAGTTCAAATCCTGGACGAGACTGATTGCATTTCATATAGCACTAATACCCTTAGGAAAGGTATGAATCCAATTATTCTCCCTCCAGCTATGGGTAAATAGTAGAGCAGACTGGGTTCTTCAGCTTTGGTGAGACAACTAGTCTAGGAGAAGGACAACTCTGAATTCAGACCTGTTAAACTCTGCTTAAAAATTGACCTTGTGTCATATCCTGCCCGAGCGGAGGGGTTGGTAAATAGGATTATATACTCTTTTAGTATTTTATCAGTTTTGTATTCAAATTATCAGCAACAAAATATTGGTAATTCTTTGTGAATTGTTCTTGCATTTATTTTGAACAAGGGAATACTAAACTACACTGTAATGCTCTGTCTACTGTGTAGATAGAGGTAAAGGCATGGAGACAGAATAACTATACAAATTGTTTATTCAAGTACTAAAAAGGAACCGAAGAAATGCTATATGTGGTGTAAGGGGGCAACCTTGCATTAGAGAGCACGAGTTACTTTATTACATCCCCTTAGTCATGAAGTTACTTTTTCAATTATCATATTTACCAACCCCTCCACTCGGGCAGGATATGACAAAAGGTCAATTTCTAAGCAGAGTTTAACAGGTTTGAATTCAGAGTTTTTCTTCTCCTAGACTAGTTGCCTCACCAAGGCTGAAGAACCTAGTCTGCCCTACTATTTAACCCATAGCTGGAGGGAGAATCATTGGATTCATACCTTTCCCAAGGGTATTAATGACTATGGGAAATGCAATCAGTCGCGTCCAGGATTTGATCTCGTGTCGTCGTGTCCATTTCCTACGACGATAACCATTACACCACGGACACCTCCTACTTTGTCAATTATAAACGTTTTATTCATTTATACATGAAGAAGTCTTTAAATTTTTTAGGTATCTTCTTTGCTCTCCTAGGCCGTTCTGATGGTGTTGGCATTTGTTCCTCTACTTGTCTGGTCTGCATTTGTATGGGCTGGACCTGTTGAGTTGTTGTAGGAGTAGGTGTTGAATTTCCCTATGTGGTCCATGTTGGTCTGTTGGGATTGTGATGTGTTAATCCCTTGAGTTGGTATATTATATGTGGGCCATCTCTGTGGTCTATATACCCCCCGAAGATGTCGTCTGTTGTGTCTTAGCGACTTTTCATCGTTCTGCGTTTTAACGTTGTAACTGCGTGGTTCAGTGCATTTGTCTATCACCGTTGCTGGCAGCCATGTATCATTTTCCTGAAGGATGGATACTTTGCTGCCTATAATCAATTCAGGAAGGTCTTTTGTATTCTTATTGTAGTATTGTTGCTGATTTTTGCTGATGTTCATCCGTTCCTGGATTTAATTATCGTTTGGATAAACGGTGTTTAACAACGTTGATATCCTCGTCTTTATCTTCCTACAGTATAAAATTTCTGCAGGTGATGGCAAATGGCTGTCAAGTAGAATTGTTCTTTAGCTTAACAGGGCTATTTGGTAGTCCATCCTTGACTTTTTTGCTTTTTCCAAAGTTATTTTTACTGTCTGGACCATACGTTCTATGAATCCATTCGATTGTGGTTATCTCGGGCTTGATGTGATGTGCATGAATTTCCACTCAGTAGTAAAATTGTGGAATTCATTTGACACAAATTATCTGACATTGTGTATAGACGTTCTGGTATACCATGGACAGCAAGGATTGCTTTGAAATATTCTATGAAGCTTGTGCTTATCACAGTCCTCATTGTTTTGATGAATGGCATTTTGGTTTACTGGTTAGCAACAAGTAGAAATTGTTGGCTGTTAGATTTTTAAAAATTGGCTGCCATGTTTTGGAATGGCCTGGTTGCATGTTCTTTGATAATCATTGTTTCCTTAATATTTTTTAAAGGTCCCCTACATATATCACATGATCTTACAACGTTTTCTATATCTTTGACCATTCCTCTGCAATATACGCTATTTGTTGCCTTTAACTGGTATTTTTCTATGTCTTAGTGAGTCTCATGGATTCTCTTCAGGATTATGTTTTGCATGGTTTTTGGTAGAATTATGCATTCGCCTTTAGTCACTAATCCATCTTGCACTGACAGGCATTCTTTCAGTAACCAGTAGTTTTTTATGGGTTTAGAAATGTGTTTTACATCCTCTGGACACCAATTAATTATCATTTGCTTTAGCATTTTTAGTTCCTCATCGTCTTCGGTAGCTTCTGGCAAGTCTTCTTGTTTCTGTGCTGATATGTTAACTATGTGTATACTTAGGTAGAGTTCTACTTCCTCACCTTGTGTTGGCTGTGTCCTCGATAAGTAGTCTGGGAGTTTCATTTCTATCTCTGGTCTGTATATGATTTTTGCATCATGTGGTTGCAGTCTTAGCAACATCTTTGTAGTTTTGGAGGTGCCTGTGCAATATTTTTTGTTTTGAATGTTCTCAAAGGGTTTGTGGTCAGATTCGATTCGGGATTCTTTTCTATAAACATATGTGTGGGATCTTTCACAACCAAATACCACTTGTTAGTAGTTCTCTTTGAATGTTTGCATATCGCGATTCGGCATCAGATAGTCTTTTATTTGTGAATGCAACGATCTTGTTGTCATTTATCAGTGTTGTACCTAGCTCTTCTATACTTGAATCCAATTGTATTGTTATGTTTGTGTTTGGGGGTTTCTGCTACACGCAAATGCATTCACCCAATTTGATGGTTCGTTCACCTTTTCAATCACATCCATATTTTCCATTTTGTGTAATTCTTTTTTTTTTAGTTCATCATATTTACCCAACCCCTCCGCTCGGACACGATATGACACAAGGTCAATTTTTTTAAGCGAAGTTTAACAGGTTTGAATTCAGAGTTTTCCTTCTCCTAGACTAGTTGCCTCACCAAGGCTAAAGAACCTAGTCTGCCCTACTATTTACCCATGGAGGGAGAATAATTGGATTCATACCTTTCCCAAAGGTATTAGTGCTATGTGAAATGCAATCAATCTCGTCCAGGATTTGAACTAGTGTCGCCGTGTCCATTTCCTGCGACGATAACAATTACACCACGGGCACCTCCTTTTTTCAGTTCATCTTTCAAATGGACTTGGTATTTCCTTTGAGGTTGAACGACTGGTGTTGTGTTTTCGTAAATGTATATTTTTGTTTCCCTGTGTTATATACAAGCGTGTGGTTGCAAGAAAAATAAGACTGACGAGAAGATTTAGTTTATTTTGTTTAATGAATAAATAAAATAAACAAGCGGATGAAATATCTTGCCGGCAGGCGGGGGTTGTCTATTCGGCGACGAGCGATTGCTTTGATCTGGTCGGACGGTGTTATCGGGTGACGCTCGCGTGACGGCTGGCTATTCAACTGGCGGGTGACCTCTGTTTGGCCTATTTATGTGTTCCCGATTTCAAACACCGGCTCCAGAAAATACTACTTGTGGGAAAAATATGATTGGTTGAAAAATGGACTTTTTTTTATAACTGAGAATTTTCTGGGAATTTTGGATAGACTACGCGCGGAGCCTATGCGCAGAAGCCATGATTTTCTCAGTTTGACACAGACCGTTGTTGGGTCAACATCCGGTAGCTGTTATTTTCTTCTGCAGTGTCGATGTCTGTGGGTCTGTGTTTTGTGTGTTTTAGTTGTTAGGTGTGTAAAGAGTTAAGTGGATGATATATTTTACTATAACACCTGGAAAATTACTAATAAATTGGAATCTGTCAGGGTACTCGTTTGCCAGGTCCTCTGTATTTTTTATCTTTCATGTGTCCTTTGTTGTTACTCTGCAATTAATTTGTACCTGTCTCAATTGTATGGACAGCCTTAGTCCCAGTATTACCGTCTCACTCTCGCATATATAAAATTTCGCTTGAATGGTTAATGAGATCTTGTGCTTACTTTTCAGTATTATTTTTCTTTTGTCATATTTACCAACCCCTCCACTCGGGCACGATATGACACAAGGTCAATTTTTAAGCGGAGTTTAACAGGTTTGAATTCAGAGTTTTCCTTCTCCTAGACTAGTTGCCTTACCAAGGCTGAAAAACCTAGTCTGTAAAACCTATTTACCCATAGCTGGAGGGAGAATAATTGGATTCATACCTTTCCCAAGGGTATTAGTGCTATGTGAAATGCAATCAGTCTTGCCCAGGATTTGAACTCGTGTCACCGTGTTCATTTCCTAAGACGATAACTATTACACCACGGGCACTTTTTCTTTTGTGAAGTTTTTACTTCGCAATATTCTATCTTCCCTTTCCTTCTTTTGCGGTTCTTATATTTATAAGTCGCTCACCACTACTATGAAATGTTCTGTCTACTGCGTAGATAGAGGTAAAGGCACTAAGACAGAATAAATATACAAGTTCTTTATTTAAGTACTTATAAGGAACTGGAGAACTGCGATATGTGATGTAAGGGGTACAAGACTACATTATT
Organism: Sepioteuthis lessoniana; assembly: GCA_963585895.1. Lineage (NCBI taxonomy): Eukaryota > Metazoa > Mollusca > Cephalopoda > Myopsida > Loliginidae > Sepioteuthis > Sepioteuthis lessoniana. The sequence continues at coordinate 39,159,685 of OY757936.1, read as the reverse complement.
ACATATACTACATTTCCTCTGCAACGTGTCTCTGAATAGCTATCTCTCACATTTTTAATGTTAGTGGTGAATTTTGATACCCAAATACGACAAACATACGAAGACAACTTTCAGTTGTCAGAATCATAGCATCCATTACATATTTATAAAGTGAAATATTTATGATTCCTAACAATATATTTTCTAAAATGATGCTGTGTTATAGGCAGCGTTAAGAGTTCCCCTGCTCATCAGTTGCCATTTTTAAAACAGAAAAAGATTATCACATTTCTAAGTAAACGGACAAAATTTTACTGTATCTAAATATCTATTACATTAGATGTAGCATGTATTCTATAATACTCTGCATAATCATGAATCTATCAAGTGAAATCTTGGACAAGTATAATGATTATCATAAGAAAGACACCCACTACATGCATCGATTATTGTTGTGGCTCCGGAAAGGGTCACTAATGAAAACGCAAACAGGGATATTAGATAACAGATGATATTACACAAGAAAGATAGAGTTACATAGAAAAGGTAAGAAGTCTCGTACTGTTCGGAAAACACCGATATTGATCTGCCCGTAATGCATTCTACTTTTTGGCAAAACGTATTAATTGGTTGATCCCAGAGATTAAATTTCTGCAACCAGTCCGACTCAAACAAATTTTCTGTGTTCTTCAGTACGAAGACTTTTAATTTTTTGGTTATACCATTTAGTAATACTGGGATAATTATTTCGCTTTCAAATTTTATTTTGTCTCCTGTTACCGTTCGCGCCGTCTTGCTTGTTATCTTTATTATTGGCCTATTTAATTTTCTCCAAGTTTGTAAGTTTATTATTGATAGATCAGAGCCAGAGTCAAACTGAAATCTTACCGACTTATTTAATTCTTTTGTTGTGGAGCCGATAAGCATGTCGACCCAGCAAATGTTTTAAGTTTAATGCGTGAGAATAGTGACAACAAAAGACAATGAAGGGAACAAAGGCAAGGTAGCAGATACAACGAAAGTGACGATTTATTGTCGGAATTACAAACGTGTGTGTAAAGTCCGTGGCGGTTGTATGTAGTCTTCAGCTAGATGGGTGATGTCGATAGCTGGCATGGTCGAGTCGTCGATGTGCGAGGCTGGACGTTCGACGAGGGTAGCTGGCGTAGGTCAAGTCATGGAGATACGGCTAGATGTTTGATGCGGGTAAGCTGAGATCGGTCGGGTCGCTGAATGCAGCTGGACGATCGTTGCGGAAAGCTGAGGTCGGTCGAGTCGTTGAATGCAGCTGGAGGATCGTTGTGGGAAGCTGAGGTCGGTCGAGTCGTTGAATGGTAAATCGATGTCCCGGTTTTGACAGTAAGTTGGGTTAACCGGGGGGGGGGTCGATCTGGTTGCTAGCCCGTACAGCGAGTTGTACATGGGTCAGATGTTGCAATGTTAGGGCAGTCCGTAACAGCGAATCATTACGTGGACTGGATGCTGGAGCGTCGCGGTCGGTAGATCGATATCCCGGTTTTTGACGGTACGTTGGGTTAACCGAGAGTGTGTCGATCTGGTTGCTAGCTCGTACTGCAAGTCGTACGTGGGCCAGATACTACAATGCTAGGGTAGTCCGTAACAGCGAGTCGTTACGTAGACTGGATGCTGCATTGCTGGAGCGTCGTGGTTGGTAGATCGATATTCCGGTTTTGACAGTACGTTGGATTACCGGGGGCGTGTCGATCTGCTAGCCCGTACAGCGAGTCGTACGTGGGCCAGATGTTGCAATACTAGGGCAGTCCGTAACAGCGAGTCGTTACGTGGACTGGATGTTGCATTGCTGAAGCGTTGAAATCGGTGTCGGCAGCTTGGTCGTGTAGAGTCAAGCGGGTTGGTGACTAAGACGGAACCGTGTCTTAGTACTACGGACCAAGTGAACGGACGGGGAAACCGTGGCTAAGGTTTGCCAGGCCTTAACACATACGAAGTCAAGCGAGCGGATCGGTGAAGCTAGGATTTTGTTGGGCCCCTAGCTGTGCGGGCGTATCGTTTACGGTAGCTATGGCTTTGCCGTGCCAAAACCGTGCGGGCGTATCGCTGACGGTAGCTATAGCCTTATCGTCCCCCATAGCTGTGCGGGCGTATCGTTGACGCTAGCTATGGCTTTGTCGTGCCAAATAGCTGTGCGGGCGTATCGTTGACAGTAGCTATGGCTTTGCCATGCCAAAGCTGTGCGGGAGTATCGTTGACGGTAGCTATGGTTTTGTTGTGCCCCATAGCTGTGCGGACGTATCGGACGGTAGCTATGGCTTTGTCATGTCAACGCTGTGCGGATGTGTCGGACAATAGCTATGGCTGTGTCGTGCCAAAGCTCTACGGACGTATCGGACGGTAGCTAAGGTTGTGTCGCGCCAAAGCTGTGCGGGCGTATCGGACGGTAGCTATGGCTTTTGCGCGCCAAAGCGGTGCGGGCGTATCGGATGGTAGCTAAGGCTGTGTCACGCCAAAGCTGTGCGGGCGTATCGGACGGTAGCTATGGCTTTGCCGCGCCAAAGCTGTGCGAGCGTATCGTTGACGGTAGCCATGGCTTTGTCGTGCCTAATAGCTGTGCGGGCGTATCGGACGGTAGCTATAGCTTTGCCATGTCGAAGCTGTGTGGATGTGTTGGACAATAGCTATGGCTGTGTCGTGCCAAAGCTGTACGGACGTATTGGACGGTAGCTAAGTTTGTGTTGCGCCAAAGCTGTGTGGCCGTATCAGACGGTAGCTTAGGCTTAGCGTGCCAAAGCTGTGCGGGCATATCGGACTGTAGCTAAGGCTTAGCGCACCAAAGCTGTGCGGGCGTATCGGACGGTAGCTAAGGCTTAGCGCGCCAAAGCTGTGCGTGCGTATCGTTGACGGTAGCCATGGCTTTGTCGTGCCAAATAGCTGTGCGGGCGTATCGGATTGTAGCTAAGGTTTGCGCGCCAAAGCTCTGCACTGTCGAGCGAACAGGCCAGGAGGCAGCGGATAAGATTGGCGTTATGTTAGCGCTGCGCAAGTAGTGAAGCAGTAGCTAAAGGCTAACCCATGCCTTTAACGCTGCGCAGCCAAATGGACGAGTGGAACCTTTAGTGCATATCAATGCAATAAAAAAAAGGAGAGTGAATCTACCACTAGAAGTGGGATTCAGCTTTGTAGAAAAAAAAGAGGGGTGAATCTACCACTAGAAGTGGCGGTGAGGTGAATGCAACCACGATAACGTAGGATTCGACCACGTGGAGCCGAGTGGCCCCTTAGAACGTCCGCGTAGACCTCTGTTATTTATCATACGTCCCACCAACGCACGAATGCGGCACAAGGCCGTTTTTAAGGTGGGTCCGGTCGCAGGGCCGAAGCCCAAACGCGTCCGGCAAGGTCAAAAATACCTTCGGCCCCGTCGGCATTCCCCTTTTTAGGGGTGCCTCAGGCGCCAAGCAATAACCCCTCCGAAGTGGGTAAAAGCTTGGGGGTTGGCCCCCTGAGGCTGGAGGAACTCTCCAGTGCCGAGGGACACCCGGCAGAACCGCCCAGAGGTAAGACGGCCTCCCGAATTCGACCCAACAACTGGAGAGGAAAGGCTACACAAACGCCCTAAAAGAGCGTCTGCGTAGACCTCTGTTTATTTGTCGCTGCCTCCCACCAGACAGGACTTGACACAAGGTCAAAAGCCCGAAGGCCGATTAAAGTGGGGATAAAGGGGAGGGGGAAGTCGGGAACGAGCCGAGTCTCGAACCCTGCTGTTCTATGCTGCTCATCGGCTCACTTGGTGCAATGTGAGCCTGATGAGCCAAGCAGTTTCCGGAACCCAAATGTGGGTCCGGGCACGTATGCCGCTGTTATATAGTCATATAATAAATATGCTTATACACATATACATGTTCATGCAGAAATATACATATATATATACTGGATACATACCGACGCAATGATAAACGACGCATGCAGGAACAACTTCTCACTTTATTGCAATGGTTCGAAAAGAGTTACTCAATGGTTTGCATGTGAGAGGGAGCTGGAGACCGAACATAACTGAAATATTTTGACCCCAAAGTTATGGTCGTCAGCGTTGTGTCTTTCTCGTTCTCCAGGGCTGCTCAATCGGAGACCTGGAGTCCACTCTGCTGGGTGCTGGCTTTCCTTACTACATCTTATCAGCAACTTCTCTAGTCCCCAAGCTCCATCGGGGTTCCCAAGGGCCCCCTCGGCCGGGTGTGGCTTTCCCTACCACATCTCGTCTTACTCCGTCTCCAACTCTACTCGCCTGTCTTCCTTCTGTTCAATTCGTCGGCCTTATATTACCTTCAAACTCCCACGCGGAGATATGGACACGCCTCCACGCCTCCGCAATTTCTTCCGATATCTGGCGATCGGGATGTGTCACTTCCGCTATCTTTGGAATGGCCTGGGTGATCGTCATCGAGCAGAAATAACTGTCATGCAGTTCAGAGGTCACTCTCTTCCGGTGCGTCAGTTTATGAGAGTATAATGGGATTTTTTTTTTACATCGTCCTATTTCATCAGCCAATTTCCGCCCACGCGATTTCCTCTCATAACTGCCATTAGAATGTGTCACTTCCTTCCGGTGCATCACCTTGAATGGCATTTTTAGCCGGGTCAAAAGGTCATAACATAACACCGGGTTATGGCTTGAACTAGACAGCAAGGTCTAGTGCCATACATAGGTTTGGAGAAAGTCCGCAGGGACCTCTGAATTTTTCGCCATCGAAGCCTTTTTCATATGAAAGTAAGGCAATACCACTTCTGTCACGCCACGTAAATAGAAAGTTCTTCTAAAAAAATGGACGTAGAAAATAAGTTCTTCTTTTGCCTGGTATAGGCTAGCGAAGATAATTAATTCCATTTTTATAGAATTATTTCTGGCTGGAGTGTTTTGCAAATGTTGATAAATGATAATTTATCCCTTTCTTAGCTGTAACGGCCGGTTAGAGTCGACAAAGGGCTTTGTAATTTTTCTAGGGCGAACGAGTAATCCGATCTGTTTATGTTTGTAGGCAGGTCGCAGCACTTTGACTGTTATGTATTTACGAACGACTTTGTCTGACTCGTCCTCGCTTTTTGGATGTCTGACTCTGTTTTTAATTATTTATCTGTTTCTACACTGTCCTTATGTCCGAATTTATCGCAGTTTTGACATTTTTTTTTTTTGTACGATAGGGACAGTCCTTGGCCCAATGTACTTTTCCACAGCGGTAGCAAGCGCTGGGTGTTTTTTTTTGCGGGGGGGGGGGGGCGTCACTAGTCTGCCTGTATTGAAATTTTGGGTAATCATATTTTTTCTCTCTTTTACCGGAGAGGGTGATTGGGATCTATGCTTGACTTTCCTTATGTAAGCAACACCAGACTCCTCGATATTTTTTGAGTCTTTTCTAACACACACTATCCTCTGACAGTCTTCAGCCAGTTTTTGAAGAGTGAGATCGGGTTCGTTCTCTTATTTGGACAAAACTCTGCGTCTGATTTCCGCGTCTTTTGCCGACACTAGGCCTTATGCGAACATCAAAGATTTGAAGTTATCCGCTGACAATTCGCCTAGTTTAAAATCGTCGCAGTTTTTATTGACGGCCGAGGCAAAACCTAAATAATCATCACTGTCCCTTTTTGTTAAGTTGAGACATTTCCATCTTTTGTGGAATAGAGACGTTTGGAGCTGAATAATACTGACAGTAATTTAACTGTTTCTAAAAAGCCAAGTTAGCAAGTTTTTTTTTTTTTTTTGTAAGATATAATCTACGAACTTGTGTTCTACAGTTCCTAGCTTTCGTAGAAATCGGCACAATCAATAATATAGATATCTTCATATCTTCTATAATATGCTTCAAAGGTCTTATCCTCATCTGGTGCGTAGGAAAATGTTTCGAGTGCGTTCCACACTGCATTTTGAGTGAAATAGTAGTACTATCTGTAGGCTGGTTATTGCTTAGACTTTTAAAAAGTGATTCTTGTTGTTTTTGCACTTCAAGGAAGAACCGTTGTTGTTTTTCCTTTTTTTTTTTTTTTTTGTTGAGACCCATTTGGAACTTCATCATTTGTGCAAACATTTCTTTAAGGTCTTCCATTTTTTTTAGACTTAAAAAAAAAATTTCTATTCAAAAAAATCTTTTTTTTCTCTCTGCAGGGGGGGGGAGTTTTTTTTTTTCTTCAGTAAATATCCTCAGAAATCAAGAATAATTACTATGTGTGTGTGTGTTTTGTACAACACAAAACTGTAAGCGCCGAATTAAATTTTTCTCTATGAAGTGCGGGGGGGGGGGGAAGAAAGAAAAATATGAAAATCACTTTTTGATTATGTGACAATCTTACAGATTTTTTTAAATATCCGCAATCCGACACACTCCGTCATTTGTACAATTTGATACCTTGTATTTGTTTAACAAAAATCTTGTTCGGTTTGTTGTATGCTTGAACTTTGTTATAGATTCTTTAACAACTTGTAGTTGGGTATCTCTTTGTTGTTGCAATGTATATTCGCCAGTATGTTGTGTGATTAACCCCTTTTACTTGTTGGAGAGTCCCTTTTTTCGTTCGACTTCCTCGTCGCCAGTATGTTGTGGCCCCAGAAAGGGTCACTAAGGAAAACGCAAACACGGATATTAGATAACAGATTATATTACACAAGAAAGATAGAGTTACATAGAAAAGGTAAGAAGTCTTGTACTGTTTGGATAACACCGATATTGATCTACGGTATTTGATGCCCGTTCCACCTAACGCGTATGTGTGGCACAGGGCCTTTTTAGGTGGGTCCGGGCACAGGGCCAGAGCCCACACGCGGCCAGTATTTCCCAATAATGCCCACGGCCCCGTCGGCATTCCCTTTATTAGGGGCGCCTCAGGCGCTGGGCAATAAACCCAAACTCCGAAGGTGGTAAAAGCCTGGGAGTAAGGCCTCCTGAGGCCAAAGGAAATCTCCAGGTACCGAGACACACTCGGCCAGATCCGTGCCGCAGATAACACGGCCGGCCGAAGTGCTACCCAGCAACTGGAGAGGTACAGACCGAGATTGATCTGCCCGTCTGGCAGCGAAATCTCTCAGTACTAATAACGGTGAGAAGAGTCCATTATGGTGAGATGGGTAAGGCTCCCACAACAATTATTTGCAGAAAGGGTTGCGATGAACGTTTCCATCTGCAAAAGTATCAATAATTTGACCATATTACAGAGTCCAATCACAGGTTCTTTCAGTTGACAACATAGCTAATAAAGATAGTCTGTTATTCATCATTTAAGATCTGTGACATGTTTTAATTAGTTACAGTTTACTGAAACTTCAAATGTCACAGGTTACTTGAAGAAGGAAGTTTTAATTAAGAAGATCTTGTCATCTAATGAATTTAGCCAGCAGACCACAGAATGAAAATAAAGGAATCCAAAAGGTTAAATAAATACCTGAACAAGCTATAGAACATAAACATTTGTGGAACATGAAGATGAAGAAGGAAGTTATTTACCAAGTAACAGAAACTCACCCAAAAAGTCAGCGGATAGAAAACACTCTTCTTATTTCCACCGAGCAGTTTTAACTCCATGCTTATTTTGGGGGTCATCAGGAGAGAATGTGCACCGTTTCGGGGCCTTCCTCTCGACGGTTTTATTTGCACATCGGCACCCATTAAAGCATCCTGTCAAATCAACGTCTTACGGCGAAATGGTACTTGACAAAAAGGAAAGAGCAATTGAGACATTTATATACATCACTTGCGGACTTTTTGCAGTGATGTAAGTAAGAAAATTGTTGGCAGTTTTCAATATTTCTTTATTTTCCATAACGATATGAACAAGCTATTTTAATTCCAAATCCTTTTCAAAAGGATCGATATCTCCCATCTTTTTCTGAAAATTCTTATATTTGATAAGAAGGCTGTTTTCTCTGAATGTACTTATGGGCTTCTCTTGTTAAAGAGAAACGAAAACACATCAGCAATATTATGTATCTATTGAAAACGATTCTTTGCAGATTGCAAAGTATGGTCCATTAATTGCTGGAAGAAATCTACCTTGAACTTTGTCATCTGATGTGAACTGCACGCGCGCACATACACACACACACACACACACACATATATATATATATAACCTACTTCATAGTTAAACTTTTTTTCTCTCTTCCAATTCGAATGAAAGGGAACATACGTGCAATGTTTTTACCTGACTTTGAACGTCGGAAGTTTTATTTCTCGACTTCTTTGGCAACTAACTGTATAAACTCATTTTGTATTGTATTGCTTAACCAATGGTCTTGGGGTTTCATTTTGAGTGACCCTATTGTGCAGCGCATTTAATACTGGATCCCTTTTTGCCAAAATCTCAAGCAATCCCAGAAAGTTTCCATTGCAGGCTGAACCCAATTTTTTTTCTGAACACCTTAGTCCAAGCGAATCCAAACTCCAGTCACGCTATTACATTCACTTTCTGTTGGGTATCACCCAACTTTTTCCACACAATGAACTAGTCCATCTGCCATATATAGCAGTAGCTACTAATACCAGTGCAGACGAAAAGGTGAAGAGCAGCTTCTTATAGAAATAGTATTAGAGCGTTGGAGACTGGAGATCGCACTAGATCACCTACTTGCTACTGTAATAACGGAAGCCAATACTATCGTTGGACTATATCTTTATTCTGTATTCACTAATCCTATGTTCTTGTCAACTAATAGTCTCTCTATTGTATATACCTTTTCCTGAGAATATATCTCTATTTCCTCTCATATCGTGGTTTGTTCTTAATCTAATATTACAAGCGTTCACTAACAAGAACGCAACCCTTTCGGACTAATACCCTTGGGAAATATCTGATTTCCTTTATCCAACTCAGTTGTGAGTTAAATGGTTTTGCTACCGTCCTCCTAAAAAGATGGCTTTGGCATTAAATAATCCATGAAGGTTGATATGCTACTAAACAAAGAAAGAAATCAAACTTATTATTTTCCCAATTCAAAATGTTTTCAAAAGTTTTCCCAATCTACGGAGAATTTTCTAGGTTTTCTCTAAAATAGCTATTATTGGGATGGTCAGAAGTAAGAAAGATATTAATTTGAGTCCCTACTCATCAAAGCCTAAAATTAGTATAAGTATATCCATGATAGATTTATAGTGAATAAACAGAAGGAAAAACAAGATAAGCTCAGCTACACATACAGAAACATTATATGTATACATAATATACATACAAGTAGCATTGAAAAGAATACATTTACGTGTACAAACAGCCAAAAATATGCACATATTCTTCCATGAGAAAGCAATATTTGGAAGGAGTACAACATTGGAAAAGGGCTTTCTTGATGATAGACATCTCTACTGTTCAAAGAACAAAGGCAAGAGGATATAAGTTCGAGCATGGTTTACTCTAAGGGAGTTAATTGTTTATTGTCTTCCTATACAATCATTATCTGCAAGAAATGGCTATGATTTAAATAAAACTAGTGTTGGATATGAAATATTGGATTATCTGTCCTTATTTAGAGATTGTGACAAGAAAGTGATTAGTAATATTGCTATGGAAACCAAAGCAGGAGTAGCCCAGGTAAAAGCTGGCCTTCTCAGTATAAAGCTTCTTTTTCAACCTTACAATAATTATCTTCTTTAGAGAATTGACAAGTCTGTTAGAGGCTCCATAGAGTGTCACATAATAGTTCCAGAAATCCATTCTTGACTTCTTTTTGTTTCTGTTCTTTGAACAGTAGAGAGATTGTCTCTAACTCTCCCAGGGAACAATAAAGCTTCAAAGCTATATTATATACATTTGTCAGGTAAGCCTTTTCCCATTTTTTTGTGCCATTTTCTTTCATGAAACAATATATCTATAATTCTATAATGGGACATGTTTGTGTATTCTTTCTTTTAATACAACTAGAGTGAGTCAAAAGTCTTTGTTGTATACTGGAACCCATAATGTTCAGTATACTATATAACATTCTGTATACTAGTACGTAAGAATTAGTAGTTTCCAGCAGAATTTGTATTAGATAGATGGTTCACATAAAAGTCTCTATATCATTTGCTGGTATTTGACTGTCTCCCCACAAAGAAAAAGTATGACGCATGTCTTTTTTCAAAGTTGGGGCGGGGCACAACCCAAAGTTCAAATGCACAACAGATTCAAAAATGTCTTGGGACATCACATGTGCCAGGCAATAAACCTACCCCAGCAAAACAGGCAAAAGCTAGGATAGACAGCCTCGGAGCTCAAGAGAGAGTTGGTCTCAGCCACTCCACATGAATGCTTGGCTTCTTCAGTATCCATGTCAACGGACATGTCCAAGACCACAGTCTGTTTCTATGTTACTTGGTGGCATTTAACTGTCTCCCCACTAAAACAGAATATGGTACATGGCCATTTTTAATGAGGGGGGGGGGCAAGTACAAGTTGAGGCCCAAATGCATGGCTGTTTCAAAAATTCTAGTTCCATTCCAAGAAAAGGTATGATAGGCTATTTCACAACAGTTTTGCAACACTTTAGTAAGTGATGTACTCCTATGGACCCCCACATATGGCCGGGCAAAAGCAGGACGACCAGCTTGAACATACATCCAGCAGTTATGTGAGGATACGGGATGTAGCCCTGAAGACCTGCCAGAGGTGATGAACAATAGGGAGAAGTGGCGAGAGAGGGTCAGGAATATCCGTGCCTGTGGCACGACATGATGATGATGATGATGATGATTAGTATGTGCAAGTTCGCAATTTGTATATCACAGGAACAAAGCAGTTCAAACCATGCAAGTTACCTGCTGTGTTTGGTAGTATCATAGCAGTTGATGAGTTACTTTGCGCATTGTTTCACTCTTTGTTTGATTTGAAATTTGCACTGATGAATGTGCAAAGTAGTCTAATTTAGCAACTTATACTTTACAAATTTGAACTGGAATATAATATTCTGAAATAATCAAAAACATCTGTTGCATAGCAAAAATTGAAGGCACAGCTCACCACAATTCAGTAAATAAATGGTTGAAGACATTTCACTTGGGTTGCAAAACTTTAACAATCAAGCAAAGTTAGGTAAGCTTAAAACTATGTATTCTGAGACTGTGCTCCAAGCTAGAGAGTCAAATCTGATGAGTAGCACATGGAGAGTCCCAGATGTCCTTGACATCACATTGTCCACTGTGGTTCATAACCTTTATGACCTCTGCAAGGAGCAACCAAAAACATATGTTATGTGGCAAAAGGTAAAGCTGTACAGTAACAAGATGGTTCAAGAATTTTGCTCAGGTTGCCAGAACTTATAATCAGGAAAAGTCAGATAGACCTAAAGCTGTAGATTCTTAGACCATGTTCCAAACCATAGAAGCAAATCTGATAAATAACAAAGTATCAGGTGACCCTCAGCAAAGTATTTGAAGCTGCCAAATTATGCTTTATATTACAAAAATATTGCAAAACTTTTGACTCACTCTTGTAGTATTTAAATTGTTTTCAAAGATTCCAATGACACATACATTTTAATCTTTACAATAGATTTCAAAAGTGATTTCCTTTATACTGAATAGTTTCATAAACATTTTATTACATCTGTAGCCTGAGACTTTCTGATTGATATGATTTCTTTGTTTAATGGTATATCAACCTTCATGGGTTATTTAATACAAAAGCCATCCTTGTAGAAAAGTGATAGTGATACTATTTAACTCATAGCTGGGGAATTAGGGGGTTCATATCTTTCTGTAGGGTATCAGTCTAAAAGTGAAAATAATGTCACTGGAGTTTGAACTCGCTTACTTCAAGGTTGCAGTCCCACACTTTAGCCATTATGCCACATGGTCCCGACTTTTCTGGTTGTGTACACACCAAATCTCATAATATTTATCAACCAAGTAAAATTATTAAATCATTTTGAATTGTAGACAAGCAAATTTCATATTAAACTCATCTCTCCAATTGATAAGATTTATATTCAAAATGCATTCATCTTTGGAAAGTGACAAAGCTAAGAAATGGATATTCAAATGAATTTTGCGCATTTTGTAATCATTTCAACTGCTAAATACTATTATTTCTGAGTACAATTTTTCATCATGACTAATTATTAGTTTATTCATAAAGTTTAGCTTGCTTGTAGCAAAAGGCTGAAAGTAAGAAGCATCTAGCAAGAATTGAACACACTAACAATGGTCTGCTAATCCAGTTGCTTACCATAAGATGATGTGAGATGCTCAAAATGACGGATATTGCAGAACTGATCTTATATGTGTAAATTCTACTCTTATTTTCTTCTTATTAAATCCTTTATGAAGCATTCCTGTAGATTTGACAGTGGGCTAAAAAGTTCATATGATAGTATCATATCTGTGTTATATTCTGAATTGTTTGATATATGTGATATAAATGTTGTGGGTGAGAAATGCGTATGGTTGCAAAACAAGGAACGTATAGATAATCACAATGACACAGTAATGACGTTATAGAAATTTTTATAAACAGGTTAACCACTGAGAATTGAATGGAGAAAATATATTTATAGTTAAATAACGTATTCAGGGTGATAGTTACAAAGTTCATATACTGTACTTGTCTCGTGGTGAAGGGATGGTTTTCTTGGAAACAAGGGCAGCGTTCCTAACGGCGGCGATCGTTTGAAGTCTCAGAGGACGGCACCGGTCAGTAGTGTGGAGTCTGGTAGCACGAGTGGGGTGAGGTAGCAAGACTGACTAATGATTATTCGGTCCGTATATTTATATGTTTTTTGGAGGCTCAGAAACGGCAATTTTTGTGCCCCACGGGAAGCGATCCAATTGGATCTTTATTAATGTATTTTTTTTTTTGTTAATTTATTGCAAACGGAAGTTCTGCGTGGAGCCGATGCATGGACGACTTACTTTTCATTTTGAGTTCAGAACTCGAAGTGGTAACTTCTTTTTTTTTTGTTTTACAAATCAAGGCAAGATCTCGTCTTGTAACATATGCTGTTGGTGACGTTTTTGACAAATGGAATTCAAGCACTACAACATTGATAGATGGAGTGTGTTGACAGTAAAAGTGGATTTTTGTTGAAAAATAAACCACATTTGGTTACATTCTATGAGAATATCTTGGTTGACCTATGAACTTTTCCGTTAACCCTCATATTTATACAATGCAAATAATGGTTCATTCCACTTCATAGAATCTAAGTTTATAAAATAAACATCCTTCAAAAACCAATTAAGAAAAAGGTGCATTTCATTTTTTTACAGTTACTTTTTTGCCAGTTAATTATTGTTATCTTTTTTCTGTTGCTTTTTTTTCCCTAGATTCCCACCATATTTACAGATGAAAGTATAGAATCCTTTTTGAGGAACAACTATTGAATAACACAATAAAACTGCACATTTAAAATATTTTATAGGAATGAAGTTTCTTCCAAGCTGTGGTCATGTCGATGCTGCTGTATGGATGCATTACATGGATGCTAACTAAACGTATGGAGAAAAAACTTGATGGCAACTACACAAGAATGCTGCATGCAATATTCAACAAGTCCTGGAGGTAGCACCCCACAAAGCAGCATCTGTACAGCCACTTACCACGTATCACAAAAACTATCCAAGTTAGACGAACCAGACACGCGGGACACTGCTGGAGAAGTAAGGACAAACTCATAAGTGACATACTCCGGTGGACCCCTTCACATAGACGAGCAAAGACAGGATGACCAGCTAGAACCTACATACTGCAGCTCTGTGCCAATGTGGGATGTAGCCCTGAAGACCTGTCGGAAGCAATGGACGATAGAGAAGGTTGGCGAAAAAGGGTCAGGGATATCTGTGCTGATGGCATGACATGATGATGATAGGAATTATATTAAATTCAGAGTTTAATGATACATTTATTTTTTTAATCCCACACCTTATTTTGAGAATGATGAAATTTATTTTTTTTGCAAACGATTGAGTTAAGTTGATAGATTGATTTAGTTAATTTTGATAAGTTAAAGTTGATAGATTGATTAAGTTAATTTTTCCAAACAATTGGACCCTATATAAATATCTATGATATTTATGTAGGGTCCAATTGTTTGGAAAAATTTAGTTTTGTATCCAACAAGTAAAGCTCAAGTGGTATAAATTGAATTTAGAATATAATTTTAGAAAAGCTTTCACAAATTATCAAATGGCATGGCTGTTTTGGGACCATCTTACAATGGGGAGTCAGAGATCCCAACAATGGCTAAATGCATGAGTGTGTGTGGGGGGGATATTCTGCATTTATGATTTATACTACCAACTACATTGCATCATCTGTAAATTCTTTATTCTAGAAATATAGAAAATTTCATTACTTAACATTTTAAATAATATTTGATAAAATTCTGTAGGATTATAACCAAAAGAAAACAAATTCTTTCTTCATGATTTCTTGCCATTCCTTTAGACTTTCAGCCTAAAGTGGCATTCTATCAATTCACAGTTTCTATTTAAGAAGCCATATTAGTGACAAGAATATTGGTAGAGAATGTCGATGAGTGATGTGTTCAATCATCTTCCCAAGTAGCTAATCTAATTGTCAGGAAGAGAGTTAACTCTGCATTTGCAATGCCATTATTTGTCACAGACACTGACTTAGTAGCATTATTGTTAGGTTTGTTTGCGTGATCAATTCCCTAAATTCTGTGTGGCAGATCATGTGCAACCAGGAATGCAGAAGCCAAGTGGAAACTAGCAGCCTGTTGCAGAAGCAAAATTCAAATCAATGGATCCTATGATCAATAGAATAAAATCTGATCACTTTAGACCAAAAATCAGTGAGCAAATCCCAAGTATTGGTTGGAGGGTGCATCGAGTAGCATAATGGTTTGCAAGCTTGACTAGTAATCCTGCAAGAGTGAATTGGAGTCTCATTGGGTGCCCTATTCATTCAGCCCTGTGCCACATCTAAGCAAAAAGCTTAGTAAATTACTACTTTCAGTCTCTACTGAGTTGTATAGATTGCAATGAAATGGCTGAAAAGTGAACAAGGAAAATCAAGTAAGAAATATAGTTGCTATGTTAGTGCTTGTGTAATATAATGGCCGAGGGATTTCGTTTTATGCCTTTGGGTTTAGTTAGGCTGAGAACCTTTCGGCTCAGTGCATGGGTTACTTAGGTGCAACATTAACGCAGGTATTCACATGTGCCGGTGGGGCAGACGTGTCACTCAGAGATGTCACAATAGCCCAGATGGGAAATGGGGTTAGAGAGTGCAAATGACGTCACACACTGGAAGAGCGCGTGAAGGATTTTGGGAGATTTGAAAAAGTCAGTTAGTTGAGTTGAGACTAGACACGGGACGAGAAGGGTCGACTTTCGGGGCACACAGAGTCAAGATGAATTTGCGCGCTACGGGTGCCGCATGAGATTGGGGCCAGATGAAAAAGCCAGAATAGAAAGAATGTGTACCTCTCTCCTTATGTCAAAGAACCTTTAAACTCAAAGGTAATAAAAAGTTTCGTACCTGAACTAAGAAGTCATAAGTGTTTTCGTGTTTTGAGATTCCTATGTTCTATGTATATATGTTACAAACATTCTATGTACATTTCACACGTAGTCATATCTGGCTATGAAACACTTGGATTATGGATTGGTGCTGTAAAATAAAATCCTCAGACTGTTTGGTATACATGACAGAAAACTGTGCTTGATTAATAGATGAAGCCATAAAAAAGGTTTTAGATTTGAAATAAATTTAAAATTCCAATTTTTAAAATGTAAATATATTATCAGGGTATGTTGTCATAATGTCTGATTGAGCAGGCAATAAAATTTCGTCCCAAAATAAAGTAACAGCAGACCCAGAGAGCAAGTTGCTGATTGAGGGTATAGACATGCAGTGATAACCCCAAAGGAAGTGGGAGGAGGACTTCAGATAGACAATCAAAAAGGATTGTAAAAGATCAAATAAGTTCAAAGAACAATAAAATGACAAAAACAAAGATTTAATTTTTTACCTTTATCTCAGGTGAGTTGGGTAACAACTTTGCAATGAAATAATCACTAAGGTAATAAGCAATGAGAGTCCTTTGTTTAAACAGGTTACTGTGTTATTGCTTCTCCCTTACTCCATTTAGTTTGTGCTACATTTTGAATCTATCAGAAAAGGGATATCAGGGTCCCCTTAGTAATCCATCATCACCAAAATAATGCATTTGTTTTGGTGTCATGCGCATGCAGCCTTGCAGTCTATCATCTGCATTTGGTTTGGTTTGGTAGTGTTTTATGGTATATCAACCCTTGTGGGTTATTCAATTCTAGATCATATATATATATATATATATATATATATATATATATATATATATATATATATATATGATTTGTCAGAGAATAGTTTGCAGGTAACATTTTAAAATGAGCCCGATCTCATTTGTTTGCATAAAGTTAAATATTTTCAAGTATTATTATCCAACTCTAATAATTCTATTTAACATTAATCATTTGTTTGCACACAGTTAAATAATTTCATGTATTGCTGATACCAATAATTCCAAATAGCAGCACAAGTGTTGCAATACCTAAAACCATTTGATATTTATCCTTTGTTTGCATATATAAATGTTTTTCAGTATTGCTATTTAACACTAATAATCCTCAGACATTAACATTTAACATTAATCATTTGTTTGCACACAGTTAAATGGTTTTAAGTATTGCTAACATGAATAATTCTAATATTAATCATTTGTTTGCACACAATTAAATGGCCTAATTCTATTGATCAAGTATTCCTATCTAATAAGAACAATTTATGCAGAGCTGTATGGTTCCAAATAATCCTATTTACCAACCCCTCCGTTCGGGCAGGATATGACACAAGGTCAATTTTTAAGCAGAGTTTAACAGGTTTGTATTCAGAGTTTTCCTTCTCCTAGACTAGTTGCCTCACCAAGGCTGAAGAACCTAATCTGTCCTACTATTTACCCATAGCTGGAGGGAGAATAATTGCATTCATACCTTTCCCAAGGGTATTAGTGCTATGTGAAAATGCAATCATTCTCATCCAGGATTTAGACTTGTGTCGCCATGTCTATTTCCTATGACAATAACCATTACACCACTGGCACCTCCTATGGTTCCAAATAATAATGATAACAAATTATGAAAATCCCTAACAAAAGATTGAACAGTTCTATCTAACCCATATATGGGACCCTAACAGCTACTACCACAATGGATCACAGTGGACCTGGAAGTTATGGCAGTGTACTCCATATCTGGTTGTAAGGCTTAGAATATGCTAAGCATATCTCCAACAGATGGGTGTAGACCCCACCAAAAGGGGTGTCCTGGATATGACACTAACTTATAGCTAATGTTGTGGCTTAGAATATGCTAACTGTATCCCTTACAGAAGAGTAAGAACCCTCCAAAATCAGTGTCCTGTTATATGACATTTAACTTCATCTGGTGGTACTGTTAATAGTTATAATAGTAGTTATAAAACTTGACCAACATTTCAGGGAACCTCCCCCCCCCCGACATTATAAGTTTAGTAGGACTAAATTCTTCACTTTGTGCCTGAGACACCCCAAAAATGAGAAATGCAGACAGGACCAAGCATTTCTTGTGACAGCCATTCATGAGTCTTGATTTGTGTGCAACCCCACCTCCCACTATAAAATGATCATGTGTCAAATACTGCCTGGTGGGAGGTTTGATAAATATCAAACTGACCAACATAAAAATGTAACTATGTTGTATGTGCTATTAATTATCAAAGTATTCTTCCGTCACTCCAGTGGGCTAAGGCACACAAAGACTGGACAAGAGAGCAGTGAAATAAAGTCCTTTGGACTGACAAATCAAACTTTGAAATCTTTTGGTCAAATAGGAGTGTCTATGTGCAGTGAAGAGTTGTGAAAGAGCTGCAACTCTCTATATTACACTAACAATAAAGCATGGAGCAGTCTCTGTTATGGTGTGTGAGGCATTTGCCTATTGCAAAGATAGGGATTTGTACCAGGTGAAGGGCAGATTGAATCAGACTGACAATCACAGCATACTGAAGCATCATGCAATATCATCGGGAATGTGCCTTGTGGATCAAGGATTTGTACTCGTGCAAGATAATAACCTAAATCATACTAATAAACTCTGGTATATCAGAAGCAAAGAGGAACAGCATGTTCATCAACTGATGTCTTGACCAGCACAATCAATGGACTTAAATCCCATTGAACTGGTGTGGGATGAACTTGACCGAAAAATCAGAGCTAAACAACCCACAAGTATAGCTCACCTCTGGCAACTCTTGCAGAAAAACTGAGCAGAACTATCTTCAATTTATCTCCAGTCTTTAGCGGAAAGAATGCTAAGAATCTGTGAAGCAGTTATAGCGGCCAAAGGGGGTCATTTTGATGAAGAAGTTAAAGAAATTTGTTGTGCTTTTTTGGTTTAATTTGTATTTAATGTGGCTTAGGAAGACATGTTTTTTGTATGATAAATAAAACAATTAACTTGTTTCATTAAAAATAACACTTTTAGGATGAGAAATAAAATTTTTGGGGGTAGCCAAATACTTTTGTCTAGTTGTGTATATATAAAAGTAACATTTTCAAATATATATATATATATATATATATATATATGGACAATAATTTCAAAACGAATCTCTTTTTGTATATATTTTAATTTGATATTTTGAATGTGTCTGTGTAATGATGTTTGAGATATACCATATATCCTCATGCATTGTTCTTAGACCTAAGTTTTAGCTGGATATTAGGGGCCACAACATATATGAAATATAAACTTTGAGTGTGTAAATAGTTGGCCTAGGATAGGCCTAGTTTGTACCTCACATATGGTGCAGCCTTCAAATATAAAGCTAACATTTACGTCCCAGAAAGTGGCATGATGCACAAATATATGAAGGTAGGCTGAAAAGTTTATAGATTGACTCCATATCTTCTGTTAATGAATTTTTTGACCAATGGTATCCAAGCACTGAAATACTGATGGAAGAAGCTTGAGGAACACAAGGGGGACTATGTTTAAAAATAAACCTCATTTGGTCAGCCTATCACTTCTGCTCATACTTGCATATTCAACAAATAAAAAGCCATATAGACAACTTCTGAAAAATTACCACCTTTGCCCATATGTAAATAAACAAATTGATGAAATTTAAGAAAAAATGTATTTGATTGGACTTACTTTTGTTCATGCAGGAATCATAAACAAGTTTGGCTTTGGAAGTTGCATTTGCCTCATTTGGATGAACAGGAACTTCAAGAATCTCTTGAAATAGAAGAGAAAAAAATATCAACAAATCCATATTTTTACGTTCATTGAAGAAAAAAAATTAATAATTTATTTCCAAAAATACAATCACAAATTAAAAGAATAAACAAAAACAAAGAATAAAATAGCCTGCAGCAAGTAGATTCGTGCTCCAAAGATGCTATGTAAACTGATTTAAAATAAGGGACATCTGTGAAAACAGAAAAAAAAAGAACATCCTTAAAGTGAGATCTTACAGTCAATAGAATAAGAAAAAAGATTTAAAAAAAAAACCCAATGCTTCAAAATTATTTTTGGTTCAATGAAAAATGAAACTTGGATATCTTGAACCATTATCAGTAAGGAAGGTTCATGATTAAACTGACATTTCAAATTGAGAGATGAAATAATTCATTGTAATCAATTATATTTGATTGCATTTAGCATTGAAATATTGATTACATTTGGAGATAATTCTCTATCAAGTGTAACTGCATCCTAAGAAATAGAATAAGAGACCTGGACAAGGCTATTTGCATTTTACTTCTTGCTAATGCCCCTGGCAAAGGCAGGAATCCATCTGTTCATCCCATGCACGAACTCAAACCAGCTGTACTTCACTTGACCTTGTGTCACATTCTGTTCATGGTGGCTGAGTTGAGTAAATACATGCAACCTTTTTTGCTGATTTGATAATCATCAGTCACCATGGCATCTTATTGAAGATCATATAAGATTTGGTGTATAAGTATAATTCCCTGCTTTGTAGAATTGCTAATAGGTGAAGCAGAAATATGTATGTATATGTATTTAGTAGGGTATGAAAAATGTTTGCAGAGTAAGGTTTGTTTTGATTTGGTTTTATGGTATATCGACCGTTGTAGGTTATTTAATGGCAAATCCATTTTTATTTATATATAAACAATTCTATTTCAAATAATTCAGTCTAGCATAAGTATGCAATTTAGTTCTATTTAACATAGGACCCTATTAGGTGCTACAACTCTGGACCAGAGTGAACCTGGGAGTGATGGCAATAAAGGGGTACACCACATTCCTCAAAGCTCCTGCATTACTGGAACCTCATCATCAGATTATTTAGTGTCATTACCAGGACACTCCTTAGAGGAGACTTACCCCTGCAGAGATGCAATTGGTGTATTCTGCAGCTTAACCAACTGGGCCATACAGAGTAAGGCCTGAAAGGAAAATGTTTTTTGTATATTGACAACACCAGATTGTTGGATTGCCTCTGCTGTTGCAATATGAATCCACTGAGTAATTGAATAAAAAGTACTATTTTTAGAAAGTATCAAATTGTCTAAGTTTACAATACAGTTCTATTTCAAGCAATTCAGTTTAGCATGAGTACACAGGTTAATTGTCAAAAACATTTCTATTTTAACCAATTCAGTTTAATCAAACAGTTCTAATTCAACCAATTCAGTTTAGTATAGGTATAGAGTTTATTTACACACAGTTAAATGTCAAAACACTTCTATTTCAAACAATTCAGTTTAGTGTAAGTACAGTTTAAATGTCAAAAACAGATCTATTTTAAGTAATTCAGTTAAGCAAAATTACAGTCTAGTTCTATTTGACCCAGAGATAGGACCCTATCAGGTGCTACCACTCCAGGGCAGAGGTGGGCCTGGGAGCAATGGCAATGAAAGGGTACACCACATTCCCCAAAGCTTCAGCATTACTGGAAATTCATCATTAGTTTGTTTATGTGCCGGGGGGGGGGTCTTACACCTCTGCAAAGATGCAGTTGGTGTATTCAATGACCCCAGCTGACTGGGCAATCAGGGATTAGTAAAATGCAAACAGTTTTATCCAAAGAAAATTTTTTGAACTCACATCTATGTTTACTGATGGAAAATAAAAGTTGAAATTCTACTGCAAAGTTGAGAAATGCTATTCTACAATAAAATTCATTTCTTTTATGCTGATTTTGTGTATATATTTTCATTGACTAGGAAATTATATTAAACTGCATCTTGTAGTGAGGCTCCAGTTCTGGAGCTCAAGGAAGTGAGAAGTCACTTCTTTACTGCCATTAACCCATGTCCACTGACTCAGAGTAGAAGTATCTGTTAGGGTCCGATCTACCGGTCAAGGATATTAATACATTGGCTCTAAAAACATTGACATTGTGAATAAGTATAAAAGGTCAAAGAAATTGAACTTTGACTTTAAACTTTATTCTGACCAGAAAGAATTATCTAAGGGAATCTGCATGCAATTATGAACAACATGTAAAGCACCATAGTTCTCAGGCCTTCCACAAAAATCATTCCAAGAATTTGGTTGAGTCTAAATTCAAAGTTGGCTGAACAGCCAAGTGGATGGATTGGTTAGTTGGTTGTTTTGTTTTATGGTATATCAACCTTTTTTGGGTCATTTAATGCCTAATTAAATCTCAAACAATTCAGTTGAGTATAAGTATAGTTTTTTGTTTACAAACAGTTAAATATCAAAACAGTTCAGTTAAATGTAAAACAGTTCTATTTCAAACAATTCAGTTTAGGATAAGTACACAGTTTAGTTCTATTTAAAAATAGTTCTATTTCAAACAGTTCGGTTTTGCATAAGTATGCAGTTTCAATGTGAAAAACAGTTCTATTTCAAACAATTCAGTCTAGCATTAGTATATAGTTTAGTTCTATTTGACCCAGAGATAGGACCCTATTAGGTGCTACTACTCCAGTCCAGAGTGGACCTGGAAGCAATGGCAATGAAGGGGTACTCCACATTCACCAAAACTCCAGCATTACTAGAGCCTCACCATCAGATTGTTTAGTGTCATATCTCGGACACTCATTGGGGGAGTCAGCCTATTCTACAGCCTTAGCCAAACGAGCAAAAGAGGATAGAAAATGGAATTGGCATAGATTCTACTTCCAGTTGAGATAATTTCCTCTTTTAATAGATCAGGTCAAGGACTAACATTATGTATGTTATCCAGAACTTGGAGAGAAGGTTGGCCATTTCAAGTAACCATTGTATGAGAGATACCATGAAAGATCAAGCATGAGATCGCAACATTTAGGTCATTAGAAAATCTGATCTTTGAAATCAGAGGATTAAAAAAATACACTTCTTAAATAAATTAGGAATATTCTAAACTCCTTTCTTCACTGCTATCCCACCCAAAAGAATTACTCGTTTTTCCTTAGATGAATAATGCTCTTGTATCAAATTTCAGAATGCCTAATCATTTCCATCATCAGTTTTACTTCATTTTTTCACACATCCAATTCTCTCTCTCTCTCTCTCTCTCTCTCTCTCTCTCTCTCTCTCTCTCTCTCTCTCTTTTTTTTCTACTCTCATATCCAATACTTTTTATGCATGTTTTTCCATTTTTTTTTTATTTTCAGCCAATTATTTCACACGTTTTATTTCACTTTTTACTTCATTTTTTCACACATCCAATTCTCTCTCTCTCTCTCTCTCTCTTTTTTTTTCTACTCTCATATCCAATACTTTTTATGCATGTTTTTCCATTTTTTTTTTTATTTTCAGCCAATTATTTCACACATTTTATTTCACTTTTTAAATTTCAGTCCCCTTAATATTTTAGTTTCAATAATATTTTAGTTCATTCATTTTACAGTTTTTTATTCATTGTAAATAAGTCTTGCTTTAGTCTATGTGGACTTATGGATATATCCATCAAATATGGTCTGGGGCTGTAGAATACACCAACTGCATCTCTGCAGATGGGTAAGACTTCCCCAATGAGTGTCCAAGATATGACACTAAACATCAAACCAAATCAAATCAAACCAAATCAAATCAAACCAAATCAAATACAGCTGAATGAATAACACAATCCTGACATGTAATAGGCCTACTTTCATTTATTGAATTTCTTTCTTGGGTTGATAAAATAATTGAGGGATATATATACACACCTATACATACATACACACCTGCACATACATACACACACATGCAGCAAGGTACCCTAAATGCAATAGTTGTTGTCATAGGAAATGGAATAAGTAACCCTTCAAAACCTGAAAGAGGCTGTTGGCATTACACTATACACTAATGCCCTTAGGTAAGGCATTTGTTCTTCCCCACTGCTATAGGTAAATTATAAGGCAAACTGGGTTCTTTAACTGTGGTTAGGCAAACAGATTAGGAGAAGGAAAATTTTTAATTTAAACCTGCTTTATTTCACTTTAAAATTGACTCAGTATCACTTCTTCCTTGTGGCAGAGAGGTTGCATAAATACACACACATACACATATATATTAAAACTGTGTTTAGTCATCAGCATATAATAGCATATTAAAACAATGTACCCTCTGTTCAGAAGAGAAATGTTATCATCACATTTCAAAATCAATGAAAAATTTTAAATAAAAGATCAGATTTAGTGTCTAAATACTAAAATTAAAATAAAAAGTTTTGCAATATTTACTAGTTTGCAGCAGGTATATCATGTGACAGATGCAGTTCAAGTCATGAAAGGAATCTGCTGAGGTTGATGATATCAAGGTAGTTGGTGTGCTAACATAATGTGCATTGCTTAACTTTATGAGTGATTTGAAAGTCACACAGAGGAACATGCAACATAGTCTAATTCGGAAACTTATACTTTATAAGTTCAAACTAAGCCATAATGTGGAAGCAATCAAAAACATATGTTGTGCAAAAGGTGAAAGCACAGTTGATCATAGTAGATTAACCAGATGGTTCAAGAAATTTTGCTCAGGTTGCAAGAACCTTGATGAGCAGTCAAGGTCAGGTAGGCCTAAAACATGTATTCCAAGGCTGTATTCTATGCCATAGTGGCAATTCCAGAAAGTAGCACTCACAGAATATCAGACAAGCACAGCATTTCACAGTGCAAAAGTACCCAGAGCTGTCAAAATACAAGAATACAGCAAAACTTTTGAATCATCAAAGTTTTACTTCACTATTTTCAATCATCAGTGACACCAATGAATGAAACAAAAACTAATATAAATAACATGTCGTTAATGAAAAAAAAGACAAAAGATAAAAGGCAGAGATAAATATTGTCCTTGCTTTGGAGATTAGTAGTGTGCCTCACTATTCCTTGTCAATCTTATTGCATCTCTCTTGCAATAACACCTTTTCTTTCTTCTACCAATGTGTTTACAATTCCTTTCCATTCAAGTACCACCTTATCTGATTTTATTCCTTTTAAGGACAGAACAATTAGGTCTAAATCTTAACTAATAAAAGAAAATTCCCTTTCTGATAAAGCTATTCTTATAGTGAAACATCTCATTTCAATTTTTGGAAATATCTGTCTTTTCTCATATATATTGTGACGGCAAGTCGACTAAAATCCCAAAACGGGACTTTATTTTCACACGTGTGAAGACGGGGCAGGTTGGCACTTGATCCCCTACAGAATAAGTCCTGTTCAGAGTTCTTCTCTCAGGCATATAAGAACTGGCATATTACGTGAGGGAATAATTTAGGACCAGACTGACCGCCGCTGGCAAGGGGTTCCAAATTTCACACTATCACACACCCACCAGGTCGCTTTCTTCCTTCCCCGAGACAATGGAAGATAATGAGCCTATAGGTTTTAGTTGTAATAATATTGATATTGTAGTAGTCGGCAACTCCGGTTTCCCGAGTGATACTTTAGGAATTAATAGGACAATTCCAAGCAAGATAACATAAGGCGAATAGAAGCTGAAAGGAAAGCATGAAGCAACAACATAGACCACATGGTAAAAATGAAAATACATAAATTCCTTTACTACGGTTATATATATACGTTCAGAGTGTCAAAACATATAAGTGGACAGTCCATGAATATAAATGTCTTTTCTTGGCTTTTATCCTTCTTCAAATTGAGAAAGAGAGTGGTAAACGAAATTTGGGTATAAAGGAAAAATGTCCCCAAAGTTACTTATCTTATTTTTGACGGGGTTTCACTGGAGAATTTTCTTCTTTCACGGGCTACTAGACTTTGTTCTGTTTTTAATACTGGCTTGAAGGATTTGGAGTCCTTCATGTCTCAGTTAATTTTTTGTCTTCAGCCCGGAGTAAAATGGCTATGGTTCACCTGCCACGAGCCTTGCTCAAAAACTGACCTCTTACTATTTACTTCCACTGAGGGGAAGGGAGCCCCACTTCTGTTTTGGGGTCCCAGCCAATCATTTGGCTTCTCTCTCTTTCCCCTTCCGATGTCCGGCGACCTGAGGTCACTAAGTACCAACATCTGTTTATCCCCTCTGTGACCTACATTCTTCCTTAACGGTCACTTTTTTGACGGCTTGATACTGTCAATTCAAAGGGAGGATAGTATTAGTCTTACCTCTTCGTCTCCGTGAGCTATCACGTGACAATATATATATATATAATGTAGAAATATATCAGATTATTAATTAGAGAAGTATTTTTCTATCAGATGATTGTGTAACACTTGAAACTTAAAGTAATGGATTTCCAGTGATCATAATTTGATATTTTTCTAGGTTTTATACTTGTTCTACTGTTGTAGTGTCAAGCATTTTTTCTTGCAAATTTTTCCCATTTGCATTTCTATTATTATATTAGATATATATTGATTCAATTTTTCCCTTGCCACCCAAATCAAACCCATACACTGCAAAACATCCCAAAGATTACTAGAACCAGTGATCATCTCCAAAACAAACCATATAAAACAACATGCAGGTTTTTACCAAATCTCACCACACCTGGTGAACATCATACTGAATGAAAACAAAATCAAAATGGAAAACAGAAGAAAAAAAAGTTTTTCTCACTTTTGAAAATCTTTTTTGCTTTTCTTGATCATTTTCCTCTTAGCCTTCCCCACCCCAATTACAACCCAGACCCCACACTATAGACAATTTTCTAAGACATCACATTATAGTCAATATCTTTTCCATGAAACAAGTCATGCCAAAAGCCCATTTCACGCAAACCCTTCTCTACTTCTTTCTTATCAACTCCCTAAAATTTATCTCCACTTTCAAAACAAAAAATCTGATACATTTGATTTTAAATCCCTCTCAACTTATCCTACTACAACTATACCCAGTCCACTCTCCTCACATGCTTTTGAATAGAAAAACTCAGAAAACAGTCTCAATCTTGAAGAAGTTCATGAAGATGAAATAAAGCCCAAACAAAATATCACACATCTAAATCTGAGTTAAGTGTTCAATTTATCCAACTTTCCACATATTTCTACCCTACAGTCAGATTCACTAAAAATCTATCTTTTCCACACACACACACACACACATATATATATATATATATATATAATTGAAAATTCAACAAACTGTCATTAAGCTATAATAAATTTATTTCAGCTGGCACCTCTGTAAATGAGACCAGCTTCATCAGATAGCCATCACTTTTCAAAGAAGAAAAAAAATAACATTTCTTTTTTGCTACAGACTCTTCCTTGTTTTAAAATGTATATATATATATATATATATATAGAAAAGGGAAAAGAAAGCAAGAAGACTTGGGCTAGAAGTTTGTGTCAAAAACCATAGGATGTCACTTTCTGGTGTCATGCATTCTTATGCATCCAAAATTTTCCACAACTCACAAAACTCTCAGCAACTAAAATCTTATCAATAAATTAAACTATTTTAAAAAATTTTTCTACTGATTTATTCATTAATGAAAATGTGTCAATGAACACTATTACTAATATTAAACTTATCATATTCCATTAAAAAAAATTTTAATATGAATTTTGTTTGATTTCCATTTAAGAATATAATTTAGTCTTTATCTAATTTTTTAAAATATTTTTATTTTAGATTCTCTCATTATAATTGCTGTTACTATCAATATTATAATCATAACATATTAATAAATATCATTACAATCATTGTTAATTTATTTTACACTTTTTTTAGTTTTTCACACCAGTGTTAACTGATGGCTTCTCAACAAAGTTTGAGTGACAGCAAGTTGTCTCAAGGCTCTGGGACTCTTTTCTGTATTCTAGCCAATCTTAATAATGCTGTAGTTTGGATGGTCTCCTCTCGTCCTTTTATTTCCAAGTTCTCCAATTCTTGTACCAATCCTTTGGTGACTGTACCAAGACCAATTATTATGAGTATCACTGTCACTTCATGTTCCATAGTTTTTTTTAGTTCTCTTGCAAGTTCTTGGTATTTATCTCTCTTTTCATGTTCTTTCAATTTTACTCTCGGATCAGCCGGAAACCACAAAGTCCACTATTTTGCTGGTTATCTTTTTTTTTGTTGACTATCACTAGGTCGGGTCATCTGGCCAAGATTAGGTGATCCATTTCTATTGCAAAATCCCAGCGAACTTTGTGTATCTCATTTTCCTGGATGGATTCTGGATTGTGTATATACTATTTGTTCATATGGCCAAATTTAAACTTCTTGCACAATTCCCAGGGTATCACCTTCCCCACCTAGTCGAGCCTAGTCATAATCTTTTTGCACTAATTTACGGCATTTGTTTATAATGTGATTGATCATTTCATCTCTATCATAGCATAATCTCTATCTGCTATTTTGTTGCATTTTGTCTATTTTTGCTTTGACATAATCACTCCTTATGGTGTTGTTTTGTGCTGCTATCAGGAGAGATTCAGTTTCTCTCTTAAGTTTTCCATTTCTTAGCTATGTCCAAGTTTTCTCTAGTGAGATTTTGCTTGTTGATTGCTTGAAATATCCATAC
Source organism: Sepioteuthis lessoniana (assembly GCA_963585895.1). Taxonomy (NCBI): domain Eukaryota; kingdom Metazoa; phylum Mollusca; class Cephalopoda; order Myopsida; family Loliginidae; genus Sepioteuthis; species Sepioteuthis lessoniana. The sequence goes on along the minus strand of OY757936.1, from coordinate 39,131,821 downwards.
AGTTGTTTTTCTTCCCATTTTTGTTTTCTAGTTATTGTTGTTCTGTTGATGCTTGTGTTGGTCAGTATTGTTTCTGGTGACTGTAATCAGTCTTTCTCAGCACTTTTTTATGTGAGTGTTTGAGTCATTGTATTGATGCATTGATGCTATCTTCAATGCTGGTGAATCCTCTTCCTCCTTCTTTTCTTGACACACATAGCCTGTCTATGACCTCTATGGGATGTAAGGCCTTATGCATTGTCATGAGTTTTCTTCTTCTCAGGTCTATTTGTTAAAGCTCTTCCCTCATCCACTTCAAGAATGGGTTGAGTATCTTACAAGGGAAACTGCTCAGGTGTTTATCCCTTTGATGAGATTTCTGCTATTTAGTTTAGTTTTGTGTAATTTCCTCATTCGTTTGAGATACACTTTTTAAACTTTTCCTTTCATCTCCACTTGTTTGATGATGTCCACTTCCAATTTTCCCAAGTATTTGCAAGTTTACTTTTCTCCAAGCATTCTGATCTTTTCTTAGTTTGGTAGTTTTATTCCTTCCATCATGTGTTGTTTCCCACTTCTCATTATTGTAGAAGTCACTACTCTAACATGCAGAATAAACAACAAGCAAGACACTTACCAGTTCAACAGCCCCAGCTGATAGAAAAAAGTATTTGCAAGTTTACTTTTCTCCAAGCATTCTGATCTTTTCTTAGTTTGGTAGTTTTATTCCTTCCATCATGTGTTGTTTCCCACTTCTCATTATTGTAGAAGTCACTACTCTAACAGGCAGAATAAACAACAAGCAAGACACTTAACCAGTTCAACAGCCCCAGCTGGCAGATAAAAAGTAAAATGGGTGATAACCCAGTACCAGACCTGTAGCATATTAAGCAAGCCAGTGTATATACACACTAATATACCCATTCACTTAACCAGCAACCAATCACACTCCAGAGTATGGACTTTGCCACTTGAAAGCAATTCTACAACTTGAGGTAAGATTATATGGACATTGGGGCATTCCATTGCTCTCATGGCCTGGCATTTTTCACTTTAGTACTCTGAGTAAATCAAGGTGTATTTTTGTCAAAGGTGCTATAATGGTTAGAGTGTTCACCAATGGCCCGGAAGACTTGGGTTCAATCCCTGGTTGAGTCATTTCAAGCAATTCAGTTTAATCAAGCACTTCTAATTCAAACAATTTAGTTTAGTATCAGTATAGTTTTTGTCCACACTCAGTTAGATGTCAAAATAGTTTTATTTCAAACAATTCAGTTTAGCGTAAGTACAGTTTCAATGTCAAAACAGTTCTATTTCAAACAATTTCGTTTAGCATTAGTACACAGTTTAAATATCAAAACAGTTCTATTTCAAGTAATTCAGTTTAGCATAAGTACACAGTTTAGTTCTATTTGACCCATAGATATGACCCTATCAGGTGCTACTACTCCAGGCCAGAGTGGACCTGGGAGAAATGGCAATAAAGGGGTTGTCTGCATTCCCCAAAGCTCCAGCTTTACTGGAACCTCACCATCAGATTGTTTAGTGGCATATCCAGGACACTCATTGGGGACGTCTTACCCCTCTGCAGAGATGCAATCTGTGTATTCTACAGCCCCAACCAACTGGGCAAGAGTTCACTTTGTTTAGTCAATTGTTAGCTTGTAATTTTATATCTAATAATGCTTATTTTTTTGTATGTTAGACCCTACATTATTAAACCAACCCTGCATTAAACTTGCATTGGCAAAGAATAAATACAAAGATCAGAGCATTACATGCAGCTGTATGTCTAGCAAAACAGTCATTATCATGAGGAGGTGCCCGTGGTGTAATGGTTATCGTCATAGGAAATGGACACGGCGACACGAGTTCAAATCCTGGATGAGACTGATTGCATTTCACATAGCACTAATACCCTTGGGAAAGGTATGAATCCAATTATTCTCCCTCCAGCTATGGGTAAATAGTAGGGCAGACTAGGTTCTTCATCCTTGGTGAGGCAACTAGTCAAGGAGAAGGAAAACTCTGAATTCAAACCTGTTAAACTCCGCTTAAAAAATTTACCTTGTGTCATATCGTGCCCGAGCGGAGGGGTTGGTAAATAGGATTATCATGAGAAATGGAATTAGCAACCTGAGTTCAAATACTGGATAAGGCTAAGTTTTTTTTCTCACTAATGCCCTTTGTAAAAGCATAAATTCATCTGTTCTTCCCAAAGTTATGGGTAAATAGTAGGGCAGACTGAGTTCTTTAGTCTTGTTTAGGCAACCAGCCTAAGAGAAGGAAAACTGAATTCAAACTAATTTTACTCAGTTTAAAAATTGACCTTGTATCAAACTTCGTGTGGCATGTTTGGAAGGGGTAAATAAATGCATGTGTGTATGTGTGTATATATATATATATATGTATATATATAGAGAGAATGAGAAAGAGAAATATAGATAGATAGATAGATAGATAGATAGATATGGAGAGACTGGGATAGATACATACATACATACATACATACATATGAGCAATAGTGTCTATTTATAGTAGTATTCATGGTTCTCAAGATATTCTGGGCACTACTACCGGACATTGGCCTAGCGGTTAGAGTGTTCGCCAATGGCCCGGGAGACCTGGGTTCAATCCCAGGTCGAGTCATACCAAAGACTCAAAAAATGGTACTTGATGCCTCCTTGCTTAACACTCAGCATTATAAGGTATGGATCAAGGGTAAGGTGGAGCAATCCAGGGATGGAGTAGCGCCCTCCCCTACACTTTGGTGTAGTAGCTATCGAAAAGGGAGCCTTCGGGTTACCCTCGACTATGGTCGCCAACTTTACTTTACTTACTACAGAGGTAAGGATGAACTCCAATGGACTTCTGCTCATGGACACATCAGTGTTAGCCAACCAATAAAAACTTACTTTCATCAGGTCTGTATGGACACTGGATGCCGTCTTGAGGATTTACAAAGAGTGATAACTGATAGGGAGAGATGGCCAGAGAGAATTAATAAAATCCATCCTGTCGTCATGCCTTGATGATGATAATCATATTATACACTCATCAAAGAAACTAAGAGAAAGCACAAACATTTCACTTTGATGTTGAAAATATTTGAATTTATTTTTATTTACTTCTGATAATGAGATAATGTGCTACATTCATTTCATTGATTTGAGATTTTTTCGCAAAAGGATTTACAAACTATTTCTTATTCAAAATGTAATTAGTGCATTTGCTGCATTAGGACTTGCTGAGATTTTTTTTCTTTCACTTGGACAAGCATTTTATTTCATTTTATTTTTCCTATTCATCTCTATAATTCTGAAAGAAACAACACAATTTGCTTTCAGCCAAAATGTCTACTGGATGATATGATTTCATGAAGAAATAGTCAAAAAGTTAGCATCACTTCCAAATGTTCATGAATACATTGTTTTTAGGTTTATTGGCAAATCTGAATAGTGTAGACAAAATGTAGTTCTGACTTTTGCTGCAACTCTTTTTGAGCAGTATCGTTTGTAAATATGTATGTCTACTTCTGAGAAAACAATCATGACTAAATGATAGAATAAGTTTATTTTACATGGTTGAAGTTGCAATTGATCTGGGGGGGTAAAAATTTTGCAATATTTCAGTACATGCTCAAAAAAACGGTTCAAGCCATGGAAGGTATTTGATGAGGTTGGTAGTATCACGATAGTTGGAGTGCTGACACGTGGTGCGTTACTGCAGTTTGTGTGAGATTTGAAAGCAACACAGATGAACATGCCACAGAGTCAAATTTAGGGAACTTTCACTTTACTCGTTCAATCTGAGTCAAAACACCATGATGCAACCAAAAACATTTGTTGGGCAAAAGGTGAATATACAAGTGATTACAGTACAGTAACCAGATGGTTCTAGAAATTTTGCTCTGGTCGCTGTGTAGTGATGAAAGAACGTTATTAGGGGACGTTTCGATGAAGTAACACTGCAGTCCCATAGATATGCATATTTGCACACACACACACACGTGCTATGCAAATATGACTATACAACATACATCTAGAAGACACATAAGTGGCAACAAAACAGCAGCAGGCTGTATTTCCAATGGACATCATGCCATACGCACCGACAACACTTCAGTCATACTACAACTACAACTGCCAACCTCAGCCAACTCAAAAGTTATAAGAACCTCAATGAGCAGGAATAGTTAAGTTGGCCCAAAACCATTGATTCCAAGGCCATGCTCCAAGCCTGAGTAGCAAATCAGCTAGCAGCTCCCAAGCAAGCTTGGTATCTCACAGTCCAGAGGGGTTCACCAATTTAGCTACTTATTTTAATTGTGGTTGATTTTTTTTTTCAACAAATAAATCAATACAAGAAATGTTTAGGAGGTGTAGTCCCCATAGTATAATGCATATTTACCAACCTCTCCGCTCGGGCACGATATGACACAAGGTCAATTTTTTAAGCAGAGTTTAACAGGTTTGAATTCAGAGTTTTCCTTCTCCTAGACTAATTGCCTCACCAAGACTGCAGAACCTAGTCTGCCCTACTATTTACCCATAGCTGGAGGGAGAATAATTGGATTCATACCTTTCCCAAGGGTATTAGTGCTATGTGAAATGCAATTAGCCTAGTCCAGGATTTGAACTCGTGTTGTAGTGTCTATTTCCTATGACAATAACCATTACACCACGGGCACCTCCTATAATGTAATGGTTAACATTCTGGATGGCAATATTGTAGTAAGCAAGTGCAAACTCATACTATTACATTCACTTTTAGACTAATGCCCTTGGGAAAGGTATGGACCGCCTTATTCACCACCCCCAGTCATGGGTTAAATAACTACTGTTATCCTACAAGGATGGCTTCCGAATTAAATAACCCACAAAAAAATATGTAAACTATCCCTAAATCTACCAGAAAAAGAATTTGAGAATATGAATTTTTATTTTGTTGTTAACTGAAATATGAACAAACCTTCCGAGAATAAAAATAATTTTAACAATTTGACTTTAGATTAAATCAGCAATTTTGTCAAAAAATGTTGGTAATAAACTGTCAGACATTTTATCTTTCTTAATACTCCCCTGGTGTCTTTCAAGTTGATATACATAGATAAGTTGTTTTGTTTAAAATACTTTCTGATTTCGGAAAAGAGCCCGTAAATGAATTAAATGATTTAAAAAACTATACAAAACAATACAAAACCATTGTGAAATTAAGATTTACAATAATATGAAAAGAAATATACAAGTTGACTTTCACTAAGTGAGCCAGTGACCAGCTCATGCTTGACTTGCCCCACTATAAGCTGATCTTGTGTTATAGACCTTGTGTCAAATCGTCTCTGGTAGGAGATAAAGACAAATATCATACCAGTTGTGATTGAATATTTTTGAAAAGAAACATTAAAAACAAGCTATTATAATCCTATTAGTCAAATGCATTTAAAAAATCAACTAAATTACTTTTGTTATTGTGTGTATACATATGTGTGAGGTTTGTCATTGGGTCAATATAAGTTAGAGTTTGATATTGCAATGTATTGGATCAAGTTTTTCTTTATTTTGTATGACATGTAGGACTGACAAAAATCATTGACTGGGTTTAAAGGTATGTCAACCCTTCTAGGATTATTTTATGCGTAGACGTTAGGGAAGTGCATTAATTGTATGCTTATATTTATATTTTTACATTGTTTCCTAAGAGTTTTTTTTCACATGGTTCAATTGAATAATCTTTAGATCTGTTTGACCCCTACATGGAACCCTAAAAGGTACCACTCCACTAGATCAGAATGAACCTGAGAGCAATGGCAATGAAGGGGTATTCCAAATTCTTCAGATCTTAAGAAATAGAACCTCACTGATCTTCTTAGAGTGGTGTCTTCATTTTTGACGTTACAATGACAATATTTTGATCATTCTACTCTCTGACCTTCTTCAGGTGTCAGTCAGAATTGGTATGTATTTACTTAATCCATCTGCCACAGGGAGGATGCAATGCAAGGTCAGTTTTTAAGCAGAATAAAACTAATCTGAATTCAGAGTTTTCTTTTTCTCAGACCAGTTGCCATACCAATGATAAAGAGACTAATTTGAATTCAGAGTTTTCCTTCTCTCAGACCAGTTGCTGTACCAATGCTAAAGAGACCAATCTGCTATACGAATTAACTAAAACTGGGGGAGAAGAAAAAAATTCATGGTTTTTCCAAGGGCATTAGCATCAAGTAAAACACAAACAGCTTTGACCATGATTTGAACTCAGGTCACTCAGGTCAACAATTCCATTTCCTACAACAAACTTTATACTAAGCATACGTCCTTTGTTGGTAACTTTCTGTCCAGGAATTCTGAACCAAATTCCATGAGAATTCATTGTTCTCATTCAATGGGAATACATTGTTCTCATTCAATGGGAATACATTGTGCTCATGCCACTGACTATACATAGAAGACATCTCAATAATATCTTAATTCTTCAGAGTTAATTCACTTTGAACCAGAGTATATGAGTTTTATGTACTTACTGACCCAGTTCTGTCCATGAAGAAGGCTGAAGAATGTAGAAGTCACAACTCTAATGGACAGAATAAACAACAAGAATAACACTTACCAGTTCAATAGCCCTAACTGGCAGACAAAAAATAAAATAGGCAATAACTCAATATCAAGCCCTTAATATCTTAAGCAAGCCAGTGTATATACACACTAATATACCCATTCACTGGGCCAGCAACCAATCACTGTCCAGAGAATGGACTTAGCCACTTGAGAACAATGGAACACCTAAATGTCTACATGATCTTGCCTCAAGCCGTAGCTCGTTATTCTTTATGCAAGCAAGTATTTACTCACAGCTAACGAGCATTACGTACAAATTCCAACAAAGAATACAACAGCTGAAACATTCTAATGATAAAAACTCAAATAAGGAAACTAGCGCATAAAATAGAATTATTCGTGTGAAATGAGTACTGACACAGAGTTAATCCAATAGCTCAGACTTTTAGCACTTCCCCAGGTGAATGATTTTTTTACAACAGACCAAATTTGTGAGTGTCTTAAGTAGTGCCAGCTACAATCCCAAGTCTGCCTCTGATTGGCTGAAACAATTTTATTTAAATTAAACCAACCTACAATTTGTTATGAGGTCTCAGATTCAATTCCTGATAAATCACAAGTTATCAATTCATTTCTTTCTTGTGTACAGACAATGTATAATTCATATAGGAAGGGGAAGACCTCTGAAAGTGAACTTTGAAAATTGTTTTAAGAAGACAAAATGGCACTGGGCTTCAGTGTCAAGAAATAGAAATTAGTGATTGATATTTAGATTAGAGGGCATGCAAAGAGGAGAAACAAAAATAATCTAAAAAGTCAAAGATTACGGTTATAGGAAATGATTAGAGAAATTAAAACTTACTAATTTAACTGACCCATTGCCATAATGGTTAGTGCTCACCTATAGCTTGGGAGACCAGAGTTCAAGCCCTGGTCAAGTCATACTAAAGATTTTTAAAAATGGTACTTGATGCCTCCTTGCTTAACTCTCAGCATTATAAGGTACAGATCAAGGGTGAGTGGAGCAATCCAGGGAAAGGAGTTGGATCCTTCTTTACTCCTTGTGTAGTAGCTCTCAGAAAAGGGAGACTTTGAGTTGTCCTTGACTACGGTTGGCCAACTTATTTTACTTGAAAGAAGAATGAGAGGTGCTTTAATCGAAACTTTCAAAATGATTAAGGAAATTTCTAATTATGGTGGACATTTTTTCATATTTCTTCTCAAACTGGAAAGTTATAGTCAAGACAGATTTAAAAAAACTAAGTCAACTAACCAATTTGATTTTCTGCCAATAGAGTAATATATTTTTTAAACAAATTGTGTAATCAGATCAAAAAAACAATTCTATAGAAAATGTTAAGATTAAATTGGATGATTTCAGTTTGGTTTGGTTTGGTTTCTTTAATGGCATATCAACCTTCATGGGTTATTTAATGCCAAAGCCATTCTCCTAGAAGAACAGTGGTGGTGCTATTTAACCCATAGCTGGGAGGATAAGGGGGTTCATACCTTTCCCAAGGGTATTTGTCCGAAAGTGAACGTAATAGCGCGACTGGAGTTCAAACTCGCGTGCTACAATTTTGTAGACCGTCGCTTTAACCATTACACCACGGGATACCGCCTCTTTGTATGATTTCAGAATAATAGTTAAGAAAAGAATTTAAGAGGGTATTTTTGGCTACTATCAGATGAATTAATGAACAGAATTTGATCTGTAAATTAAAAATGTATCAATAGAGTATATATTCTGAACAAAAATTTTTTCCCTCTTTTTTAAAAGGTCTATGTGAGAAGATCATACAAAAGGGAGATGCCTCTTAAAAAATAATTTTTTAGAGACAAGAGGCCTCAAATTTTATATAGCTTTTGGCCTCAGCAGGTGAAATGATGTCTCTTTATGTAATGGCATATCATCATATAACTTAGTTAAAGCATTACTAAGAATATCTAATGAGCTTTTCAAGATAACTTTAGTGAGACCATATCTAAACTATAATGGACTGCTTCATTATTATACAATACTTCAATTGAGCACCTTGTCATACAAGTAATAATTAATCTTTTAAGGTTATTATCATTACTTTCTGGTTTGCTTTGCTTTGTTTTCTTTATGTAATGGCATATCAACCTTTATTTGTTATTCAATGACAAAGCCATCCTTCTTGAGGAGCAGTGCTAGTACAACTTAACCCATAGCTAGAGATATGTAGTGTAATAATGTTAATGAATGAAAAGACAATATTAACAATAGTGCTACAAAAAATAAAGAAATTTATTTCTTTGTAGGGAGCTGAAATGTAGAAGTGTATACAGTGATTTGTGTATCAAGTCACTACCATAAAGTTTAGTTCTGGCAGCAGTGTGGATAAGATTTTTATCCAACTTGAAATTGTAATATGACACCATTGTTTGAAGACCAAATGAACAAGGTACCACTGAGAAAACAGTTAATACGTATCACTCCAAGTTGGTGTGAGTAACTGATCTGTATTGTCTGGAAAATTGTGTGTTTTTATAGCATCAAGGTGGATCCCGCACACATGTGTTGACTTTCAAAAATTTTTTAGGCGCTTATTTTAGAGACCTCCTATTGGCCCTAAAAACCATTTTCAATTGTTTATTTTTTAACATCTGTGTGGGCATAGGTTGGAGATCTTTGTGCCAACTTTGATCTGTTTTTTCCAGACAAGGAAATTGCAACATTTCCAATAGATATATTAGTCCAAAAGCAAAGATAGAAGTGTGACTGGAGCAAACTCACTCTCTACAATAACACAGTCTAACATGTTAGCTACTATAGGATTTACACTCCTATATTTTAAATTGACATTATGCCACTTGTTCCTGAAACAAAGATGGCAGACATCAGTATACTAATCAGTCTTGGGAACCTATTGGCCAGGAGAACCATGTGGTCAGTGCTCACAACTAAATTCACCACTTCAATTTTGTCCCACATTTTTGGAACCTACTCCATGACAAGAATTTTCTATAAATACTCTAATCTTCCAACACTCACTATCTTTTTCACAATTTCACTTGGAGAGTCAAGACAGCTCTCTTTCACATTTTCACTTACAGAGTCAACACACTCTTTCCAGTGTGACTTCCAGAGAGAATACTGTCACTCTCTCAATTTCAACTAACAGAGTCAACACACTCTTCCTCCTTTTTACATTTGACTCCCAGCAGTCAACCGCCACAAAAATGGATACTTTCTGCAACCATTCTCTTCCTTGTTATACTTTTTCGGTGACACTTTTTCTAGCCTCGAACACGGAAATTTCGTCAAACCACAGAAAGAAACAAACAGTAGAAATACGTAGTCAACACGCATAGGACGCTTTTGTTAAATAGTCCTTTTTTGTAGTATTAGTGTTTGTTACACTCACACACACACACACACAGAAATATTTCATGAACAGAATTAGAACACTAGTAATGTTTTAGAATGTTTCATTGCATATATTGTTGAGATATAAATTTGAATTTGCTTGTATTGTTGTATGCTCACATGCATATACATCAACATATACACATGCATATACATGCAGAAAGAATCACAACGACACAATGATAAAGGACGAGTGAAGACTTCTTTAAAAAAATAAATCTCTCACTTTATTTGTAACATTTGCATGTGAGAGGGAGTTGGAGACTGAACAGAACTGCAATATATTGACCCCCACTCTTATGGCCATCAGCTTTGTGTCTTTCTCATTCTCCTGATGCTCAATTGGAGGCCCGGGAGCTCAGCTTTCTGCTGAGTGCTGGCTTTCTCTACCACATCTTGTCACCAATGGGTCTCCAAAACTACTAGGGGCCCTGAGGGCCCCTTCTGCTGGGTGGTTGCTTTCCTTACCACATCTTGTGTCCGACTTCTCTGATCCCCAACTCGCTGACTTCCTGTCTTCACCGAGTTATATAATAGTTCAATCGCCCACTCAATCGCCCACTCAATCTTTGGAATGGCATGTTTGATTGTCATCAAGCAGGAATAACTGTCATGCAGTTCAGAGGTCACTCTCTTCCAGTGTATCAGTCTATGAGTGTATCATGGGCTTTTACCTTGTCCCATTTCGTCAGCCAAATCCGCCTACGTGATTTCTTTTGATTACTGGCCATTGGAATGTGTCACTTCCTTCCAGTGCATCACTTTGAAATGGCATGTTTGGCTGGGTCGAAGGTCAATAAACAACAGTATCACTTTGATTTAAATGTACTTTTTGTGTGCATTGTTTCACACATCCTTACTTCATTAGCCTTTTCCAAATATAAACACCTACTACAAATTGGGGGACCAAAAATATTCACTAAACAACATGTCCTCCTACACTACTATGTCTCAGAGACTCAAACTATCTGGATCATATTAATATTTCTATTTACTATGCTTAATTAGTCCATTCAATTTTCTTCACTCTTGTCTAACAACTAATTCTTCACTGAGCCTGCTACTACAGTCCCAAGAGGAATAGATAAACAGTTCCAAACAGCAAGCAAATATCATACTGACCTTTATAATCTAGTGACATCATGTGACCTTCAGCACATCTTTCTACACCATCATTTTCCCCTCCCTTGACTAGGGACTGTACTCAACTGACATAAGTAAACATACACACACACACACATGCACACACACACACAACTTATATAACCATACATACTTGTGTAATATTCAACATTTTAAGATCAATTTTTCCCCTCTAAAGCAAGACTTCATTCAGTACTCCAGATACATTTTTGAAACATTGAAATTTACCTTATTTCTAGGTCTAACCTTACCATAACTTTAATCAAAACTGTTCCTACATAGCCTATACTTAAACAGTAGCTATTACACAATTGATATATTGCCCAGTCGGCTGGGGCTGTAGAATACACTGATAGCACCTCTGCAAAGGGGTAAGACCCCCCCCAATAAGTGTCCTGATATGACACTAAACAATCTGATGGTGTTGTTCCAGTGATGCTGGAGCTTTGGGGAATATGGAGCACCCATTTATTGCTATCACTCCCAGGTCCACTCTGACTCAGAGTGGTAGCACCTAATAGGACCCTATCTATGGGTAAAATAGAACTAATCTGTATACTTATGCTAAACTAAATTACTTGAAATAGAAATTTTTTTGATATTTAAACTGTGTACTTATGCTAAACTGAATTGTTTGAAATAGAACTGTTTTGACATTGAAACTGTACTATGCAAAATTGAATTATTTGAAAGAAAACTGTTTTAACACTTAACTGTGTGTAAACAAAAATTATACTTATACTAAACTAAATTGTTTGAAATAGAATCGTTTGACTAAACTGAATAGCATGAAATAGAAATGTTTTTGACACTTAAACTGTGTACTTATACTAAACTGAATTGTTTGAAATAGAACTGTTTATTTCTATAAAAATAAATTTGGCATTAATTAAGCTACAAAGGTTGATATGCCATAAAACTCAAGCAAACAAAGAAACAAACAAACAAGCAATAGAACTTTTTTCACATTTCAACTACATACTTATGCTAAACGAAATTGTTTGAAATGGAACTGTTTTTGTGTGCTAAACTGAATTGTTTGAAATAGAACTGTTTGACTAAACTGAATAGCTTGAAATAGAAATGTTTTTGACAATTAAACTGTGTACACATACTAAACTGAATTGTTTGAAGTAGAACTGTTTGTATGTAGAAAAATAAGTTTGGCATTAAATAACCTTCCAAGATTGATATGCCATAAAACCAAACCAAACCAAACCAAACAATTCATACATAATTATAATATTGACAATGCTATTGTGTATCCATGGTGTGATTTTAGTATGTTTGGAATATCAAAGTAGACACTGTAAGCTACATCAGATCCTTCACTACTGTGTTTATTTATGGTATTGCATTGATTTTGATGGTATGCAGTTTTTTTGAATGAATAAATAAGCGTTTAAATGTTTTCTCTTATAGGATACACATTTTTTCTACTCTTAAAATAAGCAATAAAAACATACTTAAGAACATTCTAGAAATTTAGGATCAAACCCTTATTAGCATTTAAATTACATTTTTATATTTTTCAACCAATCAGCTAAAAACATGGAATAGAACATTCTAGAAAATTAGGATCAGAAGTGAACCTACAGAAAATATTTAGGCTCGAAAATAAAATAGTAAAATACAAATCTGATTGGTCAATAAATGTCTACGCGCAAAAATTTTAGGACGATTCTTTGATCCACCTGTAGGATATAAATAACACAGAGTTAGGAAGCCAGACACACAAGACACAAACTTACACACAAACGAAGACACAGACGAACACAAGCCACTAAGCCAGTAGCCGATACTATGTCCAACCAATTCCTTTCCTTCCTCAACTAAAGTTCATGACCTCTTTTCAAATGGCCGAGAATTATATTCAAAAGGAAAACCCGACAAACTTTTTTCATCAACGAGACACGCTGTCGCCAAAATCATAAAACCCGCTATAAACTTAATGTAAGTAAGAACGACTTATTTACGGACTCTGATAACATGAACATACACACATCTTTCAGCAAATTTATTCTCTTCTTCAAACTTTATTTTCCAAAAGGCCATTTACACATCATGTATTTTGTTTTTCATATTCTGTTATATGCATATTAAATTGTTTGTTATTTAATGTTCGTTGTGTTCTATTCCATTTCTTTTACGCGATTGTAAAGTTTTGTGTTGTATTTGTGGTGGGAATAATTTAGAGAGCAATCTATTGAAATAACCAAATTACATACTCCCCCACACTCTTAATCTCATTGTATGTTAAAGAAATATTATTGGCTAGAATAACCAAAAGGCCTACCTTTTGGTTATTGGGGCGTTCATTGCACTTGGTATCTGATAAAACAGATTTTTGCGGCTAAAAATTAGGGGTTGTTCATATCACAAAGTCTTTCATTACTTGAATATATCCTTCAAGCCGTAAAAACTGGAAGCCAAAATACAGTTTGATAATCTTACTAATACAGCAGCTGATTTGTAGGATGTTGCTTTCAGGATATGCAGCATCCTTGAGCAGGTCCCATCTAGTTATTTCTAAAGTGTTTTGCTAAAGTTAAAGTGGTGCAACAATACAATCGTACTGACACGGCTACAGCTTGGAATAATTCCTGTTTTATTTTATCAGAGAAATCAGTTTTCCATTAACCTGTCAATTGCTGTCCCTGCTTTATCTGTGTGTATGTTGACATCACTTTGCTATTGAGGAATGGAAACTGATCAACTAATTTCAAAATCTTGCCATTTAATGTGAAGATGGCTCCATCTTAATCAAAATATAAAGCAAAGGCTTATGGTCTTGTGGGGATTTAGGAATTTACAATAAAACTCCCAACCGGATGTTGACTCGTCGGCTGCCACATACAAAATGTATAAACGCGTCGCCACGCATCAGGCTCCACGCATCCATCCGGTTAAAAATCAGAAAAAAAGAAAAATAATAAAAAGTAAAGTAGCCAATGGGAAGCGGTCGCGCCAAAATTAGAGGGATTTTGGAGTGGCGAATTTGGAGCCGGTGGAGAGAGATAAATACTCAGGTTTTCAGTAAACCGGGTCAGTGAGGACAAAAAGAGACCCAAGGAAGTACGTAAATACGATAACCAGTAGAGAAGTAACGTCCGCCCTCGAGTTAAAAGCCGAAACTACCTCTCTGCTAGTTCCACTGCCTGACCATAAAAGAAAGAGAAGAAAAGAAAAAGGAATAAGTACTCTTTAAAAACATTCTCCTCCTTTTCCCCTTTTTCTTGATATCTGACATTCCACCACTTCGAAAATTTACTACTCGCAAAGGGGACTTCTAAACATTCAAATCCAAGTTGACGTTTTTGTTTTATAAAATTGTTTAAATATTAGATGTTCCTTGTTTGTCTTATGTTAAATGAAGTTTTTTCTCGTTGTATGTTGTAACACTCCAAAACCCAACCAACAGGCCATAGTCTTAGTTTTTATAGCAGTAAAAAAAAAAATAGTGTCCAAAATACAGTTTGATGATCTTACTGATTAAATAAACCAGATAAAGATAAAATTTGAACACATTCTACCCCATAATCATTAATAACTGTAAACCTCTTGATGAATTAGAATGCAACAACAGTTTTCAGTTAGTCACTTCACTTAAAAAAGACTCTACTCAAAGCAGCTCAACTTTGATAAATGGATTACGAAACACTGTATTTTTAAAGATGAGACAAAGTTTAGCTTGTGGGATTTTTTTTTTTTTTTACTAAAAAACATTGTTCTTTGTTATATTTTGTTAGACAAATGATCTCAAAGACAAAAAATACAACAGTAATGTTAAGCCATTGCAGCATGATGGAATAGAGAAGCATGGGAAGTTGGCAGCTGTTGAGGGTTATGTCTTTAATATTGAGTAAAAGGAGCTATGGGTAATCAATAGATAGTTCTTTTCACTTTATTTTTTGTAGCACAAATTCTGCTTTGTATTTCTTAAACATCAGACAAGATACAAAAATAACAGATCAATGTAGGTTTGCCTGAGGAATTCATTAAAAGTACTTTGAATCAGATAAATTATAAAGAATGTCAAAATTATATAATTCAGTGTAACAATCTCTTGTTGATGAAATACATTTTATATTACTTGATGTGTTCTATAAGACTGAAATTTCAAGCTGCTCTCACATGAGCAGACACACTCATTCAAATAGACCCAAATAACCATATTGGCTAAAATAATGTGTTCCTTATGCTATTTATTAAAAGCTAAAAATCCAAATGGAATCCCATTTGAAGCAAATCATAGATAGATAGATTGTTATATGACATTAATTAAATAGACTTAATTCAAATGTCAATCATCCGTGGAACCTCGACTCGAAGTCTTGAAACTCTGTTTCCTTTCCTTTTAATCTGTTTTCTTTTTCCATTGTTTTAAACTAAACGTAAAATGATTAACCAACAGTCATTCAACAGGAATGGAAAGCAGAAACGACCATGCTGTCGAGACGAAGATAATCTTAATACCTCTCTCTTAACGAGAGTTTGGTTTCCCTTGTGTTATGAATAATGTTTGCTTGTAGAAGAGCAGTTTATATCCAAAGAACAAAAGCTGAATGCTTTCGGGATATATGAAGGATAAATGAGTTGAAATAGACCATGTCAATTATATAAACCCATAAATGAACACCCCCTAATTCTACTGAAAACAAACGTGTGGGAAGGGAAAGACTTTCGGGAGACCCAAGAGAAAACAGAAACTGCAGAATACCGAAAGAAAAGGAAACACTGGATTAGCTAAAATCAACAACAACAAAAATTACTCAGAACATTTACTCTCAGAAACCGTCGCTTGCATGAGATATTCAGATAATTTTGTGTGTCTGCTCTTTCTTCTTTTCTGTCTCGTTAATAATTATAATCTTTTCTTTTCTCTTTTTCATATTGTTGTATTAAAATATCATTAATCTTTCATTCCGAGTTTGTTTTTCGTCTTTGCCATGCCATTTGTCACTTTCCTATTGGAAGGGATTCCATTTTCTTATATTTTTAACGAACTGGCGTTCATTGCTCTAAGTTTCCCATCATTTGAGAAATTCATATGCGTTTACCAACCTCTTAACACAGGTAGGATGTTACACCAGATCAAGTTTTTTAAATTGAGTTTAACAGGTTTGAATTCATTTTTTCTAATAGACCAGTTGCGATACCAGGGTTAAAGAACCCAGTCTGTCTTACTATTTACCTACAGAGAATAGCCGGATGCATACCTTTCTCGATGGTATTAACCTTGAAATACAAACAGAATAGTGCAGGACTCATGGGAAACGAGCTCAATTCAATGAATATGCAAAACTTTAGGTTTTAAATTGCAACGACCAACAAACGAAAAGTTAACAAATTTATTCGAATGCTAGTCGCTATATTAGGTACAATTCTTCCTAAATTACCAAGTAGACTTTATCTCTGTCCAGCCCAAGAAATCTAACAGTAATTGAAAGGTTAATGGAAAACTGATTTCTCTGATAAAACTGATTTCTCTAATAAAATAAAACAGGAATTATTCCATGAAATCTAGCAGTAACGGCGAAGGGGAAGAGAAAATAAAAATAAAAAGGATAAAAAAAAGGGGAGGAAGGAAAGCTTACTTTTGCTACCCGAAAAATGTGTGTCTATATTTCTTAAAAACAAAAACAACCAGTTTCCACAAAGTAATTTATTTCAAGAAAAATAATCTTTACAAAATCCGGCTTTGTATATTTTTCCCTATGGTTGGCGAAAACATTGAATTTTAAGTAACAAAAATAACACAAATTCCAGTAACGACAATATTATAACAAAAAAAAAAGGGCATAAAAAATAACGACTGACTTGCACGAAGTCATGTCGAAAACCACCTACTGTCTGTTTAATTTTTGTTAATGATAAAATACCTTCCTTTGGTATTTAATGTCAACGTTCCTTTTGAAGCCTGTTTTTAGGGTTTGTTCTTCTCAGCGTCTCCTTCTCGCGTAGAATCAACCTGGACAATCGTGTTCTTCAAGTTTTTTGTGTAGACCTGTTGAAAACGAAGTTGACTATTTCTTTAAGTGAACTTCGAGTAGACCAGCACTTCCTCCTCCTAAAGATGAATATATTTCTGTTTCAACTCGAATTTTCTTCTGATGAGTCTACGGAGGCATTTATCGAATCTATTGACCAAACCAAAGCGTCTCTTATCGGCAAAGGAGTCTATTAATTTCGCCTCCAAATTTTAGCCTCAACTTTCTTTTGAAGTGGACAGCATATCAAAACATAATTAGCCAGCAGTAGGCTTATTGTTTCAACAAGTAACAAAAAATACCAGTAAGAAAAAGAGGCTAAGCCTAAGCGAGTAATGGGCCTTTCACACAAACCACCTTGGAAAAGAAAAAACTGCCAAAAGTCGAGGGCGAATAAATAAGAACTCGCAAAGCAAAAAGAGGGAGCCAGGCTGAACCTTCTGCTCGTGCTAAAAAAAAAAGAAAAAAAAAGAAGAGTGAGATCGCTTGGCGGGTCTCACTTAAATAACAATAGGGGCAGGGGATAACGGCACAATTTCAAAACAGCCAAACATATTCGAACAGACATTAACTGCTGAAATTACAAATTCCAACAGACTATATATTACTTATTTGAAAATTGTTTTGAATGTATTTACCCAACCCTTTCATCACGAGCAAGATGTAACACAAGGTCAATTTTGAACCAGTATAAAGCTGGTTTGAATTCAGAGTTTTCACTACTCCTGGACTGGTTATCTTGTCGCGACCCGTTCACAAACGTAAACAAATCGGACTACTCACCCCACTACAAATACGACATCCGGCTACGACCAGAAGTAACGAAGCCCTTTTTCGACCCTGACCTGTCGTTACAGCTAAGAAAAGGGAATAAATTACATCTAACAACATTTACAGAACACTTCTGCCAAAAATAAGTATATAAAATGGAATGAATTATTTTCGGTAGCCTATATCAGGCTAAAGAAGGACTTTATTTCTACGCCCACTTTTTTTATAGAACTTTCTATTCACGTAGCTCACCAGAGTGAAATAGCATTCCCTTAATATCAACAAGCCTTTTTTCCACTTTCGACGGCGCCCTTTTTACGGCGAAGCTCATTCAAGGCTGAATCCTACATCTCGTGGTTGCATTCACCTTACCACTCAGGCTGAGTCCCACTTCTCGTGGTCGCAGTCGCCTTTCCACCACTTAGATATGCAAAAAGGTCCTTTAAGGACCACGAGGTACTAGGGGTCTCATTCTGTGGGTTGGAGTATCTCTGACGGTCCTTACTGACTCGTCGAAGCAGATGGCCAGGCGACACACACGAAGAGAACTCGAAGACCATCAGGACTTAACTATTCGGTCGGTTCCGTTGTCCGTTCGACCGCTTAGCTGCGCAGCGCTAAAGCCAGAGTTAGCTTTAGCATTCGGTTCCCTCGTCCGTTTGCACGGATGTGCAGCGCTAAAGCACGAGTTAGTTTTAGCTGTCGGTTCTCTTGTCCGTTTGCACGGCTGCGCAGCGCCAAAGCACGGGTTAGCTTTAAGATTCACTCGTCCGTTCGAGCGCCTTAGCACAGCAAAGGCACAACCAATTTGGTACATACCAACCTCGAAATCGACCAGCATCAGCTATCTGCTACGTTCGTCCAGCCGCACACATCCACGACTCGACCAACATCAGATACCCGCAACGTTGGTCCAGCTACACACATCCACGACTCGACCAACATCAGATACCCGCAACGTTGGTCCAGCTACACACGTCTATGACTCGACCAAAATCAGATACCTGCAACGTTGGTCCAGCTACACACGTCTATGACTCGACCAAAATCAGATACCTGCAACGTTGGTCCAGCTACACACGTCTATGACTCGACCAAAATCAGATACCCGCAACGTTGGTCCAGCTACACACGTCTATGACTCGACCAAAATCAGATACCTGCAACGTTGGTCCAGCTACACACGTCTATGACTCGACCAAAATCAGATACCCGCAACGTTGGTCCAGCTACACACATCCACGACTCGACCAAAATCAGATACCTGCAACGTTGGTCCAGCTACACACATCCACGACTCGACCAAAATCAGATACCCGCAACGTTGGTCCAGCTACACACGTCTATGACTCGACCAAAATCAGATACACGCAACGTTGGTCCAGCTACACACGTCTATGACTCGACCAAAATCAGATACCTGCAACGTTGGTCCAGCTACACACGTCTATGACTCGACCAAAATCAGATACCTGCAACGTTGGTCCAGCTACACACGTCTATGACTCGACCAAAATCAGATACCTGCAACGTTGGTCCAGCTACACACGTCTATGACTCGACCAAAATCAGAAACCTGCAACGTTGGTCCAGCTACACACGTCTATGACTCGACCAAAATCAGATACCTGCAACGTTGGTCCAGCTACACACGTCTATGACTCGACCAAAATCAGATACCTGCAACGATCGTCTAGGTGCTTCTCTTCGATCTCAACCATACCAGCTACCGACACCAACCAACTAATCAAAGACACAACTACCACGAACTTCACGCCTTTGTAAAAACGACAATAAATTGCCACCTTTGTTATAATTGTTACCTCGCCTCGTGGTGTAATGGTTAAAGCGATGCACTGCGGAATCGTAGTACGCGAGTTCGTACTCCAGTCGCGCTATTACGTTCACTTTCGGGCAAATACCCTTGGGAAAGGTATGAACCCCCTTATTCTCCCTCCAGCTATGGGTAAATAGTAGGACGGACTAGGTTCTTCAGCCTTGGTGAGGCAACTAGTCTAGGAGAAGGAAAACTCTGAATTCAAACCTGTTAAACTCCGCTTAAAAATTGACCTTGTGTCATATCCTGCCCGAGCGGTGGGGTTGGTAAATAGTACCTCGCCTTTGTTTCCTTCATTGTCTTTTGGCTGTCATTACTCACACGCTTAACCTTATAAATCATTTGCGGGGTCGACGTGCTTATCGGCTCCGCAGTAATCTAACCAAGGCTAAAACACTAAGTCTGTCCTATTATTTACCTATAGCTGAGGAGAAGAAGAAATGGATTCATGATTTTCTTGAAGTTGTTAACACAAAGTGAAAAGCAAATACCCTTGTCCAGGTTTTGAACTCGTGTCGCTGATTCCATTTCCTACGGTGATAACCGTTACGCTTCTTTATTTTGAATGTAATCACATGACATACAAGCATGGTGATTCATATTTATGTTTCGCAAGGAGTCTCAGTGGCATAGTGGCTAACGTGTTGGACTGTGACATAGTGATAAGCGAGTTCAAACTCCAATCACACAATTATATTCACTTGGGAAAGGTATGAACCTCCTTTTCCTCCTCTGCTATAAGTTAAATAGTATCACTACTGTCCCTTTACAAGGATAACTTAGGCATTAAATAACTCACAAAGGTTGATATGGCATTATAGCTGTTGTATCTTGAAATAAGTAAGATCGACAGAGAATACGGTATAGAGTTGGGTACGCCGACTAATGTAAATAACTTCAGCCGTATTTTTTATAGAATCCTTAAATAGTCTTTAGACTTGTCTATCTTCTGAAGAGGGGAGTTTCCGGCAACTCCACAACTTTTTGAAGTGACTACTCCCTCTGGAAGTTGTATTTTTTTTTTTTTTTTGTGTTTATCTCCATAGTCCCTGACAAGGTCCTTTTCTGTTTAGTCGAACGTTCAAGGGCTACTAAAAGCATCGGTACATCGAATAAGTCATAAATAACCTTCCTTCTGATTATTCATATCCTCCAAGTATATTTTCCTGGTCTAGTTGTGACATCTTTTTATAATCTTTTTTTGGTCTTTAATTACATAAATTAATCTCCCGGTATGTTTATCAATGACACTATCCTTCTAGATTTCTTTCCCGTTTCTGTACTTTTTAAAGAAAATATTTTATTCCTGGTAAATAGGATTTTGCATATTTTTTCTTTTCTTTTGATAATAGTTTATCGAAAACAGACTTTATTTTTCTTGCGAGCATTAAATCTACTGGTGACAATCCTGAATTAGAACTTGGGTTCAATATCACACGGTATTTCCTTAAAATTCGTTTCCATCCGGCTTTTTTAATGCTCGCTTGAAAGTGTCAACAGATCTTTCTGCCTGTCCATTAGATCACGGATGATATGGTGTGGTAGTAATGTGTACAATCAAAAAGGCTTTACAAAAATCTATGAACTCTTTTGCTGTGAATTGTGTACCATTATCTGACACAATTGTGTGGAGAATACCAAATTTAGCAAAGAGTTTAGAAAAAAAAAATGCACGTAGGGTTTTTACATTTCATCCCCTCTCACAACCACTCATAAATAATATTATCTCTCCATTGGATCTGCAAGATCTATGTGCTGCTTTTACCAAGGTCTGTCTGTCTTTGGTCATGGAGTAAATTTCAATGGTGGTACGTTTGCTGCTATCACACGACCTCTACGGGATTTTACATTTTCTTCTCTTTCTTTGTCCATACCCGGCCAAAAATAGGACTTCTCATTAAGACTTTTATCCTTGCTATACCAGGATAACCGTTATGGAAATCTAATATTCTTTTTTTAGCGCTACTGGTATCACCACTCGTTCGCTGTACATCTAAATTCTATCACAATTAGAAAAAATCTTTTCACCATCAATCTTTTTGTACTGTCGGTCGATAATTTGTTTCTTTTCCTCTATGATACATTTGTCTAGTTTTGCTTTGTTCCTAATCTCCTCGATTGTCACAGATAATTTCCGTATGGTATTGCAAAGCACGCTTTTTATTTCTATTTCTAATCTTAGTGTTGCTATCACAGTTTCCTCTAATGGTTCACAAGGTTTGGGGATTAACCTAGATAATGCATACATATACCCTGACTTCTTTGACTGGTGAAACTCCATCTTAAAATTATAATTTAACAGTATTGTTCCCCATCTCGAATGTTGATTTGCAGTATGTGTAGGAATCCCCTTTTTGGAACCAAAAATAGACAGTAACTGTCGGTGGTCCGTTTGGAGTGTAAAGCTTCTTCCACGAAGGAATCTATTGAACGTTTTTACCGCAAAAATTATCCCTAAAGCCTCTTTTTCCATTTGGCTGTAACCTTTTTCAGCTGACAATTAGATTCTCGACGCATGCGCAATCGCTTTTACTTGGCCATTGCTTTCTTTGTACAATATTACGGCTCATAAACCCAAATTGTTGGCGTCAATTGCAACAGTAATATCTTTTTGGGGATTGTAATGTCTCAGACTCAAGTCTGATATTAATATTTTTTTATTTCCTCGCTTTTTTCCGTCTTTAGGCGGCCACCAGATATTCGTGCTGGGTTGTTATATTTGTCCTTGTAAACTTGGCCTCAAGTGGCCGCCCCCCCCCAGATCTTTGCCTTCTGGCAGGTCATCTGACATCCGAGCTGCTGGGATCATAGACAAGCATAGATTTACACTAAACCTGGCCTTTTGGCCAAGTGAATTGATAACAAGCAAAGACTCGCTTGCACTGGTTCTTCTGATCTGGTGAACACCTGGTCATAAGGGCCATCCCTAAGGCAATACCCACTTTGAGAGATTGAGTATATCATTTGGCAGCTTTGGGACTTAGCATTTTTTGCACCCGCAGCACATAAGTCTCGATTTGTGCACTGCTTCCCCTACCTCCAAAATTAAAATGTCCTTGCGTCAAATCTTAACGAGTGGGAGATACCGATAAATATCACCTTTGGGCAGGCCACTTGATATTTGTGCTGGATTGTTATATTTGTCCAGGAAATCTTGGCTATAGAGAGCCTTCCCCGCCCCAGGTCTTTGCCTGCATGCAGAAATAAGTTCATTGCTTGGTGCCTGAGTTGGCTTATTGGGAAAAGTTATTTTTACACCTACTACAATTGAGTCTCGATTAATGTGCAGACCTCACTATAAAATACCTTTGTGCTATACTCTGATTTGGTGGGAAACCAGAGAAATACCATCGTTTGTTTTTTTTTTTTTTTCGTTTTTTTTCTGCCTTTGGGCAGGCCACCTGGTATTTATGCTGGGTCGTTGCAAAAAAGTTATGATCCCTAGGCCGTACATGTGTCTTGATTCATGCTCGTCCCCACATTAAAATGACATTGAGTCAAATCCTACCGGATGGGAGGTATGGATAAATATCTCCTTCTGGTAGGCCAATTGGTATTCATGCCGCGTGGTTATAATTGTCCTTGAAAACTTGGTCTCAGGGAGCGTCCTCCAGGCTTTACTAGCTTTACAAGGTTGATTGCTTGGCATCTGAGGTGTTCAAGCTGGGAATGCCAATGAGGCCAAGTGTTTTTTGCACCTGCTGCACATGTCTCATTTCATCTACAGTCCTCACTATAAAATGACCTTGGGCCACATTCTTGCTTGATGGGAGATCAGATACATACCAACTTTTTTTTTTTGCTTTCAGGCAGATAACCTGGTGGTTTGAAGACTATTGAACAATTGGCCTTAGGTGACTGTCCCCCAAGTTTTATCTGCTTTGCTGGGTTGAGTTGATTACTCAGTGTCTGTGTTACCCAATAAGGTGAATACTGACAGGGCCAAGTATTTTTTGCACCTGCCATGCATGAGACTTGGTTTGTGCATGGTCCATACCATAAAATAGTCGTTGTACCTCATTCGGGCTTGGTGGTAAGTCAAATACACACCAACATTATTTTCCGTTGCTTTGAGACCTTTTGCTAATCAATTTAAATCAACAGATAATCAAGTTTAGCCCTCTTGTATATTCAAGAGTTAAAAATTTATTAAGAGGTCTGTATATTTTTTTATATCTTAAGTAAATTAGTCTGTATTTATATTTTCCATAGATTGTTTATATTATAAACTTCTAGTTAAATTCTATTTTGAAAAGTAGAGATACATTTAAGTTACAAAAAATATATTTAATTAGAATTAATAGACACCCTGTCAATTAATTGTAATTAAATGTATTTTTGTTACCTAAGAGTGTCTCAGTTTTCCATCTTTCTGATTTCTGTGATTTCTAAAAAGGATCATTCTATATAAATAATCATTTCAAATAAGGAATAACGTTGCATTTTTTCAGTGGTTATTCATGTTGTATAACCGTAATACAACTATACATATACATACACATATACAAATATATAGCGGAAACATAGTCAACAATAATGACGACTCCAATGAACGAACGGACACACTTCTTTATAAAAAATATACCTCTCACACTCTATTCGAAAGAGCTGATGTTGGTTGCGTGTGAGAGGTGATTTGGAGACGGGGACAGACTGTTACATATTGACCCAAAGTTCTTCTGACCATAGCAGCACTTCTTTCGTATCCAGGCTGGGCTGCTCAACCGTGGGTCACTGAGGGCCGCAAGCCCTCAGTCTGCAAGCTGATTCTCTCGCTGGCATCTTGTCCCCAACTGACGCGAACTCGAACTGCAACTAACTTACTCAAGCCTTCTGTGGAACCTGGTTATATAATTGTTTGACATCCACCTGCTTCCTGTGGGCGTACGCATCTGCACCGAATTCAACCACGTCCACAGGTCAAGGTGATATTCCGATATCTTCGACCGGATGCACCAGTTTCGCTGTTCTTCCGCTTATTTACACAAGTTCATCTCTTGATTGACGGCTCGGTCGAGGGTCAATATTTTACATTCATTTCTACACAGATATGAGTCATTTCTTTAGGTTTTGAATTTTTTTAATATATCATTTCCATTTTACCATGAAATAAATAAGTTTCAACATTTTATCAAATTTTATCTTATCTTTTTTAAGAGTCTATGGCTTAAAGAGCAGAAATAATAGATGTTCACATCTGATGGTCACTTGTTGATTTATTTAACAATATGTCAACTCATTAAGGGTTATTTTAATGGCATGTTAACCTGTCAAGGATATTTTATATCTAGAGGTTAAGGAATTCTGTTCATTGTACATTTGTATTTACATTTTTTGGTGTAGTTGTTAAGAGATTTTTACTTAGATATTTTTCAAATTTGTCCAATTGAATACACAGATCTATCCTTTTTTGAACAGAGCTATTTGAAATATAGATGAGACCCTAACAAGTGATACCATTCCCGGTCAGAGTGGACCTGGGAAGTACTCACTGATTGGGTACTCCACACTCCCCAGAGTTCCAGAATTAGAGTCTCACCATCAGAGGCAGTTTCATGCCATACCCAAGACACTTCTTTGGTGGGGTCTTATCTCTCTGCAGAGGTTACAATCAGTGTATTCTCAAGGAAATGGAATCGACAATCTGAGTTCAAGTCCTGGATAAGACTACAATTCACTTTATGCTAATGTCCATTGAGGAGGCAAGAATCCATTTCTTCTCTCACCACCTATGCGTAAATAGTAGAGCAAACTTGTTGAAGTCACTGCTCTAATGTGCAGAATAAACAACCGAGTGCTGACTCTTAGCTACCAAGCTTCATGTTTTGATACAGGCGAGATGTTACATGAAAGAACTTCAACAAAACTGAATTCTTTAGCTTTGGTTAGGCAACTAGTCTAAGCTAAGGAAAACTCTGACTTCCAACCAGCTTCAAAGTCCACTTAAAAATTGACCTTTTATCACATCCTACCCATGATGGATGAGTTGAGTAAATACATACAGGAGTATAGAGGATAGACATGGGTCTCTTCACTTAATTAGAAACCCAAACATTTGTAAAAGAAAGAAGAACTAATAACTTCAAATCCAACAAGATATCTTATCTTGGACATTGGCATAATGGTTAGAGTGTTCACCAATGGCCCAGGAGACCAAGGTTCAATCCCAGGTTTAGCCATACCAAAGACTCAAAAAATTGGCACTTGGTGCCTCCTTACTTAACACTCAGCATTATAAGGTACAAATCAAGGGTAAAGTGGAGAAATTCAGGGAAAGGAGTAGGGCCATCTCCTACATCTTGGTGTAGTAGCTATTGAAAAGGGAGCCTTCAGGTCAACCTCAACTATGGTCACCAACTTAACTTTTTTACTTACTTTATTCCATAAACACAATTTTTATTTTTAAAAAAGTAAGATGTGAGGACATTGCAACAATTAATTGCATCTTGATTTCTTTTTGGCCATCAAGTGACAGACAAAATGTTATACTTACGTTTCAATGTTTTCTGTAATTGATTGCGTTGTTTGATAATATTTCCAAAGGCTGGTGCATCTTCAGGTATCAGATTTCTTTTATTCCAGTTCCCACAAGCATAAGTATAAAAGTCTTCACAGGGATCAATAGAAAAATCAATATCATTCAAGAGTTCAGCCGCTGAAAATCAATAACAAATTAGATTTATCAACATTTCTTACCAAAATAACATTGAAAGTTTTTAAAACTTTTGAACTCATGAGCCCAATATTTTGGGCTGAGCACTATTTTACTATACAATGATATTTCAAGCTGAGTGTTACAGTTTATTTTAGGCCAACCTTTATGAGTTGTTTAATATCAAAGCCATACAGTAGCATTATTATTTAACCTAAATCTGGTGGGGAAGGGATAAAAGAGTTTATATTTTTCCCAAAGATATTAGTCTGAAATTCAACCTCTTAGTATGACTGATGTTCAAACTCACTAACCAAAATGTCACAGTGCAGAAAATTAACCACTACACAACAGATATTCCCCTGTGAATGTTATTTTACTATACACTGTAAGTTCACTATTTCTAATTAAGCACAATTTCACTATCATAAGCCTAATATTGAAATGAAGTTTGAATGTGATTTTTTTTTTTGCTCATTTGTTTTGGAAAATTTGTGAGCTCAGGTATTGGGTATCTGAGAGCCAAGGGGATCAGAGTTCAAAGAAATACAGACTAAATATTGATTGAAATTCTAAAATGAATCATTGACATAATTTCACAAGTTATTCAAAATCGTGTCGACATTGTTACTACTTTCATTACATTATGATCAATGTGTTCTTCAGCCTATTTCATCAGTCTTGTTCATCGTTCTGTAACCTTATTTGCTGATGTTGTTGATATTTACAAAGCTTAGATTATTGTAAATTTTGTGAACCTCAATATAGGGTATCTCAAGGTCAAGGTGCTAATGAATTCAATATGTTATCACTCTTTCTTTGATAGCTAATTAATCTTTTGTTATTTTGGAAGGTCCTGTTTGTTTGTATTGTTTGACCCTGTCCTGGTATCTATTAAGTCTCCCTTATTTTGCCAATATCTTTGGATTTATTTCTTCCAGTTATATTATCAGCTTGTCTGCTGTTGTCTTTTTTGGTCTTTTCATTCCCATGTATCCTTGTATGTCTTTTCATTCCTTTGCAATTTCATTTATTGTCACAGTTTATTAATTCTAGCCTAATTTCCCATCCAGGTTTTGTATTTCCATTCAGGTTCCTTAGTGAGATACCAATTTTATCATTGACTCATTTTGCTCTATTATGAATTTGTTCATTTACAGCCTGTCTGACGTTATTATGAAAATCGAATAAACTTTAATAACTGAAGGTTCTGAACCAATATTTGTCAAATTTTAACTCATTCACTTCAATTTTTCAGATATTTGGAATTTATGAAAATGGATTGACTGAAGTTAGAATGCAGATTAATTATATTTGCTTTAGACCTTAGAAATCTAATAAAAAATATTTTTTGTCCATTATATATGTTGATACATGGGTAAAAGGAAGGATATAACAATTAGTGAAAATTAGAGAATAACAAAGTTATTGAGTGAGGAAATGTCCACTTTGAAGATCTCAAAAAATTTTTACTGACATTATCAAATAATGAAGAAGCCTGTTGAAAATATAACTGAGTTGAGAACTCGAAGCAAAGTAAAAGCTTTAAGAATTTATTTCTTTAAGATAAACATAAATAAAGCAAGTTTTAACAAAGCGAATTTTGACCAGTGCTCAGATCTTTGAAAAAGTTGGAATTGAGAGAGTCGAGAAGGGTTAAAGGTGTAAAATACTTTGTGAATTGGAATCTGTAAAAAAATCTCTTTGGCAACTCCCTCTCACTAAAGCAAATATTTCAAAGCATCAAAATTGGGCAAAGAAATATATGAACATTGACTTTTTCTCTAATAGTTTTCATGGATAAATCTCAAGTGACACTTGATGGATCTGATGGATGGACCAAAAGATGGATTTTGTCCAATTCAGAGATGTCTGTGGCTAAAATAAAACAATGAGGAGATGGTAGTGTAATGATATAGGTTGGAATTGTTGACCAAATGATTATTGGACCATTCAAAGTCAATGAAGGAGATGAACTGAACAGTGCTGACTTATATGGATAAGATTTTCTTTGCCAGGTACAAGTCCCAGACTTGTAGTTTCAAAAGGAAGTGCATATTTATGCATAAGGATGCTCCTTCTCCTATATCTAAGCTTTACCCATAAAATCTTTGAGTATGAAAGATTTACTGGAGAGATTATTATGGAATAGCCACCATCAAGTCCTGATCTGAATCTAATTAAAAATCAATGGTCAATTATTGCTGTACTCCCTACATAAAGGACTCACCCTCCTTCATAAATACATATCAATGAGAGCATCAGATGGAGTTCACTAATTAGCATGACACAATCATGTAAAACACCATTTGCATAGTTGACAGATATTCACTACCCCACTGGACTCTCACCTCCCTATCAACTAACTACTGTTTAACCAGGTTCACTTGTATCTTGTTTCTGTTACTTGAATATATGTTTTTCTATCAACCCTTTTTTGTTTTCCCCATGTCTTTCTTTTGTCAGTATCACAACAATTGGATCTCAACCTTGTCACCAATTGTTATGATGCTGATACAATCATGTATGGTACCATTATGAAGATTAAATTATATGAAAATGGCAAACAAATCATGGAAAGAAATTAAAACTATCATGTCAGAAATTGAACCTACTGAAGTAAAAAAAACTTTATGAAATCAATGTATAATAGATTATTGGCTATTATTGAGAGGAAAGATCACTTTATTAAAATGTAAAGGATTCAAAGATTTACTATATGTGTTTGTTATTTATTCTATTATAGATGTTGATCATTTTTTTGATTATTTTATCACCTTTTTATCATATTTACCGACCCCTCCACTCGGGCAGGATATGACACAAGGTCAATTTTTAAGCAGAGTTTAACAGGTTTGAATTCAGAGTTTTCCTTCTCCTAGACTAGTTGCCTCACCAAGGCTGAAGAAACTAGTCTGCCCTACTATTTATCCATAGCTGGAGGGAGAATAAATGGATTCATACCTTTCCCAAGAGTATTAGTGCTATGTGAAATGCAATCAGTCTCGTCCAGGATTTGAACTCATGTCGCCATGTCCATTTCCTACAACGATAACCATTACACCACAGGCATCTCCTTTATCACCTTTTTATTGAAGTAAAATATGATTATTTGGTTTTACTTAATAACTTCAGATGGCAGATTTTAGAATACATCAAATAACTTCATTAACTTCAATAAAACATATCAATACTACCTAAAATTCTAACATAGGCTTTGTTTTGATATCTAAATTGATTGTTTAAAATTTGACAATTTTTTCTAAACCAAATTTAAATTATTGAAGTTTATGTGATTTACTTAATAACTTCAGAAAGTTGTCAGTAATGTTTTTTATGATTTTTGTTATAATTTATTGACTTTTTTAGTTTCTAGTTAATTAGGTGAGACACTTGTATTTGACTTTGAAAAAAATATAAATTTGACTACTTTGTGCAGGATTAGTATGTATAAAACATTTCTTATCAACTTTTATACAAATATAAGGTTTGGCTTCAGTTTCTTTGTTTAATGACATATCAATATTTGTAAGTTATTTAATGCCAAAACAATCCTTTTAGAAGAACAACACTATTACTATTTAAACTATAGATGAGGGTATTACACTGGAAGTGAACATACTAATGCAACTGGAGTTTGAACTCGCTTACTGTAATGGCACATTAGTCACTGTACCACAAGGAATCCCCCACCCCCGTGAAAATAAGAATATTTGATTAAATATGTTGTAAATTTTTTATCACAATAATTGTTTCCCAAGAAATATGTAAAGAGTTTGTTTTTTTTCCATTGGGCTAATATTGAAGTACCAAAGGTAAACTACATTGCAACTTCATTTTGTGAGTATTCCAGTTAATTCTATAATTTTAGTTCATCTGAATTATATACTATATTGCGTTAATTTAGATTCATTTAAAATTGGATTCTGGATATCCCAACTGTTTTATGATGAACAATTATCATGCTTTGATTGATATAACGAAAGGTTGTAAGATTAAATAAGCCACTTACCTGTTTTTATGCAATCGTCAGATAGACAAACAATTTCTTGATCTGAAACAGAGAGTTAAAATGTTACAAATTGGATCATTGAACATTAAACTAATTAAACTAATATCCTAGAAACTGAAAAGAAAAAAGTTTTTACTTTCTTTTCACATTTCAAAATGAAATTACCCCTTAAATGATAAGATCCTCTTTTTCTTGGGAAACATATCTGTAAAAGTTTTGTTATCTTTACAATCAAAAAGATTGCAAAGAAAAAAACTTCATTTAGGCTGCTACTGCTGATTCTCTTTTGATATAATAGTTCAAATTCTACAAAAATATATAATTCAATCTCTTGTTGTAAAGTCATAGGATATTCATTGTTCATTAAAACAGAAAAATATACATTATCCCAAAATGTTCTGTAAGATATTTTAACAAAAATCTTTGATAAATCTCTACACTGAACAGATTTTACAAGTAAAAAGTATTGAACATGAGAAATATTTATCTTTTCCATAAAATTCCCCATTCAAAATGAAAATTTAATTGAAAATAGTGAAAGTTGAAAGCTAGGAAACAAAGAATGAATACTATCAAAAAGACTTTTTCAATTTTTTGTGTTAAAGACGGATAATGGACTTATCCTAAACTGGTACATAGCTAAGATATAAAGAGAGGGAAGATTATATTGAGCCAAACTTTCAAGTAGGAATTTAAATTCAAAAGCACAACTGTTAACACAAAAGAGAAACTATTTCATCACCAAACAAGCATGAATTTTATATATATATATATATATATATAGAGAGAGAGAGAGAGAAACAGAGAGAATTTTTGTACAAATTGGATCATTGAACATTAAACTAATTAAACTAATATCCTAGAAACTGAAAAGAAGCTACTGAAACTGTGTTATCACCCTAGTTGGCGGCTGATGAGGCTAGGGTATCGCATGTGCTTTCACACGTTGTATGATAAAAATATATATATATGTATAGAGAGAGAGAGAGAGAGAGAGAGAGAGAGAGAGAGAGAGAGAGAGAAACAGAGAGAATTTTTGTATATAAAACATTGTAAAGATTTTATTGATTAAAAACATTTTTGCCTTCAAATTTCCATTTCAATTCTAAAGAGAATTATAAATATATATATATATATATATATATATATACTTGGGTATCATCCAATACTACTCAGGACTATATGTTGATTTTTGTACCCAAAAATTGTATGTACATCATTTAGCATAGGCCAAGCTTTGGCAAACTATTTAAACACACACACACACACACACACACACAAAGTTTGTAACTTGCATATTATGCAATCCCCTAATATGAGACTAAAATTTACATCTCATAAACTTGCATGATATACAAGTAAATACAGTTTATATTATATATGTTATTACAACTCGCTAATGATAATCAAAAATATTAGTTTAAATTTTTATAATGCAAAATCTACTTGATGAAAAAGTACCTGAAAGTTTCTCTGAATTCAAAAATAATAATATCTCAAGTCAAAAGTGTCTGGGAAAAAATGTCAAGTCAATTTCTACACTAGCTTGAACTGAATATTCATAACCCTACGTGAAGACATGGAAAATTATTAAAGATTATTAAAACTAGCATTGCCTGTGGTCTTTAGCCCTTTTACTTACGTAAAAATTGTTTAGCAATTATTTATTTATAAAAAGACAAACTTGGTGATGCTCCCCTTTTGCTGATAAGCTACATCTTTAACCCTTTCATATGACACTAAACAATCTGATGGTGAGGTTCCAGCAATGCTGGAACTTTGGGGAATGCAGAGTACCCCTTTGTTGCCATTGCTCCCAGGTCCACTCTGGCCTGGCATGGTTGCACCTGATAGGGCCCTATCTATGGGTTAAATAGAACTAACAGCATATTTATTGCTCAACTGAATTGTTTGTCTAAACAGAATAGCTTGAAATAGAAATATTTTTGATAATTAAACCATACTTACATTTAAACTGCGGGCTCTTGCTAAACTGAATTATTTCAAATGGAACTGTTTTTTGACATTGAAACTGTACTTACACTAAACTGAATTGTTATATATAACTGCTTGAATAGTTTGAAATAGAAATGTTTTTGACAATTAAACTGTGTACTCATGCTAAACTGAATTGTTTGAAATAGAACTGATTATTTACATAAAAATGGATTTGGTGTTAAATAATCTACAAAGGTTGATATGCCCTAAAACCCAACAAACCAAACCATTTAACTCTTTCACCACCAAGTTTGCACTTCAAGTTTTGGATATGCAAAATTATACTTTGAGAACAATATTTTGAGGATTTAAATGAAAAATGAAATTTGACTGAAACATCAGAGTCCTTGTGGGAGTGAAAAGGTTAATAAAGATTTGTTTGAAATAAATCACTGCTAAAATAAAACAATTTTGAGAGTAAAGAAAAAAAGCAAGAGGTAAATAAAAATGTTTGCCAATGTGTTAGGGGTGAAGTGTCAACTAAAATAAAAGCAATTCTATCATTCCCCTGATGAATAAAAAATGGTAAAGAAAACAAATTACTTACTGTGTCTGTTTTCCTTAAATATGAAGGCAACAGTGACAAAGGCCACAAAAGCAATCAAGAGAAAAATGCAAACTGCCAGTAAATATTTTTCTCTGTTGGTCCATTTCTTATCAAGATGATTTTTCTCTCCTGGAATGTGTACCTGTACAAAAACAGGATCTTCAATAATCTTTGAATCTGGATTCATTGGGGTGTTACATTTGGCAGAACTATCATCATTGTCACCACAAGTGTCTTTCTCCATTGTTCATATGTTTGTTTATTTTCTTTTAATGCTGTCACTCAGTGTAGTAAAGATGGGTTGCATTGGGAGCAGCTGCTAAAGAAATAGCCATACTCTGCATCAATCATACCTTGATTATCCATCAATGCATTAACTGTCACTGCAAAAAGAAAAAAAAAACTTTCTTGAGATTTTATTAAAGTTTTTGGCTGAAGAGGAAATTAAGGCCAATCCCCAATTTTAGGAGTCATCCACCGCCTTAGATAGCACCTGTTTGTATCATCAAAATGAGGTAGAATTAAGGCCAATCCCTGCAGTCTTGGGAGTCACTTACCACCTCTGATAGCACCTCTTTGTTGCACTCAAAGGATTAGAGTAAGGGTCAGTCCATGATGCTTGATGTACACCAAAAGGGGAATGCTTAAGAAACTTGGCAATTTTTATTACTGATCTTACATGAAACTCCCACCATATAAAAAGGTCTAGAGCTACATTTGACCTGAATTGTAAAGTAGATAACTTCTTCAGTAAAACACTTGGGGGGTAAACAGTATCAGCTGATACAAATTCCATTTGTTGCAAATAGACCTCAATAATGACTGATATGAAAATATGTTACATTGGTTACAAGTGATTATGAAGTGATGGGGTATGTCATCTAGAGATCTGAACGAATACAGCAACAACAACCATGGTTCTGAAAACAGGGATATAAAAGTGTCAAATCAATTGAAATGAAGTATATTTTGTACTTAGGAGATATGATATTTTAAGATGAACTTATTGCTAGTTTTGGGGTATTCGTTTCTGTTTTATTATTCTTGGGTATAAACCATGAACAACTTCCGGTCAAGAATAATTAGCTATCATCATTTTGGGTAAAATGAATCTCCTAATTACTATTAAAAAAGCCAAACTCATAGGGTCATTTAATTTGACCTTTCCTACAAGAAAAGAAGCATCTTTCTGCATTTAATGCTGAACTGGATAGAGGAATTTTTATTGTTTTGAGACATGATACCTATCATTAGTGAATTTACAAGTTTATTCTCTGAATTACCATTTCATACTTCAAACCTTCCAACAATTTCTTTGATATTTCTTTCTGATAAACCGGTCTTCATCCAGCTAAAAAACTTCTTCCAAATTGAAGCATGACTCCCAGCTCTTTCATCAGAGATCTGACCCTCTGAATTTCTCTTTGGTCCTTCTTTAATTAAATTTGCCAAAACAGCTTATGTATACAAATCATATCCAACCCTTTCCTATCATTGCATATATCTCTTGTTAGAATTTGGAAATACAAACATATTTTTTATACAGTGTAACCTATCAATAGACAACTTTATCATACCGTTCTGCTATTCTAATAGCAACACTTTCAAAACTGACCCCTCTACACATGTCATGACAATAAATATATCTATTGACAAAGTAAAAAAGTTGTATGTTCAAATCTCAGTTTTCCAATTTGATGGTAGGTGGAGTAAAAATGTCAAATGTGAAAATGTTGGTTTGTGTCATCTGCCCTTTGAAAGAACATCTTGAAGAAAAATTAATAGAGAAATGGATAAAAGTCATCAAATCCCAAATGCAAGAAGATATTTTGAAAGTTCCATCTAGTTATACAAGATATGACCCAAAAGGTTTTTAACTAAAATATTAACTTTTTAATTTTAAAGTATAAGATTTAAAATTCAAATGAAGACATTTGCACTACAGAACAACTTATATGCTAAAGTTATAATTTCTAAAGAAAGTCTTCATAGTTTTCAAACAGTAGTGTTTTGGTGAAATACAAGATTTTCTAAGTACAGCAGCCCCTATACTCACCACAACTACCTCTGTGTGACTTTTTCTTGTTTTCTGAATAGAAAATTCATCTCTAGAGAAAAATGTTATAAAATTGTAGAGCATTAAAAGAAATCATCATCATCATCATCATATCGTGCTGGCAGCACGGATATCCCTGACCCTCTCTCGCCACTCCTCCCTATCGTTCATCGCCCTAGGTAGGTCTTCAGGACAACAACCTGTATCCTCACATAGCTGCTGAATGTATGTTCGTGCTGGTCGTCCTGCTTTTGCGCGGCCGTGTGTGGGGATCCATAAGAGTACATCTCTTATGAGTTCATCTCTGCTTCTCCAGCAATGTCCTGCATGTCTGGTTCGCCTAACTTGAATAGTTTTCGTGATAGGGGGCAGGTGGCCGTACAGTTGGTGTCTTGTTAAAAGAAATACAACAGCACAATTTTGTACCATATCCAAAGAGGAGTTTCTAAGTGCTTTAACTATTGGAAAACTCATTGGAATAATTATGTAAAATGCCAAAGG
Source organism: Sepioteuthis lessoniana (assembly GCA_963585895.1). Classification (NCBI taxonomy): domain Eukaryota; kingdom Metazoa; phylum Mollusca; class Cephalopoda; order Myopsida; family Loliginidae; genus Sepioteuthis; species Sepioteuthis lessoniana. The sequence goes on along the minus strand of OY757936.1, from coordinate 39,096,384 downwards.
GACTATTTTAAAGAAAATCAGTGTTTCATTTATTGTTCATTTCTATCTTTGTAAATAAAGTTTCAATCATGACACTTTTGTAAAAAAAAACAATTTGTATATTTTAGGGTTCAGTGTAGGTTGGGGTGGATGTAACGTGCAGAAAAATAATGAAAATGTTAATCTCAAAATTGCCTAAAGGTAAATTTTCTGTGCATCTTAAACATTAGTTTGTATTAAAAGTAATCACATAACTCATATTGTTTCTTTTGTATCTGGCCTTTATTAAAGAAAATTAAACTGAAATTGGATTGGCTGCTGAAATTGTTAATTTTGTACTCAATGCGATTTTCTTTCATATGCAAATAAAGGAATTTAGAAGAATTTACTTTAGCCTAAATTATATGAGCTAAGTCAGATGATTTTTGTAGCAGAAACATTGGAAATGATATAACTGGCCTTCTAGCTAAAGGAAAGTTGCTAAAATTTCTGCCATTTGTAATGTGACTGCAACCCTTTAGATGATCTTTTACCTATTGTAAGAAGGCCTGATCTATGGGGTTACAAATGACATGTTGATTAACAGAAGGGGAAAAAGGACTTGCTTGCCCCTTAGCAGTTGCCAGCAATCTTAAATAGTTTGCTGCTCTGCTTCTTGTTTTTTTTAAATGACATATTTTCTCTTATGGCAATGTTAAAAATTGTCTTGTTTTTTTTAATGAACTTTCTTTTGTTGACAAAAATCCTTCCATTTGATGACTATAGTGAGTTTGGTTCCTTGGCAATTGCAGTTTACTTGCCTCACTAGTTCAGCATCAGATGGTAGTTAGAGCTCTTATAACAAAACTAAAAGATTTTGATTTGTACACTCACCTCTAACAAAAAAAAAAAATGTAACGCTCTGTTCATCCTGTAAGCAGAGCTTAAAATATGCTAACTGTATTTCCTGCTGTGGAGTAAGTAAAGTTGTAAAGTTGGCGACTGTAGTCGAGGGCAACTAGAAGGCTCCCTTTTCAATAGCTACTACACCAAGGTGGAGGGGAGGGCGCTACTCTTTTCCCAGGATTGCTCCACTCTACCCTTGATAGATACCTTATATTGCTGAGTGTTAAGCAAGGAGGTATCAAGTACCATTTTTAAAGTCTTTGGTATGACATGACCTGGGATTGAACCCAGGTTTCCCGGGCCATTGGTGAACACACTACCCACTAGGCAAAACCTCCAAAATAAGGAGTATCCCAGGTATGACAATAAACTGAATCAAGCTGTGAGGTTCCTGCTCTAGAGCTCTAGGGAATATGGAGTATTCCTTCATTGCCATTACTCCCAGGTCCACTCTGAATTGGTGTGGCAGTACCAGTGAGGATCTCATCTTTGAGTCCAATAGATCTGTTTTACAAAGAATGTAAATATGAATGTACAATGAATGCGATTCTCTACCCTCTAGGCATAAAATAATCCTAAGTAGGTTGATATGCCATTAAGATCAATCAAGCAAGCAATCAATCCAATGCTCTATATTGTCAACTATATTTTTTTACTGGTAGTAAATAATATTTAGCATTTTTTCAAATTGTTAGATATTTTAGATCCACCCATGCAGAAGGGAGGGATAAGGATTATTTACATAGATAACAGACTCAGCAAACAGTTTAAATTTCAGCTAAGGTTTGTTTTATTTTCATTTAGCTTTAATGCCCTTGGAAAAGGCATGAATCAGCATCCCAGATCTCTGTCCCAGTGATCTGAGATAGTTTCTGCTCACTTAGCACAAACACTTTTGAAAAAGGCATGGATAAACATCTCTGCAGTTTTGTTTTATTGACAAATGTCTTGACAAAAATGTTCTCTTAAAGACATGCTATGATCTATGAAAAAGAAGTTGAATGAGAGAAGACTTATTACTTTCCAACCAGCCATTAATAACAGTAAAAAGCTGTGACATTCATTATCAACCTTGATAAGAGTCAGTTAGCTATGCAATAAAAGCATAATCATAATAAGATTTACAGTCTTATTCATATTTAAATCGTATAATCATAATGAGTATGAAATAAAGTGTGAAAATTATAATAATCTTTCAAAAAACAATAATTAGTAAAATTGATTCTCATTGTTGAGTGAGTATATATTCATCCAACACTTCCACTCTGAGTAGGATGTGACACAAGGTCAATTTTTAAACAGACTAAAGCTGGTTTGAATTTTGAATTTTCCTTTTCTCCTAGACTGGTCACCCGACTAAAGCTAAAGAATCATATTTGAGTGAATAATAACCAGCAAATCTCTAAGCAAACCACTGAATGACTGACATAAAAATGATTGAAAAGTTTTATGATCCAGTTGTTTATGAAATCATTGTAACAATTGCAAAAATTTCTCAAAAAATAGGAATTCTATTCAAATGATAGAGAAATAGCCATACACAAAAGGTTTGGTTTGGTTTCTTTGTTTAATTGCATATTAATCTTTGTGGGTTATTTAATGCCAAAGCTATCCTTGTATAGAGTGTCTTAATATACATGGGACCCCTGTGACTGATAATAACTCTACTAATAATAATGTTGTGCTCTTTTGGGTTTAGAAGAACAGTATTGGTACCATAATTCATAAATGAGGAGGATAAGATGGTTCATGCCTTTCCCAAGTTTATCAGTCCAGCTGTTAACATTACAGTGTGACCGGAGTTTGTGACAATGCCCACTATCTCAACCAACCAAACTACTCATGGCCATCAGAATTGTCAAGTGGTTTTTCTCATCTCTGGCCTGGGGTATTTCACATTTCTTTACCAACACACAAAATACACAACCAAGGGGGTAGAAGAAAATGAAGAACAAACACCAACTTGGGTTAGCTCCAAGCGCAAGAAGGGAGAAGTTTGTGACACTTTTGGCCAGCTCTCCATGCATTTGCAGGCTATTGCAGACATGTATTTGTGCAAAACTTCCACAAAGCCTCTAGGAATGCTGACTCATTTTCTCACGTTGGTTAACTCACCCTGTGACCACAGGTTCTAGCAGCCGCCTTTCTGACTTCTGTTGACTGGACTCCTCTCTGCCCGGCTCTCATCTCTTGACTGACCTTCTCTTGACTGCTCTCTCCTGCTGACTGATCTCTGGGATCTTCCTTCCCTCGTCCTCTTCCGGTCTTATGGGAAATCTCACACATAAGCCCTTCGTGTGGGTTTCACGCCAAAACAGACAAAGGGATCATCTGACTTGCACCCACACACACCCACACAACAAATGTCCAACATCATGTCACAAGTTTGAAAACACTTACTGCAAAGTCATAGTCCAGCACATTAGCCACTACACCAGGAGGACTCCTCATCAGGGTGGATTAATGAAATAATAGAACTTTAAATTTAGGCAATTGAAAAAGCAAGATTTCTATTCTTTAGATTTTTTAATTTGATTGATGGAATGGCACTCTATTGGATAATTTTTTAAAAACTGGTTTATGGAAATGTTTAGAAAGCCATGTTGTTATATGAGGTAACCTTAAGCAAGAAGCATGGACGACCTAGTGAGAATTAAGCCCACAAACAATAGTTATAGGCTTCACCTGTATGATTTTTAGAGTGAACTTGTGTTTGTTTTCTACATTGGTTAAAAGTCTTTAACACTGGCATTTATTTTACTGGCTGTGTAAATTTTAGTGAAACAAAAATGTTTCTTCTACATAGGCTAAGAAAGAAAGGAAAGAAATGTTGGGAGTTAACTGGTTACTACATAATCTACACTGGATACCTCAGGTGGTGTCATGGTTAGCAAGCGAGACTAGCAAACCTTCACGAGTGAGTTTGAGTCTCATTGGATGCCCAATTCTTACAGCCTTGTGCCACATCTGAGCAAAACATTCAGTAAATTTCAATAACATAATCTATACTATTATGCAAAAAATTGTGTGTGTGTATATATATATATATATGTGTGTGTGTGTGTGTGTATATATATATATATATATGTGTGTGTGTATATAAGTGTGTGTGTATATGTGTGTATGTATTACATATTGACCCTTGACAGCATGTTGGTTGTGGATTTCTAAACAGGATGTTACAGCTGTGCTTTAAGATAAACAAGAGACAGTGGAAATGAATCACATGAATTGAGCAGGAAGAAAATGTGTGGGCGTCCAGAAGATATATAAACAGAGGATTTTTAACCCCAGTTAGTCAGGCGATCAGTCATTTGGAAAGCAGCCAGCAAGTAAACATGTCAGCCCAGAGGGGATTTAGATGGTCCCCTGGTGAGAATTGGCTCTGTATCAAACCTCCTGTCAAAGAAGCAAGAAGAAGTAGGGCTCTGACTATGTCTGTTCCAATGTGGCATCAGTCCTCTGTCTCTCTCTCCCTATAATACCACCATTATGATATTTTGAATAAAGGAGTTTTAAAAAGTGTTGTTACTTTTGTTCTCTGCTTCATTCCCAATATGCAAAATATATATATATATATATATATATGTTTGTGCATATATGTCAGTAAATATGTATATATATGTGTGTATGTATATACATATGTGTGTGTGTGCATATATACATATATATACATTTATGCGTGTGTGCATGTATATATGTGTGTGTATATATATATACACATGTGTGGTTACATGTGTGTGTGTATATGTGTGTTTGTATATACATGTGTGTATATTTATGTATGTATGTGGGCATGTTGGGGAATATATTTGTGTGTGTGTGTGTGTGTGTGTGTTTTACTGCCAAATAGAAAATCCCCGGGACTTGATTTTATTTTACACAGAAATCCTATTACACATCCAAAAAAAGGTTAACAGTTTAAAAAGTTTGCCTTTTGTCATTCTAGTATCATTTGAACATGAAACAACAATTGTACTTCCTTCATCAAAGCAAAACATTTAGATATAAAAGACATTAACTTTAAGGATGGAGTTGATGAAACAATGCAGTCTAATTGATAACAAATTTTCATTCTTATTTGTTCTATCAGCAGACAAAATGTAGATATCAGATTAAAACTAATAAATTCTTCAACTCTATGCAATGATAAGTTTTATCTATAACAAGACAACTGAAAAGAAACTTTTAATAAGATTTATCTACACAGATGAAATTCTCAATGATTCTTATTAAGAAAGAAACTAATTCAGCAAGATGTCACCATGGCAAAATAGTGTTGTAGGGCCACTAATGCAGCCAACTTGACAAACTCTTAAAAAGGAGTAAAGAGACATAGAAAAAGCAAGGATAACAAAAGGTGAAATGGTTACATTTAAAGAGCCAATTTTTATTTGGCAATACATAACAAGTGTTTGAGGATATAATTCCTGTTTATACAAAAACATAGATTCAACTGTCTTATATTTCTTGACAACTGTGAGTCTGTATGATACTTGAACAGGTTGCCAGTGCAGATATGTGGCCAGGTAGTTTGCTGATAGCTCAAGAGTTAGATGTGTTGGGTTACTGAAGCAAACTAGTCAACCTCCTGATGGTTGAATCAGCAATTAACCCAGAGTTTTGTCGTGTTAGCTGCAAGCAAGCAGATGAAGTCATTATGGATCTGTGGGATCAAATAAAATAAATAAAATAAATAAAATAGAAGTAAGTTCAAAAAGTGCAGAAGTTCCCTGAAGCCCCTGACAGGAAGTTGGAACTGCGCATGCCTAAAACAGACTTTATGACACGAGAAAGAAACTTATCCTCTTTCAGCAGTTAGAAAAAGACCTACTTTTCTCCTGCTGCTGGTGAGAAGACCATGTGTCCACTTAGTGGCATGCTGGTTCACTCTTTTACCAGCAGCAGCAGCCATTAAAGACACCAAATGGACTTATGTCCAAATTCATTGTTTTTAGTTGTGAGTGATAAGTCCATTTGGTGGTTTTCGCTGTTGCATATGTTATATGACTTCATATTGAAATATCTTATTTATTTTTGCAAACTTTTTGAATTTGTATACAGTCATTTTTTAAAATTTGGATACAAAGAGCATTTGAAGCTTTTTGAGATACACATCTCAGAATGTTTGAATAGTAAATTCTTGCTAAGAGATAAATGAAGATAATTAAAATGCATGATGAACTGCAGAGATGCATTTGGTTTATTTTAATGAAAAACTATCATTCTCTTAGAAAAAAAAGAAAATGCAAAAGATCCAATCACTCTTTTCATTCATTAATCCATACCTTTAAGTTTTGACAACTCAATTACTTGGATGAGTCAAAGTTTTTGCAATATTTTGGTACATGCTCGTTTGCTGTGCCTATATAGCATGTCTGAAGTAGTTGGCCGGTAGTATTATGTTGGTGTGCTGACATGTTGTGCATTGCTTTACTCTGTGTATGATTTGAAAGCCACACTGATGAATGTGCAACAGGAACTTATACTTTATGAAGTTGAAATGAGCCATAATGTAAATAAAAATATTTGTTGCACAAAAGAAGGTGCAGTTGATTCCAATTCCGTAACCAGATGGTTAAAGAAAGTTTACTCAGGTTATAATAACCTCAGAGATCAGGCAAGGTCAGTTCAGCCTAAAACCACTGATTTCAAGGCCATGTTTCTCACCATAGAGACGAATCGGAGTAGCATTTGAAGATTATCATGCAAACTCTGTTATTATGTATTATGTTAGTTGGTGTGCTGACATGTTGTGCATTGCTTTACTCTGTGTATGATTTGAAAGCCACACTGATGAATGTGCAACAGGAACTTATACTTTATGAAGTTGAAATGAGCCATAATGTAAATAAAAATATTTGTTGCACAAAAGAAGGTGCAGTTGATTCCAATTCAGTAACCAGATGGTTAAAGAAAGTTTACTCAGGTTATAAGAACTTCAGTGATCAGGCATTTGAAGATTATCATTCAAACTCTGTATCTCACACTCTAGTTTGCTCCATCACCTTCACAACATAAGCAAAAGTTACTGAATCATTCTTCACATTACCAAAATATTGGCAAACTTTTGACTCACCCTAATTAATAAAGTGTGTTGGAATTAAGTTAATCTTAATCTGTCTTTAGTAGTGAAGCAAGGTAAATAACAAAGACTTCAGTGACCATACACACAAAACAAAATTAATTTTAAACTCAATAAATCATATGAAGTGAAAGAGGTCAAATGTGTTATCACAGTTCGAGATGGTGTCAAGTTTCTTTGTTTATGAAAAATGGAAATTTTTCTTCAGTGGAGGAAAGAGATTATGGCTGCCCTGGTGATCAGCACCATCCAAATGGCACATCTCATGTTTTGATTAATTCCATTTTCATTTCAACTTTGACAAAAATGATTTTTTCTGAAAGCTATTTTTTCTTTTTTCTTTCTTTCTTTTTGTTTACTCTATATATCATACTTTTTCTTTTTTTTTAATCTTTGAGTAAATACAAAAGAAGAAGAAAACTCTGCCCAATTATGGGCAGAGTTTTCTTCTTCTTTTGTATTGTGAACTGATTGAGATTCATGGACCAATAGTAATTATCAATTAAAAAATAAATTTATTTTTTCATTCACTAAAACATGTAATTTTATTAAATCTCCAATTCTTGCACTGCATTTCAATGAAACCAACTTCACTCTCTCAATCAAAGTTAAATTTTATTGGCATAATGGTTAGAGTGTTCGCTAATGGCCCGGCAGACTGGGGTTCAATCCCAGGTCGAGTCAAACCAAAGACTCAAAAAATGGTACTTGATGCCTCCTTGCTTAACACTCAGCATTATAAAGGAACAAGGGTAAAATGGAGTAATCCAGGGAAAAGAGTAGCACCCTCCCCTATACCTTGGTATAGTAGCTATTGAAAAGGGAGCCTTCAGGTCACCCTTGACTATGGTCGCCAACTTACTATATATATATATAAGTTGGTTGCGTGTACATATGCAAATATTGCATAACACGACTATAATATCAAAATAACTGCCATTTACATTAGTGAGTTAGGGCACTTTATGTCATGTAAGGGTTAACAAGCTAGATTAGCTGTCCAGTGTTAGTGGTTCCATTCTGACTAGGTACCCCATACTTTTGATTTGGTTTGGTTCGGTTCTTTGTTTAATGGCATATCAACCTTTGTAGGTTATTTAATGCCAAAGCCATTCTCCTAGAAGAACAGTAGTGGTACTATTTAACCCGTAGCTGGGAGGATAAGGGGGTTCATACCATACTTTTGACTTGGTGCCACAACTAAGCTAAGCTTAGTGAATAACCATTCTCACCAGTGAGTTGTAAAAAAACGAAACTATTCAAAAGGCACCAAATTTCCTTTCTTGTTTCAAAATTTATATAAACTGTCACCTTTTTCATCAAGACTTAATAGTCACTTAATATTTAACAAGATAAGAGGAAAAATTAGTTGAATTTGAGGGTGTGGGATTCTCGAGATACAGATAATATAAATTCTTGGATCTTTTGCCTCAAGTAATGATAGAATTTTCTGCTTATATAACATAATGGTACTACATAGAATGTTGTACCACGATGAACTCAAACGTGTTAATGGCTGCATCACTATGTCTTAAATAATAGTCAGACCCTGTTGTAACCTCGCCAGAGTAGAAGTTGACGAATACACAAAACTGTCTTCGTTCACTAACACAAAAGTTTATCCACTACTACAATTTTTAAGTAGCCGCTGAGAGAAAGAGAGTGTGAAAGTTGAATCAACTGCGTTTGCTGGACAAAGAGAAATCGCATGTCATAAGGGGGGGGGAGAGAGAGAGAGATAACACAGACCTTGAATTTTCTTCATGATTTTCTATTGTAGTTCGAGCATGCTTGTTCGCTGATTTCGACTTCATAGGTTCGCATCTGGTGTGAGACCCCTTCGCGGAGCCAACCCCAAAATGGCGTCTGAAATCTTCATCCGTCCTTACATCTCCTTGACTGGTGTTCAACTTTACCTCATCGTGTCCGACTGCTAACCTGAGTCGGTCTCCTTACTTGTGCCTGGTATCGGTGGGAAGAACATCTATTTCCACTGGTTCTATACCTGCAAGACCTGAGATCGAAGTTTTTTCTCTTCATTTTTGATTAACATCGTCATTCACCCGTGACTGGCTGACCCAAACAAGTGCCCTAGCCTGAGTCACTCAGAGGTCAGCCGGCTGCTTCTGTGGACTCACTATCTGCTTTTTGTCTAATTACTTTTCGCCCTCTCTCTCCTTCCCCAGAAATTAGCCTCTCGTTCTCTTTATAACTTGACCCTACCATATCACGTTACACTTATATATATATATATATATATATGGTATTTGAAAATTTTACCATTACGAAAAGTAAGGGAATCATATTCATTAATCAATTAGAATAATAAAAAAACAAATTGGAGACCCTTTCATCAGGGCGTTTTCAACAAAATACACCGGAATCATTTAGATTATAAAGATATTAAATCACAGTGGGGAGGAGTAAGAAACCTCATATCCTCCAATTCCCACCCAATTCCCCAAACAAAGTCTGTTTAATTGTCTTCTCTGCCTGCACCAGGAAGGGCAATATAGTGTAATAGCTATAGCCTCTGTTGTGAATATAAAAGAGAAAAAGGAAATAAATAAAATAAAAGTAAATTCAGGAAGTGTAGAAGCTCCTGACAGGAAGTTGGAGCTGCGCATGCCTGAAACGAACTTAAGGGCACAAAAAGAAACTTTTTCTCTTTCAGCAGGGATCACTGGATTGGAAATACCTTTTTACAGCTGCTGATAGGGAAACCACGTGTCTACTTGGCGGCTCGCTGGTTCACTCTTTCGACGGTGGCAGCCGTCTCTGCTGACAGTAGCCTATATTAAAAGCGCCAAATCGACTAATCACCCACAGCTAAAAACACTGAATCTGGACATATTAACCGAAAATAACTAGTACACTTTAATGCCTTATTTGTGAGAAACAAATGTTCTCAAATAGCCCAAGAAGACATTATTCGCAACAGAGTAGCTGTGTAAAAACCAAAACAAAACAAACTTGAAATTCAAAAGATATCTCCCATCTTCGCTTCCTTCCTTTCCTTCCTTTGCAGCCTTCACAGATAAGATGCCAGCGAATTAAAACGAGGTAAGAAGGAACCAACAGAGTCAGATATCTAAAACCCAAACCCAAAACTGAATGAATAACAACAAAAAATCTCATTAGTCCCATAGCTCTAAAAAGGCAAGACGTTGTTTAGCTCTAGCCTTGTAAAAGACAGAGAAACAGTCATCTGAATAACTAGTCCTACACATATAATGATCGGCCAGGTGGCTGCCATATATACATATGTATATTATAGATAGAGAAATGGCAATGAGAAAAAGGTTGTATTGTAGGTTGTGACCTGTATTTAGTATTTAAGTTCCCCTAAATATAATGTTAATAAAGTTTAATATTTAGTGTTTAGAAAAAGGTAGAGTAGGCACATGGAGATGAATGAAGGAAGATATGCAACAAATGAGTAAAAGATATGAAACGGCGCGGAAAAAAGATACATTTAAAACAAGGCGACGAACAAAACAAATTTATACACTATAATAAAACTTACATTGATACATTAAAAATATCGCTAATTCTATTAATAAAATAATCGTGTGTGTGTGTGTGTGTGTGTCTAACACAACTAAACTACAAAAGGATTACATTTTTAAATTGTCTTTCTTTTTATGGTTGGAAACAGTCGGTTTCTCTGAGACTGGAAAAAGTCTCATAGTCTATGTATATTTTGAATGTCTGCGAGGCCCATCCATGTTGTTGCTATTTGACGTCTGTTGAGTCACACTGGAGGGAGTGTGTTGCCGCTGTGAAGAAATTGTGTAAAAAGAGAAAGAGTTTTTGAAGACGACGTATTTATAGAAAATACGTGTCTTGGAAGTGGCTCCAAACGTCGGACGAAAATTTACGCGCGGACGTAGTTTTACGTAGGTCACATGGTTCTCCTGGTCAATGGTTTCCCGAGACAGAATATGTGTGCGTCCGCCATCTTTGTTGTGGGAACAAGTGGCATACCGCCCAAATTAAATTATAGGAGTGTAAAGTCCTATAGTATAAAACGTGGTTGATGATTATAGTAGAGCAGTTACAAAAGCTAAAAAAGATTATAATTATGAAGTAACACGATAAGTTACTTAAAGTTTAAGTGGTGTGTAAAATCGTCTGATGGAAAAGTGGCTCATCAATTATATATATATATATATATATATATAAAGTAAGTAAAGTTGGCGATCGTAATCGAAGGTGACCTGAACTCCCTTTTCAATAGCTACTACACTGAAGTGTAGAGGAAGGCCCCATTCCATTTCCTGGATTGCTCTACTTTACCCTTGATCCTTACCTTATAGTGCCGAGTCCTAAGCAAGGTGGCATCAAGTATCATTTTTTGAGTCTTTGGTATGACTCAAACTGGGATTGAACGCCGGTCTCCCGGACCATTGGCAAACACTCTACTCACACACACACATATATATATATATAATCACATTTATTTACAATTAAAAATAAAAATGAATTATGCTTACTTTAAGGACTGTTTCTTAAGTAACTTTAATTTGTAAAGGTGACAGGTTTCCGTTAAGATGTTCTTCAGTAAATACTGAAAATTTACCCTCTATAAATTTAAATGCTTCATTTATTCTCAGCAAAAAAAAAAAAAAATTCTCAACAGTTAACAACAGGACTTTATATTGCCTACTTCTTTTGTTATTAATTAATAAAGAAAGAAATTTCTAATAAAAAATATTTAGGCTACTAGACCCTAGGATCCTGCGGTAAGAGGTAAATATGCTAGCAACCCGTAACATCACTTAAAGAGATATAAATAAAACATAAGAGCAAACTGAAATAATGTTTTAAAAAAGAAAGGTCAAATTGGATATGAACTCTTCAGGCTGGCACGTAGGAATTAAATGGATTAAAAAATAACAAATGTAAATTGTACTGAGACATAGGAAGGGAGACAGAGACACCTGTTGACATTAAGGTTGGCCTGGCATAAATATATTCATTTTTTATTGTTTTGATCCTTTTCTTTATTCGCCTGATTCTTTCCTTTCTATTTATTATATATATATATATATATACATAAAACAATATTTGCTGGTTTCACTCTCAAAAAATATGTATCCCATATGAGGAAGCAAGGAAAAACTCGTCGAAATAAATTTATAATGGAACTATAATTGTGCGTTGAGTTTGCTTCAATTTGCGTTATATATATATATATATATATATATATATATATATATATATATATATATAAAGATATTCGCTCTGTACGTGAGTTTTTTTAAATAGATCTCGAGAGACATAGATAATAGCCATACATCATGCATTCCTGTAGAATAATATGAAATTTCTCATATATTTTATATATGAATATTCCAAACCCATAGTCTCTGGATACTAACTTTATATATATATGTGTCTAGTCACACTGAAGAGTTCTGATAGAACGAAACAGTCTGTCTGTGGATGACAATATATATATATATATATTTATATATCGTGGTATTTTATATCTTCGCTATGAAGGTATCTGTGTTCTTGTATGCATATTATGTCTATGTTATAATCTATCGCAGAAGCGATCAGCTTCAGTAGTTGGCCTATTCTATTAAAAGTTCTAACGTTGAATGTCGTTATTTGTATAGTGCTTTTGTATTTTAGTAATTTTTGTTTTAGTTCTGGGGCCAGGACTCTAACTCCAGCAGGACACACCACTTTTTTCCCGCGTGAAGAGCGATACGGTTTGGACAAGTGGTCTGAGTATGGAAAAATAGCGAATTGAATTGCACGGCATATTCTTCTTTCGAGGTTGTTTCCTCCGATCACCGAATCGTCGTGGCAAATATACGACTGAGCCTACAAAGGAATGCGGCCCGAACAACCACAACCGTACACTATGACTGGTCCCTGCTTAACAACAAAGATATTAGAGATAAATACTCGGTCACACTAAGAAACAAATTTGATGCACTTCAGGAGATATCAGAAATACCTACTACGAATGACAAATATGAGAACTTCGTCAATGCACACTTAGAAGCGGCAGCAGAATGTATACCAACTAAACAAAAAGCTAAACCTAGAGTCCCACGAGAGATATAAGCGGTTAGAAAAATCGTGCAGACGTGAAAATCGCCTCCCTACGCAATAGGAGGGACCCAATAAATATCACTACCCTGAAATCTAAGAAAGCACAAAATGAATTAGCTAACATATACCTAAAAGAATAAACAGAATACATACTCGGTTGAAGATAGACAATCTAGGATAGCATAGCTGATGGTAAATGAAGTAAGCAGAAGGAAGAGTACCGCGAGAACTAAACTGAAAGCTGCCAGCCAAGAAGAACGAATACACTTGTGGAAACAATATTTTGAGAATTTACTCGGAAAACTTCCGAAGGTTATGCATGAACCAATCACAAAAATTATTAATAATCAACTAGACATCAAAGTAGGATAGTTTACACAGGAAAAACTCAACTCAGTACTAAAAAAATTAAAAATAGGAAAGCAGCAGAGCTTGATGAAATACCCTCAGAAGTATAGAAGACCAGGGAATTCGATGACATACTGGTCCGACACTGTAATGCCGTATATAACCAAAACACAATAGTTAGATGGACAAAGGGATGCATTCTCCCTTTCAATAAGAAGGGTGACTTTGGAATTGCCAAGAATTACCGAGGTATAACCCTTACATCCATAACGGCCAAGATCTACAATGCTCTACTACGCAACCGCATAGAACCGAAAATTGAGAAGATACTTACGAAGAACTGAAATAGCTTTCGGAAAAATCGATCCATGATATCACAAATTTTGATTATCCATCAAATTCTAGAAGGTGTACGTTCAAAAAACCTTGAGGCAACAATATTATACGTCGACTTCTCCAAGGCCTTTGACTCCATACACAGAGGGAATATGGTCTCTCCCAAAAAACTGTCACAGCCATAATGATGCTATATAAAAACACAAAATTAAAGTCCACTCACCGGACGGAGACAGACTATTTCGACATTGTAACAGGTGTGCTACAAGGAGACACATTAACCCCATACCTCTTTATTATCTGCCTAAACTACATGCTTAGAACATCTATAGATTTAATGAAAGAAAACAGTTTCAAGTTGGCAAACGAAAGAAGCAGAAGATACTCCTCACAAACTATGCCGATGAAATAGCACCTACAGCAAATACACCCGCCTAAGCCGAATCCCTGCTACATAGTTTGGAACAATCAGCAGGTGGAATAGGCCCTCAAAACAATGCAGACAAGATAGAACACATATGCTGTGACATCTCCACACTAAAGGGTGGTCCTTTGAAACTAGTTGACAAGTTCACAAACCTCGGAAGCAGTGTCTCATCAACTGAAACAGACATCAAGACGCCATTAGCAAAGGCATGGACAGCTATCGATAGGCTATCGATCCTATGGAAGTCAGACCTGACCGATAAAATAAAATGCAGTTTTTTCAAGCTGCAGTCACATTGATACTGCTATATGGATGCACCACATGGATGCTAACCAAATGTATGGAGAAAAAGCTTGACGGCAATTAAACAAGAATGCTGCAAGCTATACTGAATAAGTCCTGGAGGCAACACCCTATAAAACAACAGCTGTTGAACTCATGAGCGATATACTTCTGTAGACCCCTTCACATGGACGAGGAAAGGTTGGATGACCAGCCAGAACCTATATACAACAGCTCTGTGCTGATACAGGATGTAGCCTGGAAAACCTCGGTGTGTGGGGGGCATTGAATGATAGAGACGAGTAGTGAGAGAGGGCCAGGTAGATCCATGCTAGCAGCACGACATAATGATGATATATATATATATATATACTTGGAGGTGTGGATGGCTGTGGGTATTGTTGCAGCAAAGAAACTCAGTCAGCAAGTTCAATTGCCCTTACGAAAGATATGTCTCAGCTATGGATAAATAGTATGGTGAAATGGGCGCTTTATTCTTGTTAAGGACAATTAGTCTAAGAGAAGGAAATTTGTTGTGGTGGAGTGATGTCCCTAAAGCAATCTGAAATGTTCAAATTACACTGACAACTCCTGCAACAACATAAGTTCAATTGGCATGAGCTGGAGAATATACCAACTCCATCTCTGCTGATTGGTAAGACTCTGCCAATGAGTGTCTTGAGGGTAAGGCTCCTGTAATGCTGGAGCTTAGGGGAATGTGGAGTACTCCTTCATTGCTATCGCTCCTAGGTCCACTTTGGCCCAGAGTGGTAGCTCCTGATAGGGTCCTATCTTTGGTTCAACAAGAACTGTTTGAAATTTAAACTGAGTTCTAACAAATGACTTATACTAAATTAAATTGTTTGAAATGGAACTGTTTGATCATTTAACTGTGTGTAAACAAATAATTGATGTTTAATTGAATTGTTAGCAATACATAGCAATACTTGAAACCATTTAACTTTGTTGACTAATGCAAAATTGAACTGTCAGAAATAGACCTGTTTGATCATTTAACAGTGTATATCTACAAAATAAGTTTACAAATCATATATTTAATATATATATAAAAACAGGATTTGGCATTAGATAACCAATAATGGTTGATATGTCATAAAACTAAACCAAACCATCCAGCAATTACACAAATGCTAATTTGTAAAGCAACTTTTAACAACATCAGTGTCAGAAAAAGGGAAGATCTGCTGCATGAGTAACTGCCAGTCATCAATACAACCTTGCCTAAACATTTGCCATGATCCATCTGTAGATTTACCATTTGCTGATAAATAATCTTGCAAGACTGACAGATGCCATAATCTAATCTAAATAATATATATAAAGTTGTTTATCTGCTCATGTATGTGTGTATATATATGTTGCATAACTTGGCAGCATTATACTTCATAGTTTATATGAAGAAGTTGTCAAATTTGAAGAACTCACATTTTTGTTTAAAAAAATTTGGTAAACAATCACCATTCTCTCTCAGACCTAATATAAATGTTAATCGGATATGAGAAAAAAATCAGGTTATTTTGTGTTTAGGTGTAAGAAGATTTTGCATCTATTATGTTGTATTTCGTATGCAGTAGTAGAAATGAAGAGATACCCAGGGGCACAGTATATACTTACCTTTCAATTTCGAAGAAGTGGTTTTGCATGTTCAATATCTTTTAAATTAGATTTCTATTATTAGATATTTGCCATCAAGTTTTTATCTATAAAAAGTTCCTTATTTGTTTATTATAATTATGAAAGCATATTCTATTCAGTTCTTATAATAAAAAACATTATCATCATCATTAATTCAAGCTGATTGCATGGAATTCCCTGTACTATCGTGTCATCCATTCCTATTGTCCATTGTTCCTTGCAGGTTCTCTAGATTCCTTGCAATGTCCATACAGAGCTCATATGAGCAAGACTCTGCTGGTTGGCCAGTACAGTTGGAGTCAATAAGAGAAAATTGCTGATGAGTTCATCATTACTTCCTCAGCCTTGCCCAGCATGTCTGGTTCTTCTTACTTGGATGGTTTGTGAGATGAGGGATAAGTGGCTGTACAACTGCATTGCTCAGCATGTCTTGTCCACCTTGGATGGTGTGTGAGAGGTAAGTGGCCGTATGGCTGCATTGCCCAGCATGTCTTGTTTATCTTACTTGGATGGTTTGGGAGATGAGAGGTAAGTAGTTGTATGGCTACATTGCCCAGCATGTCTGGTTCATCTTAATTAGATGGTTTTTGAGATGAGAGGTAAGTGGCTGTTCGGCTGCATTGGCCAGCATGTCTTGTTTGTCTAACTGGGATTGTCTGTTAGATGGGTGGTAAATATCGTATAGCTGCTGTTTTGCAGGGTATTGCTTCCAAGATTTGTTAATTTGATTTCTGATATTGCTCTCATTTAGCTTTTTCTCCACAGTTTTGTTAGAGTCCAGGTGGTGCATCTATACAGTAGTATCAAAACAACATATTTATAGCATATCATATAATATCATTGCTTAGATATTTCTGTTCAGACCAATGAAAACTAAAGGTTAAGCCTTTATTCATTTCCTTTGGAATAAACTATGAATCTCTTATATACCTACATGTACTTGTGGGTTCATTTTCCTGAGCGTATTTGTGTGTATGTATGCTTGCATGTGTCCATGGGCAATTCTCATTTTTAGTGTAGCTTATAGTCTCAAAATAACCCAGGCATACAAAACATTTTTAAAAAATCAAGATATTTGAAGAGGCTGACAGTACTCAGAAAACTTCAAGCAGCATGGGTTCACTTTGAATATCACAAATGACCTCCACTAAAATAAATTCTTGAAATATTACCTTCTTGTACACCAAGTTCTAAAAACCCTTTTTTATCACTTCTTCCAAGAAATATAGAAATGGATTTTTGGACAGCATCTAGAGTCTGCATGGAACTGATGTAAGTCTTTGATGGAGAGCAAACAGTGGCATTTCCATTTGTAAGACTCCACAGGAGAACATCACTTATGAGTTCATCCTTGCTTCTCCAGCAGGACCCAGGATATCTGAATAAGTTAGTAAAGTTGGCAAACTTAGTCGAGGTTGACCCAAAGGTTCCCTTTTCCATAGCTTCTACACCAACATGTAGGGAAGGGCCCTACTCCTTTCCCTGGATTGATCCACTTTACCCTTGATCCATACCTTATGATACTGAGTATTAAGCAAGGCCTAAACCAAGTATCATCTTTTAAGTCTTTGGTATGACTCGAACTGGAATTGAACCCTGGTCTCCCGGACTATTGACGAACACTCTATTCATTAGGCCAATGGCCCAGTTTTTTACTTACAGCATGTCTAGAATGTCTTATTTGGATGGTTTATGACATGGAAAGTAATTAGCCTTATAGCTGGTGTTTCATGGGATGCTGCTTCCAGGATTTGTTCAAAACAGCATGCAGCATCCTTGTGTAGTTCCCATATTGGTTTGCTCAACCAACAGCAACACTGATTTCTTTGACATTGTCACTGGAGTCTCGTACTGAGATTCATTGGCACCATTTCTATTTATAATCTGCCTAGATTGTGTACTAAGAATGTAATATATTTGCTGAGGGATTTCGTTTTATATATCTTGCCTTTCAGTTTAGTTAGGCTGAGAAGCTTTCGCTTAGCGGATGGGTTAGTAAGGTGAAACATTAATGCAGGTGTTCACATGCGCGCGGAGAGGATGTGTCATTCAGAGGTGTCAAAATAAAAATCCCAGATAGGCATTGAGACCAGGGTATTTGGGTGACATCATGCACCGGAAGCGTGGGCTGAGATTTGAGAAAAAGCAGTTAGTTGAGTTCCTGCTTCAGAAGAAGCAGGTTGACTTTCAGAGCTGGGCGAGGCCAGATGTGCACTACGGGTGCCGCGCGTTGGTTGGGTTGAGAGCTAACAATGTAAAAGCAGTCAGCATAGAAAGATTGTGTCTCTCTCTCCTCATGTCGAAAAACCTTTAATTCAAAGGTCATAAAGTTTTGTACCTGAACCAATTTCATAAAGTTTCGTGTTTTTAGATTCCCTATGTCTATTTCACATATCCGTATCATGGGTATATTACAAGAACATCACTAGATCTAATAAAAATGGCTTCACATTAATATTTCCAGTCAGGCATAATACAATCAAAATGGACGTTATTAGATATCATTTATTACCAAGCTCTACAGCATTGAAACTCTGTAACCAAAATAAAATTGCAAAACTATATTAGGATTGTACTTATTTGGGGCCACTATATATTCACTAACTCATAAGCAACATCCCAGAAAACAGCAGCTGTACAGCCAGCTACCTCCCATCTCAAAAAATATTCAAATGAGACGAACAACTAATGTGGGATACTGCTGGAGGAATAAGGACAAACTCATAAGTGACATTCTCCTGTGGACCCCATCACATAGACAAGCAAGTGTTGGATGAACATCTAGAACTTATGTACAACAGCTCTGTATGGATACAGGAAGTAGTCTTGAAGACCTACCAAATGTGATGGGAGATAGACATGAATGGCGTGAGAGAGAGTCAGGAAAAATCTGTGCTAGTGGCACAACATGATGATGATGATGATGATATATTCATATTTTTGGTAACAGAATTTAAGCGCTAAAAAGTCTAGTAATAATGTAATAAAATTTTGTAATACCTATTTTGATTTTATAATGTTCCTCGAGAAATAATAAGTTCCTGGTAACTATTATTTTGAAAAAAAATAACTTATAATAAAAAGAATTATTAAGAGTGTACTTATTTATAGTTAATGGATCCCTTTCAAAGCAATGCCTTCTATTTCACTATGTATTTCACTATGTATTTCACAATGTCAGAAGTAGATGTTTGTGGCTTGGTAATAGGGATTGAACCTTCCTAAGTACAACCCTAATATAGTTTTGCAATTTTATTTTTGGATACAGAGCTGTTGTACATAAGTTCTAGATTGTCATCCAACACCTGCTTGTCCATGTGATCCTATTTACCAACCCCTCCGCACGGGCAGGATATGACACAAGGTCAATTTTTAAGCGGAGTTTGACAGGTTTGAATTCAGAGTTTTCCTTCTCCTAGACTAGTTGCCTCACCAAGGCTGAAGAACCTAGTCTGTCCTACTATTTACCCATAGCTGGAGGGAGAATAATTGGATTCATACCTTTCCCAAGGGTATTAGTGCTATGTGAAGTGCAATCAGTCTCGTCCAGGATTTGAACTCGAGTCGCCGTGTCCAATTCCTGCGACGATAACAATTACACTAAATAAAAATAAGAGCACCTTCATATTTTGTTTTCACTTTATCTCTTGGCAGAAACATTGATTTTCTTGTTGTTTACTTACCTTTGTAAGAAAGAAAAATATTTCAAAGATAGTGGATTTTTTTCCCTTTTGTGGAGAATGAATGAGAAGAAGTAAATCAAGCCATGAAGTATTTTAAATAGCAAGGAAAAGCTGAATAGTTTATATAAGAAATTTCAGAACAAAAATAGAGACTCTCCTATTTTGAAAATTGATGCTGTTATGCAGTCAAATTTATGGCAAGCTTATAAATATTTATTGCATTGAATAAATAATAAAATAATTTGAGAATATAGTTTTCTCGATTTTTTTCAAGTGGATCGGTCTTTATATAAGTTAAGACAAGTAGGCAAAGATCTGGAAATAATTTCTTATATGGGTGTGTTTAAGGACTGGCCTGAAAGTCAAATATCAGAAGTTTTAATTGAGATGTTAGAGTTGACAAGCAAATAGTTTTGAGGTTGTTATTAGGGGTTTAGACGTATTTGGAGTGTGTGTGGTGAAATGGTTAAGAGTGTACACTCATTTTGGTGATTGAGCTGGACTAGAAGACCATTGCGGGTGTTTTGTTATAATTTACTTTATATTTCTTAGTCGTATCAGGTTGCTGTTACTAAAAGCTCAGCCATTTAAGTTGTTAATGGATTCATTGCTGCTTAACTTGAGAGATCTGGTTAGAACCAGTGGAAAGGAAGATGTTTTTTGTTTGGAAGAGGCTAACAGCTGAATGTTTGAGAGGTGAATAGGTAGAGAAAAAAACAGACCAATCTCTCTAGAAAGAGAGAAAGACTGGAAAAGCTAGACAAGTTAATTGATTCATTTGAAAGGCATGTCAATTTATCAAGGGTTATTTTTTATGTAGAGGTTAGGGAATCACATTCATATTCACATTTTTTTTTAGTTGAGTTTTTTTTTGCATGCTGTTGGGTGATTTTAAATTTTCTAAAACTAATTTACACATAATTTTATGATTTTAAGTAATTGTTTCAATTGAATGATAAATATTTGTTTGCCCTCAGTAAAATGGCTTCAAGTAACTAATAATAATAATAATTTTTAGTAAACTTCAAGTAACTAATAATTTCTGCACAGTCATATGGTTTAACATTTTCCTATCTAATACTAATAAGTTTCAAATAAATCTATCTGACCCATAGATAAGGCCCTACACGCACTACCACTCTAAGTCAGAGTGGACCTGGGAGTAATGACAAGGAAGGAATGCTCTACACTCTCCTGAGCTCAAAAACTGAAACCTCATCACCAGATTGAGTTTAATATCATACTCTGGATAACTGTTTGGGTGGGGAGTCATACCCCCTAGCAGAGGATATATTCTGTGTATTCTAAGCCCCACTAACAGGGTGGGCCAGAAAAGGGATAAAAGTAAGAGGAAAAGGGGAGACCATGGCAAAAAGATATGGGAGATATTTTTATATTGCTAAGGTAAAAGGGCCCCAGAGGGACATTAAAACTTTTGTATATACCAAAATGAGAGGCTGCTTCACAATTTCTGAATGTTATATAAAGTAATCATGTGGCTATGAGTATGCCATTAGGTTTCAGTTTCTATAGGGAGAATTATTTTTCTTGATTGTATTTCTATTGGCCTAAGAAATCATCTCTTGTTAACTGATTAAATTTTCACTAAAGGTAATATATAACTAACAAGAGGTAAGTGCCCCTCACTTCACACTTATAGAATATATTTTGTACATGCGCTTCCAGGATAAAATACTTAACTTCCTAGTTTACTGAATCAGTCCTACCTCATTGTAATTTAAGAAGTTTGCAGATTTGAAACATTTAGAAAGAGGTTGAAACATTACATTAATAATAGGAAAAGGGTGGTTTGAAACCTGAAGGCTGGGGGAAGAAATACACAATAGCAAGTTTGCCCTTTTGGGCCTTTGCATATCTTAAGATGAAATCTAGTTATTGTTAACTGTGCTACATTCAAGAGTTGAATAAAACTAGTTCACATTTATTTCACAAAGCAAACGATGCTGGAATTATTAATTCTTATTTGTCTGTCAGCACTTAACAATATCAGATGCACAGCAATAAATGTCACATGTATGAGAGAGAGAGAGAGGGGGGGGTAAAGAAGATAAAGAAAAGACTGAGAACAGAAGAGTAAGATAAACATAAAAGGAAAAAAGAGAGAGCAACTGATGAGTGAGAAAGAAAGAAAGAAACAAAGAAACAAAGAAAGAAAATTAAGGGATATATAAAGGTGAGAAAAATAGATAAAAGAAAGAGAATTTAAAAAAGTAAGAAAATTAAACTATATATATATATATATATATATATACGCACACACTCATATATGTATATATAGTGAGAGAGAGGGTAAAAAGAGAAAGAAAATACTGAGAAAAGAAGAATAAGACAAACATAAAAGGAAAAAAGAGAGAGAGCAATTGATGACAAAGAAAGAAAGAAAGAAAGAAAGAAAGAAAGAAAGAAAGAAAGAAAGAAAGACAGAGAGAAAGAAAGAAAGAAACATAAGGGATAAATAAAGGTGAGAAAAAGAGATAAAATAGAAGAGAAATATAAAAGGAAGAGAATTGAAAAAGTGAGAAAATAATATATATATATATATATATATATATATAGTGAGAGAGAGGTAGAGAGGTTAAAAAAGACAAAGAAAAGACTGAGAAAAGAAGATTAAGACAAACATAAAAGGAAAAAAGAGAGAGCAATTGATGACTGAGAAAGAAAGAAAGAAAGAAAGAAAGAAAGAAAGAAAGAAAGAAAGATAATGGATAAATAAAGTTTAGAAAAAGATATAAAAGAAAAAGAAATATAAAAGGAAGAGAATTGAAAAAGTGAGAAAATAAGATTTTATATATATATATATATATATAGAGAGAGAGAGAGAATGATAAAATTTTAGGAAGAGCAAAAGAATGAAAAATCTGAGAAAAAAAAGAAATATAGACGATATACAAAGAGTAAAAAGAGTGATAAATTGTGAAAGAAAGAAAGAAAGAAAGAAAGAAAGAAAGAAAGAAAATAGATATTGAGTAAGAGAGAGGAAGAGAAAATGAGAAACAAAGAAAAAGTAAGAGCATTAGAGAAAGTAAGAATAAATTAGAAAAAGAGCAAAAAACAAAGAGTTAGAGAATGAAAGATAAAAGACAGAAAAATACAAAGAAAAAGGGAAGAAAGAAAGAGTGAGAGAACAAGAGGGAGATGAAAAAGCTCAATTGAAAGAAATTGTCAGTGAAGCTATTAGTTATTTGCTTTACAAACTCTTTTGTTTCTGTTAGCCTCTGGCCAGAACATTGTGTTGATTAAAAGAGTAATGGCTGTCTGTAGTTTCCAGTCTTTAAAGAGGAGATTGAACAAAAGCAGTTAATAACACCATGATGGTAGCATCTATATCATCTAGTAGATCTTTTAGATGTCTTCCTACAAAAGTGATTTTAAATCGACATGATTCTCCGTTAACTTACAAACCAATAAAATGTCGAGCCAAATAAACAAAAAGATAAAACATTTGCTTGAAGCAGGTTAATTTCTTCACTTAATGAAAATTGTTTTCCTGTTTTAGTAGATAAAAAAAATTCATTTAATACCGACAACTTTTTGTAGTTAATCTCTTTCGATGAAAATATGGTGTGTGTCTGTGTATGATCAAACTAAAACCCTTTCATGAAATTACTATATGTGTTCTAGAGCTCTGTGGAATGTAGAGCCACCCCTTTTTTTCCATCATTCCCAGGCTCACTTTGACCCAAAGTGATAGTACCAGTTAGAGTCTATTCTATGGATCAAATAGATCTTTCTGAAATAATGTTTAAATTGATTTTTTGTTGCATAAATTCTCACTCACTGGTTCTCTAACCTGCTTTGGTTGTTGAGGCACGACTCATGCAGTATGTCTTGGGCAGAACTAGCCAGTAGAGATAATCTTTTTACAGGTCTATGACTGGTTTGAATCCAGTTTTTCTTCTCCTAGATTGGTTGTCATACTGAGATTAAAGAGCCCAGTCTGTCCAATAATCCTATTTACCTACCCCTCCGCTTGGGCAGGATATGACACAAGGTCATAAGCAGAGTTTAACAGGTTTGAATTCAGAGTTTTCCTTCTAGACTAGTTGCCTTACCAAGGCAGAAGAACCCAGTTTATCTTACTATTTAAGGGTATTATTGCTATGTAAAATTCAATCAGTCTCGTCCAGGATTTGAACTCGAGTTGCCGTGTCCATTTCCTACGATGATAACCATTACACCACGGGCACCTCCAATTTTTTTATATGACACAAGGTCAATTTTTTAAGCTGAGTTTAACAGGTTTGAATTCAGAGTTTTCCTTCTCCTAGACTATAGTCTGTCCTATAACTTACCTAAAACTGGAAGGAAAATAGCTAGATTCATACCTTTTCTGGAGACTACCCTGTTGGCTGGGGTTGTAGAATAAGTTGACTACCTCTGAAAAAGGGTTAGATACCCCCGCCATCGAGTATCCTGAGTATGATATTAAACTGCATCTGTTGGTGAGATTCCACTCCTGGAGCTTCAAGGAATGTGTAGTACCTCTTCATTGCCATTACTCCCAGGACCACTCTAATGCAGAGTGGTAGAACCTGTTAGGGTTCCATCTATGGGTCAAACAGAGTTATGTAATCATTTACAATACTTGATGCTATATAGAAACACAAAAGGAAAAGTCCACTCACTGGATGGAGACATAAACTACTTCGACATTGTTGCAGGTGTGCTACAAGGAGACACATTAGCCCCATACCTGTTTATTATCTGCATAGACTATGAGCTTAGAACGTCTATAGATTTAATGAAAGAAAACAGTTTCAAGCTGGCAAACGAAAGAAGCAGTAGATACTCCACACAAACTATTATGGACATGAACTATGCCAATGACATAGCGCTTATAGCAAATACACCCACCCAACCCGAATCCCTGATACATAGTCTGGAATGAGCAGCAGGTGGCATAGGCCTCCATGTCAATGCTGACAATACATGTGCTATATCAAAGAGGTGACATCTCCGCACTAAACAGTAGTTCTCTGAAACCAGCAGACAAATTTACCAACATTGGAAGCAGTGTCTCGTCAACCGAGACAGACATCAATATGCGACTAGCAAAGGCATGGACAGCGATTGATAGGCTAACAATCATATGGAAGTCAGACCTGACCAATAAAATAAAACGCAGTTTTTCCAAGCAGCGGTCGTATTGATACTGC
This sequence comes from Sepioteuthis lessoniana, assembly GCA_963585895.1. Lineage (NCBI taxonomy): Eukaryota > Metazoa > Mollusca > Cephalopoda > Myopsida > Loliginidae > Sepioteuthis > Sepioteuthis lessoniana. The sequence continues at coordinate 39,071,451 of OY757936.1, read as the reverse complement.
TGTATGGATGCACTACATGGATGCTGACTGTATGGAGAAAAAGCTTGACGGCAACTACACAAGAATACTGTGAGCAATATTAAACAAGTCCTGGAGCACCCTATAAAGCAGCAGCTCTATGGCCACTTACCACCCATCGTGAAAACTATCCAAGTTAGACAAAGCAGACATGTAGGACACTGCCGGAGAAGTAGGGACGAACTCAGAAGCGACATACTCCTGTGGACCCCTTCACATGGACAAGCAAATGCAGGACAACCAGCTAGAACTTACACACAACAGCTCTGTGCCGATACAGGATGTAGCCTTGAAGACCTACTGGGAGTAATGAATGATAGAGAAGGGTGGAGGGAGAGGGTTAGGGAGATCCATGCTGATGGTGTGACATGATGATGATAATACTTGAAATCATTAAATAGTGTGTAAGCAAATGCATCTAAAAATTATGTTTTCTACAAACTATTCACTCACAAATCATATATACATATATTTGGCATTAAATAACCTACAAAGGTTGACATGCCACAAAACACAACCAAATCAAAACTTTTCCACACATATTTGCATGATGTGTAATGCAAATAGCCTCATTCAGGATTTCCTACAATAGTATCTATTATGCTGCAAGTGCTTCCACATTAATGCATAGGCTCTTAAAACATTACAATTGCAATTAAGTATGAAGTGTTTACCTATTTAAAATGATTGTAAAGATACATTTTTATACCTTGTTGTTCCATTATGTTAATACAGTTTCATTCAGCAAAGATCTCATTTAAAATGATTTAAGATCCAGGCTGGGAAAAAATTTCACAAGCACACATCTTAATCTCCAAATTTTGCTCTCTCTGATTACCAATAATTGCACAGTTAACAGAAAACTATTTTAATTGATGAGTTCTTAAAAGACATAAAGAGATGGAAACTATACTCTCCATCTTCTCATGGCTTACCAAGCAGATTCATAAATGTTTTGAATCACTGGATAATGATTGAGCTTATATTTATGAATAATGAATAAATTAGTGAAAGGCACACATAGTGTAACTGTTATGATTATAGGAAATGGACACTGCAACCCAAGTTCAAATCCTGGACGAGGCTGTTTGCATTTGGTATAATACTCATACCTTTGGGAAAAGAAAGTATCCAACTATTCTCCCACCACCTATGGGCAAATAGTAGGGCAGAGTGAGTTCTTTAACCTTGGTATGGCAACCAGTCTAAGAGAACAAAAACTCTTAATTCAAACCTATTAACCTCTGTTTAAAAATTGGCCTTGTGTTACATCCTGTTTATGCTGAGGGATTAGTAAATACATACATTAATAAATAAATTCAAATGAAACATGAATTTTTGATAATTCAGACATTGCTTATGGAATTTTCTTATGTATATAATTACTGAGTTTGAAGGTTGCTATATTTACAGCGAGAGTATTGGCCTAGTGGGTAGAGTGTTCGTCAATGGTCCGGGAGACCGGGGTTCAATCCAAGGTCGAGTCATACCAAAGACTTTAAAAATGGTACTTGATACCTCTTTGCTGAAAAACTCAGCATTATAAGGTACGTATCAAGGGTAAAGTGGAGCAATACAGGGAAAAGAGTTGTTCCCTCCCTTCTATGGGAGACCTTCATGACATAATGATTTCAGTCTCTACCAGTTTACAACCTTTATCATCATTTTCTTGAAATCTTTCCAAGATATTATCCATATAATCATTTCTACTTTTCTAATAAAGGCATTCCCATTGAAGTGTTAACATTTTTTGACTCGCCTTCATTTCCTGTTTTCTCTTTCCCTGATTTCTAGAAATTTCGAAAAATATCTCAGGCAGTAGAGTGGTTTGTGGTATGATACAGGTTACCATAAACCTGATAATGGCCAAAGGTCACCAAAAAGGTATCCAAACATACTATTTCATAAAACATTAAAAGTCAAGGTAATCATTTTTTCTATACATTTTTTCAGGAAAAGGTTAAAAGATTACTTGAAAATATGTAATTTCTTTTCATTTCTTGACTAAACATGTGACACCTGAAAGTAACAGGCAGAAATAGGCAATCATTAAAAAGATTTAGAGGATGACAGATTGAGTAACCTAATAGAAAGATTTAGTAGAGACAGAAAAGGACAAAAGTATTTAAAAATGAGAAGTTGGGATTTTTAGATGTCTATAGCAGATAAATCAACTCTAATCTAAGTTGCCTGTTGTTATTAAGGTTTGTACATGGGCCTCAGATTACTGACAGTACCTGAGTGGTAAACCGTCTTAGAAGTGAACAAGTGAATCAGAACCAACCTACCTGTTGCATCAGATAAATCTAAGTTGCATGTTGTTATTAAGATTTGCACATGGGCCTCAGATTACTTCAGAATCTGTTGTTCCTGAGTGGTCAACCGTCTTAGAAATGAACAAGATAATCAGTACCTAATCCAACCTATCTGTTGCATGAGATTAAGCTAAGTTGCCTGATGTTATTAAGGTTTGCACATGGGCCTCAGATTACTTATAGTACCTGTTGTTCCTGAGTGGTCAACCATCTTAGAAGTGTTCATGCTAATCAGTACCTAATCCAAGCTGCCTATTGCATCAGATTACCCCTGCCTCCATCCAAACTTTTAAATCACTAATTTTAAACTTTTTCATCTTTACTAACTTCATTTTTTTGTTTTGTTTAATTTCTTTGTTTAATGGCATATCAACCTTTGCGAGTTATTTAAAGCCAAAGCCATCCATATAGAACAAAAATAAAAGGTAATGTTGGCGACTGTAGTCGAAGGCAAACTGAAGGCTTAATTTTCAATAGCTGCTACCCCAAGGTGTAGGGGAGAGTGCTATTCCTTTCTCTGGACTGCTCCACTTTACTCTTGATATGTACCTTATAATGCTGAGTGTTAAGCAAGAAGGTATCAAGTACAAATTTTTGAGTCGTTGGAATGACTCAACCTGGGATTGAACTCCCGGTCTCCTGGGCCATTGGCGAACACTCTAGCCACTAACAAAGTAGTAGTACTATTTAACCCATAACTAAGGAAATAAGAGGATTCATACCTTGCCCAAGAATATAGTAGTGTGACTGGAGTTCAAATTCACTAACAACAATGTTCAGCATATTAGCCCCAAGGCTATGGGGACTCCCAACCTCATTCTTTTGTTTTCTTATTTCAGAACATACTTTGTGAAAAAAACAGAAATTATAAAGATACCCTTAAAATAAATGTTAAGATCTATTCTTATCTATAACAACTAAGGTGAGTTAAAAGTTTTGTATTATTTTGGTACATGCTACTTTGTGGCACATATATCATGTGACCAAAGCAGTTCAAGCAAGTGCAGATGCCTGCTGTAGATGTTAGTTGCATCATGATAGTTGGTGTACTGACATGTTGTGCATTGCTTTCAGCCTGGTGATTGGAAGGCCACACAATGTGCAATGTAGTATAATTTGGGAATTTATGCTTCACAAGTTCAAACTGGGCCATATCGCTAGAGAAACAACCAAAGAATTAGTTGTGCAAAATTGAAGGGACAGTTGATTCTGAGATCATGCTTCTAACCTAAGAGACAAATCTGAAGGCTAAAACTTTGAAAGTATCACATTAGCTTTGTATCTCCCACTCCAGTGAACTATGTTCATATGGGTTCACTTGAAGATTGTCATTGTGAAACACAGTCTTGCATTTTTATGATAATTCTATTTTATATTTGAAAATATTGTGATATTACTTTTCATTGTTGGACATTAAACACAGTACACATTTTATTGATTCAAAACTTAATTTATGTATATATATATATATATATATATATTTAAGTTTAAACAAATCATATCTGTGAAAAGTTATGTGTATATAAATTTTCACTGATATGATGTGAAGCTTTGCCATTAAATTTCTTTAAATGTTCTCCACAATGAATTTAGGAAATAAGCAAAATTTGCACAAAGCTAGGTATTGTGACTAATGAAGTGGACTGCATTTGCACACACCAGTGATCTGCCAAAAAAATATTTTATTCAAAAAGATCAAGACAGGATTCAAAAGTGTAGACAACAAGTTAGACATCTAGAAATTATCATTTTATTATATAAGCAGCTCAACTGTTCTGTAAAATTTTAAAATATAAAAAAGTTAAAGCTTTAGTCTCAAGACGTTTTTGATTCCACCGATGTATTTTACAATGCATGCATTTGACAGTTAAATCCATTACCAATCATGACAGCTGGAAACCAATAAAAGAATTTAAATTATAAACATCTTGCAAATTTCAAGATATGGATTCATTTTAAAACTGTACCATAATCAAAAAATGAGTAAAATCGGAATTGTTTTTTTTTTATATTCCTTTTACTGCAGATTGTGAATAGAACTCCTGTTGTCCAATCTGACCAGTCTAAAAAATCTTTAGTCAACTATCTGTAATAATAGATACATTTTTAGCCTTCCAAATAGGAATAGAAATGTCAATCGAAAACAATTTTTGGAAAGAAGTAAATTGTTGGGTGAATCAAAAGTTTTGCAATATTTCAAGCAAGCAGGTTAAGGAAAATATTTTTGATTTTCACTGATTATTTTTGGCAACTTGTATCACCATGTTATTATGATATCACCATGTTATATGATATCACCATGTTATATCATAATTTCAAGCAACTTGTTGTCCAATCTTTGGTGAATGGTTTATTCTTTATTTTCATATATAACAAATAAACATTAAGTGCTTAGTCTTTGTTTTACTCCTTTGATTATAAGTGGTGATAAAATTGTAATTAGAGCCATTTTACACTACCTGTGGAAAAAAGGGACTGAGTATTAGGGTGGCTGCAAAAGAAATGAATAATGTGGAAGGTTCAGAAACTGTCAATGAATGTGAGTCGCAAAACTGGTTTAAAAGTTTCTAGGAAGGTGATACCAGCCTATATATATATATATATATATATATACCTTGATGAGCCACTTAGGTGAAACTGTAGTAGGTTAGTTCCTGACTCACAAAATAATTTTCGTAACTATTTTGCTCTACTTAGTATTGAGCACTTTTTGTACTGGTTGCTTAGCAGCAATTTACGGTGTTTTTTCTTTTGACCAATCAATTGCATATCTGTTGATTTTTTCAATTGGTATGACAAGGTTGACCTTTTCTTTTTTTTCCAATATATATATATATATATATATATATATATATATTTCCCCTAGACAGTGATTCATTGTATATTTTATCTTCGAATTACTTGCAGGTTTTTGTTCCCTTACTGTAAGTGCTATTATTCAGTAAGTTATTTAATATATATATATATATATATATATATATATATATATATATATATATATATGTATACTAAAGACTCAAAAAGTGATACTTGATGCTTCATTATTAGGTATGGATCAAGAGAAAATGGAACAATCCAGGGAAAGTAGTACCCTTCCCTACACTTTGGTGTAGTAGCTATTGCCATCCAACTTATCTATATATATATTATTTTACCCTCAAAGTTTTTTTCCTTGTTTCAATAATAGGAAAAAAAATCCATAAAAAATCAGTTACATCTCTAAAATAATCTGTTGAGAATAAAAAAGTAAGGTACTAAAACACACATATATGTATATATATAAAGCAGCTGATGGTAGATTTAACTGTAGCTTTATTTTTAAGTAGCATTGCTGAATTTCCATATACTTTGGACAAGTTCAACAGAAAGGTCTGAGACATAATGATTTTCTTCCTGATTCTGGTCCTCAGTAATCTGACAAGAGGCATTGATAAACTGTCTGAGTAATATTAGCCAAGTTTGCATTACCTTTCCCTACTCTCCACACTTAATTTTACTTTCGTGGATTTTTACGCTCTGTTCCTTCTTAAGCTGCATATTGTGCAACTTGCGCCCTTCTCTTACTGTTCCTTTAACTTCAAATTCATAATCCTTTTTCCATAATCCAAATATTTTTCCAAGTAGTTCATTCTTAATGGCAGATTATTCTCCCCCTCTCTTTGGTCTGCCTAGGGGTATTTCTTTTGTTTTGTACTTGTAGCACCGATTTATTTATGGTGGCTTTGAATGCTAATCCTGAAACTAAGTGAGAATGTATGTAGTCTTTCTGAGCTGTACTCCATCCTTTCTTGAATGTCTGTAGATCTTTCCCAACTATCAATTGTCTTTTCCAAATACTCATAAAGGTACAGATGAAATCAATATAATTTGCTCAACCACAACTTAAACATCTTTTTAATACAACTACCAATCCTAGGTCACGTCATACCAAAGACTATAAAAATGGTACTTGATACCTCCTTGCTTAACACTCAGCATTATAAAGTAGGTATCAAGGGTAAAGTGGAACAATCCAGAGAATGGAGTAGTGCCCTCCCCTACACCTTTGTAGTAGCTATTGAAAAGGGAATGCAGGGTACCCCTTTATTGCCATTATTCCCAGGTCCACTCTGGCCTGGAGTAGTAGCACCTGATAGGGTCTTCTCTACCAGTCAAGTAGAACTAAACTGTATATTTAAGCTAAACTGAATTGTTTGAATTAGAACTGTTTTGACATTTAAACTGCATACTTATGCTAAACTGAACTGTTTAAAATAGAACTGTTTTATGTATAAAAATGGATTTGGCATTAAATAACCTACAATGATTGATATACCATAAAACCAAACCAAACCAAACCAAACCAAGTCTGAAAATATAAAGCAGCATTTTCTAACAGATAAAAATCCATTTGGATTATTTTTGAAAGATAAAGAACATAAATCAGAATAAAGGTTCCTCATATGTTCCTTTGAATTTGGAATGGATATTTGTATAACTGACTCAATGTTCCTGTTACCTGTTTTGGTTATGGAGGTGGGGCTACTCATGCAGGGTGTCTTGGGCAGGAGTATTCTGGCAAAGCCCAGTCTTCTCAAGATTTACAACTGGTTTGAATTCAAAATTTTCCTTTTCCTAGACTAGTTGCCATACCAGGGTTATAAAGCCCAATCTTTCATACTATTTACCCAATGCTGGAGTGAAAATAGTTGAATTGATACCTTTCCAAAGGTTATTTGTGTTATGTGAAATGTAAACAGCCTTGTTCGAGAATTGAACTCAGCTAGCCATGTTCATTTCCTACAATAATAACTTATGCTATCAATGTCTCCATTTTAGAGAGCAAAATTTTATAAACAACTCTTAATATTAAACTAAAAAACACATTGACATCTGGAAGATTGTTAGAATTACTTTGGAAAACATAATTTTTATTCAAAGAGTATTTTTCAAACTTTCATAAATAAATTTATTAAACTTGTGATCACCTGTAATTAATTCTTCATTTATGGATTAACAATTTCTAAGAAAAAATTGACTTTATAGATTGAGAAAATTTTTATCAGCCTAGAATTAAAGAAAGAGTTTAGAAAAAAATCTTGCTTCTTTATTTCCAAAAATTAAAAACTCAGAGAAACGTGCAAAATAAATAATTCATAATCTTATATGAAAAGGAATAATTTAAATGAAATCTTCACTTCATGTGAAGATTTCATTTAAATGCTTTTTCTTCTTCTTTGCTTTGTCAATTTGAAGCTGTCTTTTTTGCTTTTATTTAGAAGAAACAGAAGAAGTAGAAGAAGAAGAAGAAGATGGTGGAAATTAGATAAGGTATTTTGTAAGAAGGGATGCATTCTCAAAATTCATACAACTTCAGTAGGTCAGTTATGTCATCTGCACAACCAAATAAAAATGTTGAAACCCACATTCAAGAATATAAAACTCTTGCAAAAAAATACAAAATGGTATCTGTTTACATCTTTTTTTTATATATCATCATCATCATCATCATCATCATCATCATCATCATCATCATCATCAAGTTGTATTGACAGCACAGAGTTCCTTGACTCTTTTGTTATCCATGCCTATCAACCACCATTATTATTGGTAAGTCCTCTAGGTGGCATTTGCAGATTTTTAGAAGCACTTACCAAAAATATACTGATATATATTTACCCCCCCCCCCACCTTCTCACACAAACAGGATGTGACACAAAATCAATTTTAAACTAAGTTTCATTTGTTTGAATCCAGAATTTTCCATCTTCTAAAGTAGTTGCCAGATTAAAGAGCACAGTTTGCCCTACTATTTCCTACAGCTGCAAGAATAGTCCATGATTTGAATATGGGTCACTGTGTCCATTATGTTGATAACTAATACAAGATACTGAGATACATTTATTAGTTGGTTGGTTGTTTTGTTTTATGGCGTATCAACCCTTTTCAGATCATTTAATGCCAAATTAAACTTTAAACAATTCAATTTATTATAAGTATAGATTTTGTTTACAAACAATTGAATGTCAAAACAGTTCTATTTCAAACAATTCAGTTTAGCACAAGTACACAGTTTCAAAGTCAAAACAGTCCTATTTCAAGTAATTTAGTTTAGTATGAGTACACAGTTTAAATATCAAAACAGTCCTATTTCAAACAATTCAGTTTAGCATAAGTACACAGTTTAGTTCTATTTGACCCATAGAAAGGACTCTATCAGGTGCTACCATTTCGAGCCTGAGTGGACCTGGGAGCAATGGCAATGAAGGGGTATGCTGCATTACTGAAACCTCACCATCAGATTGTTTAGTGTCATATCCAGGACACTCACTGGGGATGTCTTACTCCTCTGCAGAAAAGCAGTCTTTGTATTCTACTGCCACACCCAACTGGACAAATAGATTTATTAAATTCATACATAGATACGATAGGTAGCAGAGGGATGTACACATATATACATACACCAGAAAAGATACTGATATACATACATACATTTATCAAATTCATATATGAATACAATAGTATTTTTGTTTTCTTTTTTTAATAGCATATCAAATTTTTTGGGTTATTAAATGCCTAAACTATCTTTGCGGAAAAATAGTAATGGTAGTTTTTAACTCATCACTAGGTGGATAAAGGGGTTCATACCTTTCCCAAGGGTTTTAGTCCAAAAGTTAATGTAATAGAGTGACTGGGGTTTGAACTCACTCACTACAATGTTGCAGTTCAGCACATTAACCATTACACTATGGAGACATATATATGAGTGTGTGTATGTTTGTGTGTGTGTGTGTGCACTTACATATGCAAATATATACAGATATGCATAGCCTTATGAATTCATCAATATTTATGCATAACCATATATGGAAGATTAAGTCATAAAAATCTCTCAAGTCTAATAGTCTATTATCTCATAAATTGATGACAAATTTGAATGAATATTCAACCACAAAACACAATGCACATAACCCAAATATATACATAGATAATAAGACATTTACATAGAAAATATATACATATATGTTTGCAAATGTATATATGTGTGTGTGTGTGTGTGTGTGTGTGTAACACATGAATAGACATAGGTTTCTATTGACAGGCATACACATAAATACAGATTTGTATTCATAGATATACATGTACATACATATACATTTGCATACATAGATCAGTGTGGGCATACACATGGCTATATGTGCACATAGATATATAGTTGTATTCATAAGTATATATATACACACATATACATTCACATTCATGGATCTGTCAGGAAGGTAACCATACTTCTTTGAATATCTCAATAGTGACTTGCAAAGCCTTCATGTAACTTAGCAACCAATCAGATAATGTAAGTATTAGCATTCTAGTCTTGTAACGTTTTGATAGTGACTTCAATCTGTCTTGGCTGTTCAAAATATTTACCCTGCAATTAAATATGAATTTGTCAAACTAAATTTAAAAACGTGTTTGTCTGGGTTTTTTTACTCTAGTATCATACTAATCTGGTCATGATGTGAATTAACATCAACATATGAACATCATTCAATAAAGACAGTGAATCTATCTATCTGTCTATTTATCAATCAATCTATTAATCAGTTTGTACAAATTATCTATCTATCTATCTATCTATCTATCTATCTATCTATCTATCAGTTTGTACATATCTATCTATCTATCTATTCATATCTATCTATCTATCTATCTATCTATCTATCTATCTATCACTCTGTTCAGATCTATCTGTTCACATCTATCTATCTATCTATCTATCAGTCTGTTCACATCTATCTATCTATCTATCTATCTATCTATCACTCTGTTCACATCTATCTATCTGCCTATCAGTCTGTTCACATCTATCTATGTATTTTAGGATCATTCAATTAATATAAGAAACTTTTTGGAAAAAAAACAAAATGTGTTTTTTTTTTCAGAATTTTTTTCCATAAATGTAAGCCCTGCATAATTTGGAATTGGTGTAAAGCAAAAACTATTTATTCTAGCCAAAATATTTGTTTTGAAAGTATCTGAAATGGCACCAAATCAAACCAGACTTGAACAGAAGTCCATCATCAAATTTTTGGTGGCTGAGATGAGCAAACAATTTGAAAATTATAGAAGAATCTGTGATGTATTTAGAACAGCATGTTTTAGCCAAAAAACTCTTTACAAATGGGCTAAAGGTGGGTTTGCTATGACAAACATGAGTCAAAAAGACAGTCCATTAAGAAGAAACATTGACTCTTTAGTAAAAAAAACAAAATTCCACGGTCAGTGGTCGGTAAAGAAGGTCATGCTGGCAGCCTTCTGAGACATGAAAGGACTCATCACAATTCATTTCCTTGAAAAAAGTGCAACAATAAAAATTGCTTCCTATTGCCAATTCTCTTAAATAATTCACCTTATTTATTGAAATACTAGAAGTGACTCACAGTGTAAAGGTTATCACTATAAGAAAATTGACTTGACAAACCAAGCTGAAATTTTGGATGAGACTGTTTTTATTTCTCTTTGTGTTAAGACCCTTGATAAAAGCATGAATCCATCTTCTCTTAGTTATGGGTAAATAGTAGGGCAGATTAGACTCTTTAGCCTTGGTAAAGCAACCAGTCTAGCTGAAGGAAAACACTTCGAAGTTGATCAGAGGCCCCATTCTTCTGTTATCAGCTCATCACCAAAAAATGTGACTGGCTCTACTCAGACCCTCACAGCGATAAAAAAATTACCTTGTATGAGCTGTTTAGCAGTTCACATCTTTGAATAAACTGTTGGGCAACCATATATCATCTATAATAAGAGAAACATATTCATATATATATATATATATAAGTAAAGTTGGCGACCATAGTCGAGGGTATCCCGAAGGCTCCCTTTTCGATAGCTACTACACCAAGGTGTAGGGGAGGGCGCTACTCCTTCCCAGGATTGCTCTACTTTACCCTTGATCTGTACCTTATAATGCTGAGTGTTAAGCAAGGAGGCATCAAGTACCATTTTTTGAGTCTTTGGTATGACTCGACCTGGGATTGAACCCAGGTCTCCCGAGCCATTGGCGAACACTCTAACCGCTAGGCTAATGTCTGGTGCAATATTTATAAATAAAGTAAAAGTAAGTAAAGTTGGCAACCATAGCTGAGGGTGACCTGAAGGTTCCCCTTTCAATAGCTTAAACACCGAGGTGTAGAGGAAGGCACCACTCCATTCCCAGGATTGCTCCACTTTACCCTTGATATGTACCTTATAATGCTTAGTGTTAAGCAATGCGGCATCAAGTACCAATTTTGAGTCTTTGGTATGACTCAACCTGCGATTGAACCCCAGTCTCCCAGACCATTGGCAAACACTCAACTCATTAGGTTAATGGCCCAGTATTTATAAATAAAGTGTGCTAAATATTGGTGATAGAGCATATTTAATTTAGAAGAGCATAAATAGAATCAACACTGCTTGGTGACTGTCAGTGATCATCTATTATATATATATATATATATAGATAGAGACAGAAAGAGTCAGAGAGACAGAGACAGTCAGAGAGACAGAGAGTGAGAGATGTATAGAGACAAAGACAGAGACAGAAATAGAGAAAAACAGTAACAGAGAGACAGAGAGATACAAAGACAGAAAAGAAATCTTCCTTGTCATTGCACTTAATTCATTTGTGAATATTATTCATTTAAATTGAACATCATTAGGTTGAAATGACTGATTAAAATTAATGACTGACTGATTGATTTTAATGAGATGTCAATCCATCAGGGGTTATTTTATGACAAGAGATTATAGGATTGTGTCTGTTTGTGTCCCCGGCCCAAAAATGCTATTCCAAGGTGATACACCAAAAGGAAGTGACACATTCCAATGACCAGTAATCGAAAGAGATCGCGTGGGTGGATTAAGGCTTATGATATGGGACAAGGTGAAGGTCCCATTGTACCACTACAGTGATGCACCAGAAGAGAGTAACCTCTGAACTGCATGACAGTTATTTCCGCTTGATGACGATTAAACATTCGATTTCAAAGATCCAGTGGGCGATCGTGTGGGCGTTGAATTATTCTATAATTGAGTTGAGTTTGGGGTGCCAAAGTAGTTGCCAGCAGACTTCCAGACAGTAGAGACCAGATGTGGTAGGGAAGGCCACACCCGACCGAGGGGGCCCTCGGAAAGCCCCGATGGAGTAGACCCCAACATCAGGAGAACAAGAAAGACACAACGTGACAGTCATAACAGTGGGGTCAAAATATGAAGTTTATGTTCGGTCTCCAGCACCCTCTCACATGCAAACCTTGAGTAACCCTTTTCAAACCTTACAAATAAAGTGAGAGGTAAAATATATTTGTAAAGAAGTCTTTCTGCGTCTTCCTTCTTGCGTCGTTTATTACTGCGTCTGTTATCATTGCGTCAGTATGTATCCAGTATATATATGTATGCAACATGTTGTGCGTCTATATCTAAATTTGTGTAGCTCCTAAAGTTTTTGCAAGCAGTTATATGACATCAAGAATCCCTATTCTAATACAAATGATTTACAAACAGAGCTATTTGATCCATACATAGGACCCTGACAGGTACTACCACTCCAGGTCAGAGTGGACTTATGAGTAAATGTAATGAAGGTGTACTTCACACTTCCCATAGATCTACAACTGGAGCCTCACCACCAGATGGAGTTTAGTCTCATATACAGGATACATCTTTTTTGAGAAAAGGTCTTACTTCTCTTCAAGGAATACAGTCAGCATATTCTTTAGAATGGCTAAAGGAGCATTTTCTATCTGCTCACATTCTGGTGAGTTTCTGTGACTTGGTAAGTAACTTCCTTCTTAACTAATGATCAAAATTATCTACATGCCTAACCACAGGCTTATCAATCCTTTCTCATGTGTGTGCATGTATGTGTGTGTGTGTGTGTAGGTGTGTGTGCATATGTTGATGTATATCAAATATTGATACATAAATACAAATATCTGCTTATCTTTATTAATATTTTTCATGTCATATTTTATTATCACAGTGAATATGTGTGTTAAATGCCAAAATTCCTTGATTGAATATGCTATACCTCAGATTAGATAATCACAATATTTAATGGTATAAAAAATGCTTTTGCTGCTGTAACAAAATGGTAAAAGCAAAATTATAGTCCATTAAAGTAATAAATTGAAAAATTAGAATTTTTACAGAAGGAGTTAATGAACCAAATTAATAAAAAATAATTGCCTATTGATAAAGTGATAACTTAAGTGTCTCTTTCAAAGCTTTTCTAATTCTGTAAATCAAGGCGTGCACACACAAGCAGAAAGCACACATTCCATTTTTCAAACTGCCCTTTCAAGTGGTCAGAAATATTTATGAAATGTCCTAGTTATTGTTACTTTAATAAATTTCTAAAATAACTTGTGAAATTACTGTCTATCTTATCTTCAATCAGATGATGTTTGCTTAACCTCCCACTGACCAGCACTGTGTTTATTCTTTTTCATGTGTTAGTGAAAGATCTGTGACAAAGAGGTAGTCTACTGTACTTGTCTCCAATGAAACTACTATTATTGTATTATAATTCATAATTTAAAGTATAATGTTGTTTCTAATGTTCTGGCATTCAAAGGATGCTAAGTATGGTTTTCAGCTTACATGCCTGATTGAGGGAGTGCATTTGACTGATAAGGAGTTATACATGAAGTATTTTGACATTTAAAAAGAAAATAAACCACATTAAAAATAAAATGAAATAAATGATATACGCTACAAAAAAAAAGTTTCCTTGTCTAATTTGTGTACAATAAGTGACTTTAGATTTAAAGAAAATAGAAAATAAGGTGACTGCTGCTTCTGTTATTAATAGAGTTAATATATTCAGCCTCTCTTTCAATAAAGAAATCTGAAAAATGTAGATATACTTCTAAACTGTAGAAGTGAATCATTCAAAAGTTATTTCTTATTGTACTTGGGTGAGTCAAAAGTTTTGCAATATTTTGGTACATGCTAGTTTGTGATGTATATATCACATGACCAAAACAGTTCAAGCAGTGGGAGGTACTCATTGTGATTGGTATTATCATAGTGCACTGGTATGTGCTTTGCAAAAACTTTGACAATCAAGCAATGTGAGGTAGGCCTAAGACCATAGATTCTGATGCTGTGTTTTAAGTTATAAAAGTAAACCTGGTGAGTATCAGGCAAACTTGGCATCTCCCAGTCCAGTGTTGTTCATTTCCTACACAACCTCAAAAAAAAAAAGCATCTGAAGCAGCCAAATTGTGTCTCAAATTACTAAAATATTGCAAAATCTTTGACTCATTTTATTATGCATAACTATAAATAAAATGAAATGTTTTATGTGCTTTATTTTCATGTTATTCAAAGGTTATAGTAAATGAGTAAGTTGATTAACCATCTCTTCAGAAATTCAGCATCTTCATTCACTCTATTTTTCTTCAGTTCAGCTAATCAAAACTGGCAGTGGTTAATATGTTGGACAGTGGCATCACAGTAAGTGAGATCAAATTCCATTCATGCTATTATAATCCCTTTCAGACTTATCCCCTTGGGAAAGGTATGATCCTCACTGGATCAAAAGCACCACAACTATTTTTCTAACCCATAAAGGTCGATATGCTATGAAACAAAGAAACCAAACCAAACATTATTAAAACGCTGCAAATAAACACAGAAATACAATCAAAATTATCGAATAATCTCATTTTCATCATTCTAAGGCACAGAAAGATATCTAGACACAGGTATATGTATAGATACTAAGATTATTTTCCAAGATAACAAGCTTGCAATGCAGTGAGTTTAATCCTCAATGAATGCTCCATTATTAAAGCCTTGTGCAATACTAAGCTAAGTAGATATCAACATAGATGTATAGAGATAATTTAATCTACAATATTGATGCAGCTGCATATTTATACATGGGATATATATATATATATATATATATATATATATATAATAAATTATTAGATTTATATATTTAATTCCATGGAATTTAGACTGCAACCCCTGAGTTTCATGGAGTTTTTTACAAAACAGTAACCATCAGGCAGTTAATAAAATGAAAAGAATAGAAAATCAAAAAATACAGTCAAAAACCATTGGGATTTTGTTGGTATCTTTATGTGTGATTGTAAGTGTGTGTGGGTGTATGTGGGTGTGTGTATGTTTTTGTGTGGGTTATAGTTGTGTATTATATATATATAAACTCCATATCACAAAAATCTGATCCCAATATACTTATAGTAAATTTAATGTCATCAGCCTATATAATAATATATTTATTTAACAAATACAACACAAAATCTGATGACAAAAAATGTTATTTTAAGATAAGAACATTGATAAGAATTTTGGAAGTGCAAAAGAATTTTTGAAATTAGGCTTGCAACATTTCATAAGTTCACAATAATCTATGAAAGGAAAAATAAGAATGAATATTACAAGTGTAGGCAATAGAGAAAAAAAAATTGAATTGAATTAAAGATGATTATTAAAAATATGCATAAACTCCCAGAAGCCCCTGACAGGAAGAGGGGCAATGCATGTGCTAAGAAAAGGAACTGTCCCGACAAAAGAAAGAATTTCATCCTCTTCCAGCAGAGAACAGCGGAGGGATGACACCTAAATCTTTCTTGCTAGTGGTGGTAGGCACCATACATCCATCTCTAGATGATGCATTGGCTAACCTTTCCACTAGTAGCAGCCACCTCTTTTACTAATGACCCATGACTAAAAACACCGAAAAATGAACTTGTCAGAATCACAGTTAAGACACCATACAACAGACTTAATGACTACAACTGAAAACACCGGATTTAGACTTATCTCCCAAAAGCGTCTAACATGTTGTTAACACTTTATATACCAAATTTGGACATATATACCCAAAAATGACTAACACATTTAAACACCTTAACTGGGAGATTCAACCATTTCATTTGTATTCAGGAAGAATTTCCCCACCCACTGAAAGGTTGTTGAACCCAGAAATAAAGGTAAAATATAAAAGATATCTTCCTCTCCTATCTTTTACTATCTTCTTCTTTCATATAATTCCTTTACAGCCTTCATATCCAAGAAGTTAAACCAGCAAGATAATGTGGGATAAGAATAGAACAACCCAGAATGGAGTCAAATAACAATATCTTAAATTACCTTTGAAACCCCATACAAGAATATTAATCATTTAAAGAAAGATAAAAAATAATAAAGAATTAGATTGTTTAACAATTCCCCAAATTATTCAAGCTAGTGTCCTTATCTTTTAAAAAAAATTTATTACACCGATTTTATGATATGTTTTTCAACTTTCTTCAGGTATAAGTTCTAGAGGTAGCCTTTAAGTTTCCCCTTAAAAAGTCTTTAAAAAGTACTTATTAATACTTAAGGACTACTGGATGTAACCAACAGCTGAAAAGGGAAAAAAAGAAAGTATTGATACTTTGCAAGGAAATATCCAAGATTAGGATGCCAGAACTTCTGACAATTCTAAAAGACTGGAGAATGCATCAGCTGAAACATAGTAGTCAAGACATCAACAATGAAAATGTTAGTCTGATTGATTTTTAGAATAATCATGATGCTTTGTCTCAAAATCAAAACTGTTTGATTATCAAGCATTGATTCAATTGGATTAGTATCCTCCAATTCATAGTTATAGTCATGACATTTCAGACATTGTACCCTCTGGCCTTCTTGCAATCCTCAAAGTTAGATTATACTGATTCCATTGTGCATGCTTGAAAAGATAATTCTTTCTAATTAATTTGTTCCTCTGATGTAACTTATCTGCGTCTGCCACAAAATCAGAGTATACAACTTTGCACAATATGTATGTATTGATCAAAACCCTCCACCATGGGCAGGTGACGGTGCGGGTGCCCGTACAACACCCAGATGGTTCAAGAAATTTCATTCAGTTGCAATAACCTTAATGATCAGGGAAGGTCAGATAGGCCTAAAAACATGGAATCTGAGGCAGTGCTCTAAGCTATCAAGGCAAATCCAGCTAGTAGCACTCAGAGAGTATCAGGTGAGTTAAGCATCTCACAGTTCAATATGATTTGTCAACATCCCAACCTTGGTAAAAGGTCAGATAGGCCTAAAAACATGGATTCTGAGGCAGTGCTCTAAGCTGTCAAGGCAAATCCAGCTAGTAGCACTCAGTGAGTATCAGGTGAGTTAAGCATCTCATAGTTCAATGTGATTTGTCAACATCCCAACCTTGGTAAAAGTATCCAGAACTGCCAAACAGTACCTCACATTAACAAAATATTTAAAAACTTTTTACTTATATAGTACTAATTTTGAATCTAATAAAAAATCTTAAGTTACTTACCGTGACAAAAAAATCCATCAAGGCAAATCTTACACTTGTCATGATTTTTTTGCAAATAGAAATAGTTGGTGATTCTTTTATAATCATATCATATTTACCAACCCTCTGCTTGGGCAGGATACGACACAAGGTCAATTTTTAAGCGGAGTTTAACAGGTTTGAATTCAGAGTTTTCCTTCTCCTAGACTAGTTGCCTCACCAAGGCTCAAGAACCCAGTCTGCCCTACTATTTATCCATAGCTGGAGGGAGAATAATTGGATTCATACCTTTCCCAAGGGTATTAGTGCTATGTGAAATGCAATCAGTCTCATCCAGGATTTGAACTTGTGTCACCGTGTCCATTTCCAACAACAATAACCATTACACCACAGGCACAGTGTTTCTTTTATAATAAATTTTATTTTGCTAATGATCTTTATTAAAATAACTGTGATACTATATAGACATTCAAGACAAAATTAACTTGAAATAAAGCCAAGCCTATTCTGAAGTCTTTTTGCTCCAAACTGAAATATGGCAATTCATAAGCTAATTATTTATCTAAAAGATGGATCAGAATTCTTAGATCTGCTTGTCTTCTTCTCTATTGAAAGTGTCAGTCTGCTTACTATATTTGCACCTGAAAGAACAATTTGTCTTTTATGTTATAAGAGGCATCAGTCAATTCGAATCTACATTAAACACTTTCTTTCAGCAGTCTGGTGACTATAAAGCAGAAATGGTTTCCTATAAAAGACATTGCTGCTAATTCATAATATACACTGGGAAACAATAAGTGCAGCTCACATGATACAAATATCCACTGAGAAAAAAAGAGAGACTAAAAATGAAGAGCTACTCAAGGCATCACAGTTATAATCACTGGAGGTGGACTCAGCAACCCAAGTTCAAATCCTGAATGAAGTTGTTTGAATTCCTCATATTCTCCCTCCTGCTATGGGTAAATAAAAAGGCAAACTTGTTGGATTGGCTGAAGTCAGCAATATACAGTGTTGGTCATAATTAGACAGAAATGTGGACGATGCATACCTGACTATGTTTCCCAATGATACTGTTGCTGACCGCCACTTATGTTTCTTCCGTGTGTATTTTGTATGATCATATTTGCATAGCACCTGTGCGTGTATGCAAATATGCATATCTATAAGCCAGTAATGTCACTTTGTTAAAATGTCTCCTAATAACATTCTTCCAGTCACAATACAAAACTGGTCTCTTTAACTTTGGTATGGCAACCAGTCTAGAAGAAAGAAAACTTTGAATTCAAACTAGACCTGTACAGAGATGGACTCCAACTGGCTATTCCTGCCCAAGGCATGCTATATAAGTAGTGCTCCCATGACCAAACCAGGTGACAGGACAAGTTGATTGTTTGGTTAATTTGTTTTACAGCATATCAACCCTTTTTGGTTCATTTAATGCTGATTTAAATTTCAAACATTTCAGTTTTGTATAAGTATAGTTTTTTGTTTACAAACAGTTAAATATCAAAACAGTTCAGTTAAAGGTCAAAACAGTTCTATTTACAACAATTCAGTTTAGCATAAGTGCACAGTTTAGTTTCAAACAGTTCAGTTTAGCATAAGTATGAAGTTTCAATGTTAAAAACAGTTTAGTTCTATTTGACCTATAGATAGGACCCTATCAGGTGCTTCTACTCTGGGTCATAGTGGACCTTGGAGCGATGGCAATGAATAAATTACTCTGCATTCTCTAAAGCTCCAGCATTACTGGAACCTCACCATCAGATTGTTTAGTGTCAAATCCTGGACACTCATAGTCAACAGCCCCAATTCGGGACCAGTGATGATAAATAATTCAACTCAGAAGTATAAAATTTTAAAAATCAAAGTTAGATATCAATCTGTCTGGGTTGACAAAGAAAGGAAGATATTTCTTTGCTTTGCTTTTTCTTTTCTCTTTTTATTTCTTATCTTTTAGATAACTGAAAAACTGTGATCATTTTTTGCTTTCCAGTGTTCTAAAACTTCTGCTGTATGTCATTCTAAATACTTGATTTTTTTTTGTATGAAAGAAATGAATAGATTAAACAGTAACATGTCACTTAAAAAAGGAAACCTTAAAAACTTCTTTGGTCCTTGACATTTCTGGCATTTCCAATATAAGATTCTTGTTTATGTTAAAAAGAATCTGAGCTGAAAACATTGTGTAGAAAGAATTTCTTGGTCAGTCATGGAGCCATTTAACTCTGTTTAGTAGCTCAAGGTTATGCTCTATAAACAGTAGACAATGAAATAGAGATAAGTAAATAACAGGTAAATTAAAATGTGCCATAAAGAGAATATCAAATGGGAAACTGTTCTAATTTCACAATACACACTTGCTACATAAATATTTGTGAAAATAAAATCAGATTCACAAGCAAAAGAAAAGTTTGAGAAGGATTTACACATAAAACTTTGAAACACATAAACCAAATAACTGATAATTTACTAAGCTTTTTGCTTAGATGTGGCTCAAGGCCATATGAATGGGGTACTCAATGAGACTCGAACTCACTCGTGTAGGTTTGCAAGTCTAGCTTGCTAACTATTACGCTACCCGAGGCGCCCATAAACCAAATAACTGTGACTCCATTGCAATTGACATAACCACAAAATAGTCTATTATCATCATCATCATCATTATGAAAGCATGTTGATTGCATGGATTCCCATGACTCTCTCTTGCCATCCATCTCTATTGGTCATCACTCTAGGCAAGTCTCTTAGACGGCATCCACTGCCCACAGATAGCAGATTAAGTTATTGGATTTTTAATTTGAGTATAACATTGGTTCTTCCAAAGATGTATTTTACTGTATCAACATGAGAATTCTGCTTGATCATCATCATCATCATCATCAAAGCTTACCAACAGCACATATTACCTTGAATTTCTTTTGCCATCTATCCCTATCATTTATTGCTCTTTGCAAATCTCCTAGACAGTATCCAGTGTTTGCACAGAGCTGATTAACATGTTTTTGCTGGTCAGCTAACTCTGGAAGGTCCATGTGTAGGAGTTCAAAGAAAAATGTCATTTGTGAGTTCATCCTTGCTTCATCAACAGTGCCCAGGATGTCTTGCAAGGATGGTTTGTATGATGGGAGGTAAGTGGCTGTACATCTGTTGTTTTGTTAGTTACTACTTCCAGGGTTTGTTCAAAACAGTGTGTGATATTCTTATGTCATTTTCATCTAACTTTTTCTCCAGGCATTTCATTAAAGTCCAAGTGGTGTAACCATACAGTAGTACCAATACAGCTACAACTTGGAAAAATCCCATTTTATTCCATTAGAGAGATCAGATTTTTGTATGGTCATTAACTTTCATGCTTTAATAATTCATAAGTTGACACCAATTTAAATCAATGAGATATTGGTTTGCTGGTAGTTTGGTGGGTTTTATGGCATATCAACCTTTGTTGGTTATTTAATGCCAAATCCATTTTTATGTAAATAATATGTTCTATTTAAAACAATTCAGTTTAGCATAAGTACACAGTTTAATTGTCAAAAACATTTCTATTTCAAACTATTCAGGTAGTTATATATAACAATTCAGTTTAGTGTAAATACAGTTTTAATGTCACAAAATAGTTCTATTTCAAATAATTCAGTTAAGCATAATCACGCAGTTTAAGTGTAAGTACAGTTTAATTGTCAAAAACATTTCTATTTCAAGCTATTCAGTTTACTCAAACAATTCAGTTTTGCATAAGTATGCCGTTAGTTCTATTTAACCCATAGATAGGGCCCTATCAGGTGCTACTACTCTGGGCCAGAGTGGACCTGGAAGCGATGGCAATGAAGGGGTACTCCATATTCTCCAAAGCTCCAGCACTGCTGGAACCTCACCATCAGATTGTTTAGTGTCATATCCAGGACACTCGTTAAGAAGTGGGTCTAACCCCTCTGCAGAGAAGCAGTAGGTGTATTCTACAGCCCCAGCCGACTGGGTAAGAGATATTGATACTGAGGTATATGAAGGGGTCTACGAATTTGCAAGGAGATATATTGATACAAACAATGCTGATGAATACATGCTTCTTGAAAATATCTGCTCAAGCCAATTCTCTGGTGCAAAGCCTGGAATAGGCATCAAGAGGAACTGGTCTCTATGTGTTGTATATTGACCTCCGACCCGGCTGGGCTGTCAAAATAGGAAATGCACCTGTGTAAATAACAGGTGCATCCGGTTGAGGAATATCAGAATATAACCTTGACCATGGACGGGTTGAATGAGTGCAATTTGTGATGCCCACAAGAAGAAGGTGGGCGTTGAACAATAATATAACTCGGTGCACAGGAAGTTCAACCAGTTGGAGATAAGATGCAGTAGAGAAAACCAGCACCCAGAGAGGCTGGGCCCCCAGGTCCTCGGTTGAGCAGCCCAGGAGAACGGGAAAGAAACGCTGTTGTGGCCATAGGAGTGGGGGTCAATATGTTGCAGTTCTGTTCGGTCTCCAACTCCCTCTCACACACAACCCTTTCAATAAAGTGAGATGTATATTTTTCTAAAGAACTGTGTTGTTCATCTTTATTGTGTCATCGTTATGATTCTGCATGCAAATGCATATATGTATTATATGAGTATACAACATATGTAGACTCAGATAGAATAGAGTTCATGTGTTTAAATCAAGATTGTGCCATCTCCTTGTCTAATGGACAACATTGGTTAAATAGTTCGATTTCTGTTTTTCTACAAGGATGAACTGAGCATTGAATAACCAACAAAGGTTGATATGCCATTATCAATCAAAGAAACAAAACTAAACCTACTATATTACCTGTACATTTAATCTCAATTAAACTGAAACACATACTGTATCACCCATAAATAAGTGCACTCCTACTATTTTTTCATAAAAAGTTGTTTTTCTTCAAAATCAAAGATACCTGAACTTTATCATTTCTCTTTGAATATTATACAATGAAAAGAATATCATTAGGTATTATTTATAACCAAGCTCTACTGTATTGAAACTTGGTGATTGAAAATGCGAATAAGTAATAATTCAAAAATAAGTACATCTCTGAGCAGAAATCTATATACGAGGTGCATACGATAAGTTTCCAGACTTTTTTGTATGGGCACTTTTATTGATAGTATACACATGAAACTATAGTCCCCTTCGAAGTAATCTCCTCCAGCCGCAATGCACTTGTTGTACTGTTCCAACAACTTCTGGAAGGCCCCATGGAAGTCCTCTTGTGTGAGCATGTCAATCACCTTTTCACAGCCACTTTCATTAACTCAGTTGTCTCAGAACGACAGCCTCTGAGCTTAGGGAATAACCAAAAGTCATAGGGAGCAAGGTCTGCACTATAGGGAGGCTGAGGAACTGTCTTGATGCCCATCTTGCTCAAATAGTCTGTGACAAGGATGGAGTTGTGAACTGGTGTATTGTCCTGGTGGAAATACCACTGACCCGATTTGAAAAGTGCTGGCCTCTTCCGACGGAATCTCTTCCTGAACTCCCTTAAAATCTCAACATAGTAACCCTAACCCTAACCCTTTGGTCAATCAACTCTGGTGTATTGACTTCCTTACTCCTCCCACACCTCTCATCATCCTTTACGGACTCCCTGCCTTCCTTGAATCTCTTAAGCCACTCAAAAACTGATGCTCGATTCATGCAAAATGGTCTAAAAGCAGTCTGAAGTATTCCATACGTTTCTGTGGCACTTTTTCCAAGTTTAAAACAGAATTTTATTGCATTGCATTCTTCCTCACCTCCAGATTGCATTTTTGAAATTCACCAGCTATGACAATCAGGCTTTAGTAGGGTGTATTCCGATTGCTGCTGTAGATGTTCATTTGAACCTGAAATCATAGAAATTGGTCAGTCATCTTATAAGATATATAGCAATAACATTCTGAATTTTCAAGAGTCTGCAACAATTTTAAATGCCCATATGAAAAATGTCTGGAAACTTATCGTATGCACCTCTGAGAAAGTATATTTTCAAAATAATCTTGATTGTTTTTCTTGGTTACACTGTTTCAATGCTATAGAATTTAGTATTAAATAATTCTGAAAAATATTCCTTGTGATTGCATAATGTTCCATTAGAAATATGAAATTCCTGGTATAGGTAGAGGCATTCTCAGCGCAACAGTTGTCATAATTATCATATTATCATGTAAGCAGTGACCTTAGTTCTGATTGGATTTCACTTCATGCTAATAGGAAATAACAGGCTTTGGTAAAGCAACCAGTCAAGGAAAAGCTCATCCTCAAAATGTATGGCTGGCTCAATACAAACTCTCACCACTATAAAAAAAATTACCTTGTATAAGCAGTCTAGCAGTTCACTCTTTGAATTAACTGTTGGGCAGTGCCCAACAGTTAATTCATCATCTGCAATGGGACAGACATCATATATATATATATATATATATATATATATATATATATATATATATATATTCATACATACATATATATATATATATATATATAATTAAGCCTTGATTAGACAACTAGTTTAGGAGAAAGAAAATTGTGAATTCAAACCAGCTTTAAAAGTTGGCGTCCGTAGTCAAGGGTGACCCGAAGCCTCCCTTTACAATAGCTACTACACAGAGGTGTAGGGGACGGCACTACTCCTTTCCCTGGATTACTCCCCTTTACCCTTGATCCTTACTTTATAATGCTGAGTGCTAAGCAAGGCAGCATCAAGTACCATTTTTTGAGTCTTTGGTATGACTCGACCTGGGATTGAACTCCGGTCTCCCAGACTATTGGTGAACACTACCAGCTTTATTCAGCATAAAAAATTAACCTTTTTGTCACTCAAGGTTTGAATGGAACTGGGAGTAATGACAATGATACTCAACACTCCGAAGAGTTCCAGAACTGGAGCCTCACTATTAGAGGCAGTTTATTGTTACACCAAGGACACTCTTTTTTGAGGGAGTTCTTACTTCTCGGTAGGTGATTTAGTTGGTGTATTCCAAGCTCTGCCAACAGAATGGTCTCTGTCCTAGAGTTGATGCAATTGTTTAAATCAAACTATTTCATTAATCTTTTGTTTAATTTAGCTTGTCCTATCAGATTTTATGGTCATAAAATTAATTCAGGATGTAATGGAAGATTTTAAAATATTCAGAATGGTTGGAAATGTTCCAGACAGACCTTAAATAGTTTTTTGAATAAGAAAAAATTAATTAAATTTTTAAAAAGCAGCAAAAATTAATTTGCTTTCAAAGTTAATTGATGTGCTTATTTTGTAAACCTTTTCTAATTGTGTTTTGAAGAATATAATGTGAAAAGATAATTTGACCTTTTAAGTATTTTTATAATAAATGGTTGAGTAACAAAGAAAATATTCAAAAGAAAAATGCATTTATAATGCTTTACTGTTAAATATAAATGGAATTCCATCTCATGAACTCTGGTTAAAGGGAAAGTAAAATTAACTGCACTGCTCAGCACTGGGATTGAACTCACCACCTTCAGGTTATAAGTCATGTATTTTTATACACATTCTGTCTCCCCTATTAATTTGAATGATTTTGTCAGTTGTGAGATAACAAAGCCAAGGAGGTTTCTCTCTTGGGATAATTTTTTTTTCTGTTACCAGTTATGTAGAAAGTCAAGAGGAGAAAGTCAAAGTGAGCAGAATGGGAAACAGACAAAGTTTATTCCGTGATTTAAATTCCATGAATTAAAAATGTTTGTCAAGAAATTAGATAAAAAGGAAAAAAAGAAATTATTAAAGAATTCAAATCAGCAGTTTAAATGTTTTTTGTGCAATAAAATTTATTGAAACTTTTTCACAAATGAGAAAATTTTTTCAAAGTTAAAAGTGGCCCAGTTGGCTGGGACTGCAGAATACATTGACTGGATCTCTGCAGAGGGCTAAGACTCTCCCAATGAGTGTCCTGGATATGACACTAAACAATCTGATGGTGAGCCTCCAGTAATGCTAGAGCTTTAGGGAATGCGGAGTACTCCTTTATTGCCATCACAGCTAGATCTAATCTGGCCAGGAGTGGTTGAATCTGATAGGGTTCTATCTATAGGTCAAATAGAACTAAGCTGTGTACTTATGCTAAACTGAATTATTTGAAATAGAACTGTTTTTGACATTTGAACTGTACTTATGCTAAATTTAATTGTTTGAAATAGAACTGTTAATATGTATCAAAGTAGATTTCGCATTAAATAACCTATGATGGTTGATGTGCCATTAAACCAAACCGAACCAAACCAAACCAAACCAAAGTTAAAAAAGAACTGATTGTCATACAGAAAGGCTATTCAAAAGAAGCAAGAGCATGATTTATCTGGAGTGAATTGATAATAATTGGAACCCCTGGGCAAAAATTGTTATTAGTTCCTCTATTCCAATCTAATATCCATTTCACAGATATATATATACATTCTTAATCAAAGTTTTTTCCCTCTGTCCCAGCACTTTAGGAATGTGAAACTGCTCCCAACAGCAGTCTCTGAGTTGGTCATCAAGGTAGAGCACCAGCTCTCAATTATCCGTCTATCAAAAGACTGTTGGATTGACCAGTGAAGGTCAACTGTACCACAATCCATGACCTCAAAGAATTGCAGGCAGTCTGGAGAAACACCCTGTAGAAGTGATTGGACAGGGCTGGACTCGAACTATACAATATAACTATTTTCAATCAATAGCAGTATCGATTTTCTATCTGGAATAGCATTATTCTGACATAACATAAAATGAGCACAAAAAGCTACAACAATAAATGAACATAGTACACCAGTTCAAGCCATGATCACAACTGAACAAATTGGAAAAAAGCAGTCAGACATTGCCTAGATGAAGCTACTATTACTTCTTGTCTAAGTTAACTCACACTACACAGGAGACAGTTTAAAATATGGGAGGTATTTCTGCTAAATTCTGTATATGGAAATTCCAGATCTTTTGACAAATATTTTAATGTTATTTTTTACAAGATAAGTCTGTAAGAAATTTTATCAATTTATTTTTCCTGTTAGTGTTAAATAGCCATACTTGAAACTATCTGTGTGAAAACAAATATGCTCAGGCTCATTAGAAATGTTAACTATGAATTATTCATTTAAAAATCATATATATTTATTATCAGAATTTGGCATTGAATTACCTACAAGGGTTGATATGCCATAACACACAACCAACCAAAAAACCATTATCATTGATAAAGTAAAGTAATATAATTTTAGACAGCTTACAATGCTAAAGTTAAATATATTTATTATCAGAATTTGGCATTGAATTACCTACAAGGGTTGATATGCCATAACACACAACCAACCAAAAAACCATTATCATTGATAAAGTAAAGTAATATAATTTTAGACAGCTTACAATGCTAAAGTTAAATATTTGATATTAGATATTCTCTGGTACTTGAAAACTTGCAAGTTTTGTGAGTGCAAGTATGTGCTTGCTAACAAAGGAAATTATAAACAAAAAAATAAGTGGGATTATCTGTTTGCAGACAATATATATATATATATATATATATATATATATATATATATATATTTTAGAAGCAAAAGCCTTATCATAATATTAAAACAATATTTGATATAGTGCTAATTATTGTCTAAATATTTAAGATAAAATTATTTTTGATTCCTTAACCAAGAATTTATTGCTTGAATCATAGAACTGAACATGACAGTGATTTCTTTAAATTTTGGGTGGAATAATGCAACAAAAGATTTCAGTTGTAATGAGGCAATTTCATTGTTTATTAGACAAGAAACTGTCTCATCTTTTCAGATCAGACACAAAAGCTGGTAACAAATACCCTTATAATGAACGGATTTAAAGAGATTCTGAAAAATGAAAGACAACTGTGTGCTGAGTTTGAATAACCAGTTTAATGTTTCTATAATCGAAGTAGCCTTGATTATATCCTTTTTAAAACTAAGATTGAAAGTTTGGCCGACTTCTTTTACAACAAATGCATTCAATTTGTAATTATTCAAGCAAAAAAAAAAAAAAAAAAAAGGAAAAGATATTTTAAAATCATTGTTATTTGGTTTAGAAAATGAAGGCAGTTTCCTGACAACCATTTATAAGTTCAGAAAAATAGAACAGAAAAGAGTAGTTGAATGGTGTAGCTATTAAATTTTCAAAGAAAATGTTTCAATGATTATATGTGAAAGTTATGAATTGGCTCATTAAAATTTTTGCAGCATAAGAAAATGTTCAATTTCTTCAATACATTTTTTCATTCTTCATTTATTATGGACTAATGATAATTATTTCTTTCCTGCATTAAATAATTTGTGATCTGCATCTATTCATACATATACAAGGGTCAGCTGAAAAGTTCATAGTCTAACCAAGATACTCTCATGGAATGTGACCAAATGAGGTTTATTTTTCAACATAGTCCTCCTTGTGGTCCACACACTTCTTCTACCAGCGTTAGAGCGCTTAGATTCCATTGGTCAAGAAAGTTAGCAATGGCTTATATAATATCATCCCGTAAACTTTTCAGCCAACCTTCATGTAACAACAATTTCCCATTTGAACTTAAATTGAATGGCATTTATTGGCTGATGCAGAGAACAATGCAAGTAAGAATACTCTCTTACTCAAGTCAATATTAATCTTTTTTTTTTTAATATTTTGTATCTATATTATAATGATCTTATTTCTGCATATATCTTTGATATGAAGTAGTGATCAATAATTATTTTTATATCTCACACATACATGCACACACATACACGCATACACATACACATATGTACACTATTTTATAATTTTTTAAATAGATTTTTCTTATTTCTCAAAACCTATTAAGTAGTTGTCATTTGCAAATCTTCTCTTAGTTTGGTGCAAGGCCAGAAGTATTGGGCACCCAGTAAGAATCAAACTCACAGCTTAATGACCATTATACCATTTAAGGTACCCAGATAACCTATTAAGAAGTTGATTGACATGCTGAGCAATTTCCCTTCATAGTATCTCTTTGGGCTTTAAGAGTTACTGGCAATGTTCATTTACTCTACAAGTAACTTGTGACACTTTGAACTCGGTCATATAGTACCAGAAACAAGGAATAAACATGATGTGACCAATAAATTTTTATCATTAAGGATTTCATCTTTATTGTTAAAAAACAATAAAGATGAAGACACTAGTCCGAAAACCCTTAATGATAAAAATCATCAAGCTTCGTCTCAGAAATTTAGAGAACTAATGACCAATAAATGTTTATAGCTATTTGAGAAAACAAATTGCAAATAATGCATTGACAGCAATGTAAGTTAAAAACAAAATTAAAACAATTCTTCTTAGTGATAATAAGAAAATGGGAGAAATTTTCCATATTTCTTTTTACAATTATTCTAATAATCTATATGTTCTCACTTTTTAAAGAACCATGACCAAAAATAAATGGGAAATCATTACAAGATCTTTGTTTACCCAATGATTTTAAAATTCTCCAACTTAAAGAATAAAGCAATTTCCAATCCAATTTGCAAGCTAGTAAATGTGTGGGAATCTGCTCATTAAAACTGAAAGATTTTGATGTTGACTTTCCTTTGTAATAAATACATCACTTTTGGATTACTTTTTTTTCCAATTTTCTCTTATATATGATTTGTAAGTGAATAGTTTGTTGGTAACTATTTTTTAACAAGTTATACCTCATTTGTTTGCACACAGTTAAATGGTTTTAAGTATTGCTATTTAACATTAGTAATTCTATTTTTTAAGTTTTCCCATCTTATACAAATAATTTTCACACAACCCTATGGTTTCAAATAACCAATAATAATAAGCCTTAGTAGATGATTGAATAGTTCTCTTTGACCCATAGATGGGACCCTAACAGGTACTTCCACTCCTGCTCAGAATAGATCTGGAAGTAATGACAATGAAAGGGTACTCCACATTCCCCAAAGCTCCAAATGCAGTTTTGTGTCATGCACAGGACACTTGTTTGAGAGAGGTCTTACAACTCTGCAGAGGTACAGTCTGCATATTCAACAGCACCAGCCAATAGGGTGGCATCTGGTTTTGAATTCAGAATTGCTTTTCTCTTTGACTGGTGGCCAATCAAGTCTAAGAGAATAAGTGAATTAATGACTTTTCCAAGGGCATTTGTAAGAAATGAATTCAAACAGACCAAAATATAAATTAAATTCACCCATTCCATTTTTCTCACTAATAACTGTTATACTCTACCACATCTTCACTATTAATATTGTACTTCTGATTTATTTGTTTGCCATTAATTATATCATAATTTCTATAAATCAGATATAACTTAATGCTGAGTTTAATGGCTGTTGAAGATGTCTTTTAAGTAAGTGTAATATAATATGATATTTTTTCTCAAGAGAACTATACCTTTTCCAGTTCAAAATGGGAGTTGTTCAGTTCAAAATGGGAATAGTTCATTTCATTTTGAACTGAACTATTCCCATTTTGAACTGGAAAAGGTATAGATAGGTATTTCTTTGATAATATCATAACCAATTTTGTTGAAGTAGTAATTTACTAAGTTTTTTGGTTAGATGCAGCACCAGGCCATATTAACGGAGCACACAATGAGACTTGAACTCACTCGCGAAGGTTTGCTAGTCTAGCTTGCTAACCATTACACCACTGAAGATGCCCACATTTTTGTGAAGTAAAAAATAAATGTAGGAAAGAATAAAAGAAATGAAAACCTTCTAAGTCTTTTTCTTTTTTCCATTCTTATTCTCTTTGCCAAAGAATAAAGTTTTATTTCTAATTGCCTGATTTAACACATTTTTATTTAATATGTTGCTTAAAGATACACTTAAAAAGAAACACTAGTAATTAAGTCATCAGTCTTTATCAATCAGTTTTCCTCATTGGTAGGAGTGCTTGAAATTCAGGATACTAGACACTTATTCATTATTTTGTTTAAAACAATGTCTATTGTCTTTAAAGAAAAATAACTAGAAAAGTCAAGACAAAAGTAGAGAGCAGATTGATAAATATTTTGATGTTTACTGTAATTATTTGTGCATAAGATACACTATTTTTCCAGATTTCTCAGCCCTAATGTTGAGGCACCTATTATACATAAGAACTATATTATTCACTTTTTTTCAGCCACATGTCAGACTATATTCAGAGTGAAATGACTAAAAGTAAATTATATCTATTATCCAAATTAATGTGTTTTATGCTGTTTCACAGAAATATCCACTGGAATGTGTGTTTGTATATAATTTTCTTTCTTTTAATGTGAGCTTATTTTTGCCACAAACTCATTTCTTTTTTGCATGAACATATCAATGCATTTGTCCTAAATACAATGCAAATTTTGTATTTCAAAACATTATATAAACTGCATAAATTCTTATGCAAAGTGATAAAAAGCTAAACAAATTCAGCTGCTACAAATTCTAAAACGTTATATTGTATTATACAGAAATTTTTTTCCAGAATTTCTTAGTCCAAACTTGGGAATGCGTATTATATATGAATATCATACAAAGATGATTACAGCATTTACATCATTAACTGAACATTATGAAAAGAAGCAAATTTCTATATCAAAATCAAAAAAGTAAATTAACAGCCAACTGAAATATCGCTTGTTGATTTTTTATATTTTGATGCTTATGTAAATAAATGCTGAGATATTATGTTAGTTGTCAAGCTTCTCTTTTGATTAAACAGGCATTTTGGAGTTATTTTTATTTATTGATTTTTTTTTTTTTTTGTATATAGTCAAATTATCTGAAGAAGAGTGTCTTTATAAAAATATCCACTGTATTTGAAATATACATTACGATATATGTTTTGATAGCTGATATTTAAAATGCACACCAATTCATGAAACAGATTTTACATCTCACCTTTAAAATTCTTATTAATAGCTAGTAAAATCCATGGAATTTTCAAAGTGCAATTATTAGAAATAGATTTTCTGTCATTCTGAAATTTTCAGTGAAAATTCAGTTGCCTTTCAATGAATGACTTGTATATAACTAGAAGTCAGTCCTTGATTTATAGTCACAAAATCATTTATTTATGGGATGATTTTTGAACCCAAGGTTTGCGTTTTGTCTTTCCCATTTTACTTGAACTTTAACCTTATAGAAGTATTTATTATATATCAGTTGACTCCAGTTTTTTGTTAAAAATTAGGTCTTCATAATTTCATGTATACACAACTATATATACAAGTAGAAAATTCAGTTATGAACTTTATTTTAATAGACTGAGAAACATTCCAGTTCAACACTTTGATCTTTTAAAGCCACAAATGCTAGACCAGATGAAGAAATTTGATTTTGACTTGAAATAGACTTGTCTCTGCTTTTGTTATTTGAACCTTTTCTATTCTTTCCATAAAATTTGCATAGAGTAAAACAAAGTTATCCAACAATGAATAACGATAATCAGAAAGTAAAGCAATCTGGGCAGTATTGAATTACCTTGCTAGTTAGCAACAGCACCTGAAGCTTTTAAACAGTTGAAACAGATTTTCAGTAGAACTATTTTCAATTAACCTGTTTCTCTTGGTTGTGAAATTTAACCACATTTTTTTCTAAATATCTTTAACAAATTTCACAACTGGTTTTAAATGATGCTCTTATCATGTTCCAAATGAAATTCTTTACAAAGTGTCTCATCATCTTTTACAGTCTGCTTGATTCTCTCAATATAAATGAATTGCCTGAGAGATTTAGTTCCATTATCCAATTACAAAATCTTTGCTTTTACCTCTTGCCACTTGAAACTGTCATCATTTTCTTCATCTACATTAAAATGAGAGAACATAATTCAATGGCCCTGTCATATTACCTATCAAGGCAAAAATTCCTCTATCTCCTACTTTAATTAAATTTGTCATCTGACTAAAAAATAAAACACAATATGGTTGATATAGCTAAAAAGTTGCAAAAAAGATGACAAGAAATTTTAGTCAGAAATCAGGTAAGAAATATGCATTAACACAGAAGAGAAACTAAGTTTGAGTAAGGTAAAAAATGAGAGGACTTGTTGCTTAACTTGAAATATTGTCTTTATATAGTTTACAATATACAAAAAGTAACTTGAATGTAATAAAAGAAAACCTTAAACAACTTCTTGCTATTTATTTTTATCTACTAAACATTATGAAGCATGTGGCCAAACAGTTGTCATCTCAAGGAAATGAACACAGCCACCTAAATTCAAATCCTTAATGAGGCTGTTTGTATTTCACTTTCTTGCTAAAGCCCTTAGGGAAAGCATGAATCCATCTCTTTTTCCTTTAGCTATGGGTAAAAAACAGAAAAAACCTGGTTCTTTAGCCTTGTTGTGATGACTAGTCTAAATTCGAACCGTTGGCACTTCGCTTGAAAAATTAACCTTGTATCACATGTGGTGGAGGGGTAGGTTGGTTTTATGGCATATCAACCCTAGTAGGTTATTTAATGCTAAATCTGTTTATATATATATTGAATATATATGAATTGTAAACACAGAGTTTGTAGATGATATTTTGAAATGAACCAGGGCTCATTTGTTTGCACTCAGTTAAATGGTTTCAAGTATTGGTATGTAACACTAACAATTTAATTTAATATCAGACATTTATGTGAACACTGTTGAATGGTTATACATGTGACTTGTAAGTGAATATTTTGTTGGTAATCTCATTTTAAAATAAGTTAGAGCTAATTTGTTTGCACATTATTAAATATTACTGTTGTCGGTTAATTAAATGCTTTTACCTATTGCTGTCTTATACTAATAATTCTATTTAATATTGATAATTTTTTTACATGCAGTAAATTGGTTTCAAGTATTGCTATTTAATACTAATAATTCTATTCAACATTATACCTTCATTTGTACACAGTCAAATGATTCCAGGGGGGTGTCCTCGTGGTGTAATGGTTAAAGCGATGGACTCCGGAATCGTAGTAAATGAGTTCGTACTCCAGTCGCGCTATTACGTTCACTTTCGGACAAATACCCTTGGGAAAGGTATGAACCCCCTTATCCTCCCAGATATGGGTTAAATAGTACCACTACTGTTCTTCAAGGAGAATGGCTTTGGCATTAAATAACCTAAAAAAGTTGATATGCCATTAAACAAAGAAACCAAACCAATCAAATGATTCCATGGGTTGCTATGTAATACCAATGATTCAATTTTGGTATACAGTTAAAGTTTCAAATATTCCAATCTAACATGAATAATTCTATTTAGTATTCATCATTTATTGGCACTCACTTAAATGGGTTCAAGTATTGCTATGTAGCACCAATAATTTTTATTTGCACACAGTTAAATGATTTCAAGTAGAGCTAAGTAACATTAAGAATTCTATTTAAACATCAGTCATTAGTTAAATATGGTTAAATAGTTCTATTCTAATGCTAAAGGTTGGGTAAATATTATAAATTGATATTGTTCTTGGAACAATGTCCCCATTTTGGTTGCTATTACAGTCACAATGTTTCAACAGTTAAACTCTTCAGCATTCTTCATGTGTATATCGTAATCAGTAACTTTCTGGGAATTTCAAACCAAATTCTATCCCATTTCATCATAACTATAATAACAACCAAGATGTGGATACTAATATAAATACACCTATGCAGATTTTGTTGAAACTAAACTGACTTAGAAGAAAAGGTTATACTTTCTTGTTTTAAATCTTTTGGGTTTATAAAATATGAATTTTTGAAAAGGTCACCAATTCTGTATTCCCATAATACACCATGCAATATTCTGAGATTTTTAAGATTTTAACAAATATCTTAAAGAACATATTGCTTGACCTATCTTTCTAAGGAATGCAGAAAAGTTTTAAATCCAACCAATAAGGGATGATGCTATTTCATATAACTACTCACAGTTCAGTACACTTGGCAGATTGTTTTTCCAAGATTCTTTTACACTTCCGAAAAATTCAATAAAAAAATGGAAAAAGAAGAAAAGTAATTCACTTTTTGGTTGGGCCAAGTACTTTTCAGCACTTCCTCTTTACAATCAATTTTTTAAAAATACTAAAAATGCTCTTATCTGTTATGTAATATAGTTAAGGATGATACATAATTATATTAGGCAATCATTCTATTTGTATTAATAAATTGTAAGTTAGCTAAATTCTTTGAATAATATGTAGGTCATGTGTGAAGGTGATATGGTGCAATTGTCACTCGTGGCAAAATTATAAAGTTGACAGGTTGTTTTTGAAATTGTAGGCTGAAGGCAGATGTTGGAAAAGTAGACAAATTGAGGACACTGCGACTGGCTTGGACAATGACATCATGCATGAAGGTTAAAGTCACATGTCCTTATCGTGATTAGCTGATAAGATAATTAAGATATATCATATAGTAAAGTTATGGAATTCAGTTTTGTCAGTTTAGAGCTCACAGGAAGAGCAGGTGAGTTGACAGCCCTCTGTGTGAGAGGGCGACTAGGGTGAAGAAATTGAAGTTAAGTGTTTGCTCGTTTGTCTCACACTCACACTCACAAGACTTTCAGTATTTCTATGACACAACAGTACATCTTTCTACCTATGTCTCTTGGTTCACATCTGACTGCTGCATGAAATATATACAGTCAGAAATAAACTCTTTCATATTTGAAACAATGAGTTGCTTTGTACTTTATGAAATATAACATCTATTGATATTTGAGATAGTGCGAGGTCGGTAAAGCATATTGTACTAGTTTATCTGGTCCTGTGGTTTCACATTCTTCCCATTTGGTGTCATGGTGTTATAATTATTTTTGCTTCTGTTTTAAGTTACTTTAATGTCTTCATTTTTTTGTACTTTTATTAAACCAAAATACATAAACTTCTTTTTTAGTTTTAACTGACATTTCACAATTAGTCATTGATTTCTTAATAAACTTGGCTGCATCCTAAAAAATAACTTCACAGTTTCAGTCATTGCAAAAGTATACATATAGTTTCTTTGATTTCCCACAGGTGCTTCAAGATGCATCCACACTCAACCATCCTATTTTCTTTATGGTTCCTTTCACAATTTCTAACATTGAAATTTAAAATACAAAATGCCTTTTCTGGAAAAATCCAAGATCCATAATTTCTAATAAAAAACATATGCGGGCACCTCGGATGGTGTTATGGTTAGCAAGCTAGACAAGTAAACCTTCATGAGTGAGTTTGAGTCTCATCGGGTGACCCATTAATAAGACCTTGTGTCGCATCTGAGCCAAAATGCTTAGTAAATTACAATAAAAAACATGTGTGGCTCATCTTCAGATAAAGTTACTAATTACTGAGCTATATGAAAGATTTCACACATCATATTGTGATGTGTGTTTGGGACTGAGAGAGGAAACTCTTATCCAGAGGAACTGCAGATAATAATATCCTTCCAAAAATATGTCAAACACAGAAAATATGCCCCCTTTCTCAGATATTCTGTAGGGAATAAATAAATTTAAATTGAATTAAAAAAGAAAATTATTAAAATATGCAGAAACTCCCAGAGGCCTCGGACATGAAAAAGGGGCAACACATGTGTAAAGTAAAAGGGACCTCCCGACAAAAGGAGGAAGCTCATTCTCTTTCAGCAGTGACCAGCAGAGTGAAAACACCTTGCTAACTAGTGGAGGATGCCACGTATTCGTCTTTGGATGATGCATTGGCTAGCCCTTTCACTAGTAGCAACTATCTCCGTTAACAATATGCCAAAATATAAAAACCTACGAAATGGACCAATCGAACTACGAACTGAAACACTGGACTTGGACAAACTCTCAAAAGTGACTAACACATTGTTAAAGCTTTAAAATACCAAATGAGGACACATTTATACCAAGAAATGATTAATGTATTTTCAAATACTTTGACAGGGGGATTCAACCATTTCAATTATATTCAGGAAAAATTCTCTCACCCATTGAATGGTTGTTGAATCCAGGAAATAAAGGGAAAATAGAAAAATAAACGTCTTCGTCTCCTATCTATTGCTATCTTCTTTCGTATAATTTTTTTTGGGTTTTCTTGTTGAAGGAGGTACATCAACAAGACAATGCGGGGTAAAAATAGAATAACCCCAGAAGGGAGTCAGATGAAAAACGGTAAGACAGCTTGCCCTGACCTCTACCTGACCCCACAATTACATATCATATAATACCATATAAATACAAAAATTGTTCTTGATAAGAACACTATTCTAAACATATCTGGATCACTAAAATTGCCAAGTTTACTAGACCAAAAGAAAGAATGTTTTTCCATTTGCTTGATAAACTTCTGTTAAAGCTGAGGTCATTGCTCACATATCTTGTAAGCCATCATTATTGAAATTATCCAGGACAAAATAGCAATATTTATATTGAATAATTAAAGTGAAAAATGATAGCCAAGAAGTCTGGTGGTATTTAATAAGTGTGACACCTTATCAAACACTACACATTGAAAGAAGGAAACTCTTTTAGTGGTAATCAATGAAGTAGAGATAATTTTGTTCAGAAGAAAAGATCAAGATTATTCAGGCAATGTAATGGTTAAAAGTCTTTTCAATTATAGAACTCACTGTTTATCCACACATCAACAAAGATATAATGTCTACCTCCACTTTTAAAATCTTTAGATAATTGATAACTTCAATAATTCTTGAGTATCACAAGATAATATGTTAAGCTCATTTGTATTTGCTGCTACTATTACTACTAATACTGTAACTACTATGAATAAAATCAATGCTTTCAAGTAGGATTAGTCAAGTAGACTTTTACATAATATTGGCTTGAAAAGTTATTATAAATTGAACAAAAGAAGTTTATTCCCACATTAGTGCATGTATTTACAAACAATTATAAATTAAGGATCTATTTTGAATATTTTTTTTCATTGAATATAATAAACCAAACTTTTCAGATAATAATAACAATTTTATGGAACCTGATTCTCATCATCAAGGTGTGCTGATAGTACCAATTCCTTTAACTCTCTCTCACTATCCATCCCTTTCAGCCATTGCTCTTGGTTAGTCATCTAAATGGCACCGAGTGTCCATTCAGAGCTGATAAATATTTTTGCTGATCAACAAAACTTGGTGTGTCCATATGTAGGAGTCCATAGGAGAATGTTGTTTATATGTTTGTTCTTTCTTCATCAATAGTTCCCAATGTTTCTTGCACATTTGGTGGGTTTGTGAGAAGGGACACAGTGGCCATACAACTGTTGTTTTATTGGTTGCTACTTCCATGATTTGTTCAAATCAATGAGCAACATCCTTGTGTTGTTCCCATCAGGCATTTTCTCTTTAGTGGTTCATTAGAGTCCAAGCAGTGCAATCATACAATAGTAATGACATAGCTACAACTTGGAAGAATTCCCATTTCATTAGGTCTGAGAGATAAGATTTCCAAATGGTTATTAACCAGGGAATAGCAGTCCATATTTTACCAATGCATATATTGATATTGCTTTCAGTAGATGAGATATTGCTACCAAGGTATGTGAACTGGTCTTCTAATTTCAGAGGCTTGCCATTTAATGAGATAGCACATCTTGATTAAAATGCATGAACTCTGTTTTAATGTTGAAGTTGAAGTTGAAGTTGGCGACCTTAGTCAAGGGTAACCCAAAGGCTCCCTTTTCTATAGCTACTACACCGAGGTGTAGGGGAGGGCACCACTCAGAGACCAATAATGATGAAAAAGTTTTTATCAATTGGTTTAGGAGAAATTTATTCTCAGATTAGTATCTGCATAAATACCATACACAGAATGTGACACAAGGTCACTTTTTTAGTGAAGAACAGCAGGTTTGAATTCAGAATTTTCCTTCTCCTAAACTGGTTGCCTTACAAAAGTTAAAAAGTCAGTCCTACTATTTATCAGTAACTGGGATGAGAGGAAACAGATAGATTCATACCTTTCCCATGGGCATTAATGTGAAGTGAAATGCAAACAGCCTTGTCCAGGTTTTGAACTGACTGCATCTCTGCAGAGGGGTAAGACTCCCCCAAAGAGTGTCCTGAATGTGATAGTAAACAATCTGATGGTGAGGCTCCAGTAATACTGGAGCTTTGGGGAATGCAGATTACCCCTTCATTACCATCTGGCCCAGAGTGGTAGTACCTGATAGGGTCCTATATATGGGTAAAAAATAACTGATATTTAATTACATTGTTAGTGATACATAGCAATACTTAGAACCACTGAACTTTGTTGACTTATGCTAAACTGAATTCTTTGAAATAGAACTGTTTGATCATTTAACAGTGTGTAAACAAATGACTGATGAGTAATTGAATTATTAGAGTTAAATAGCAATACTTGAAGACGTTAAACTTTGTATAAACAAATGATGAATAGTAAATAGAATTATTCATATTTGATTGAAAGAAGTGAAACCATTTAATTGTGGGACAAAAGAAAATTAGCTCGTTCTCATTTAAAAATGTTATCAACAAAATGTGTTTAGAAATCATATATTTAATGTATATATATATATAAAGAGGATTTGGCATTAAATAACCTACAATGGTTGATATACCATAAAACCAAACAAAACCAAATCATATATATTTAATATATATGGATAAACATGATTTGGCACTAAATAACCTACAATGCTTGATATGCCATAAAACCAAACCAAACCAAATCCTATATATTCAATATATATGTATCAAAAGGATTTAACATTAAATAACCTACAATGGTTGATATACCATAAAACCAAACAAAACCAAATCATATATATTTAATATATATGGATAAACATGATTTGGCATTAAATAACCTACAATGGTTGATATACCATAAAACCAAACCAAATCAAATCATATATATTTAAGATACATGTATAAACAGGATTTGGCATTAAATAATCTACAATGGTTGATATGCCATAAAACCAAACCAAACCAAATCATATGCAGTAGTCAGCATAAAGATCAGAACAATGTTAAGAAAAAGTTTGAATGTGAAATAACTTTATTTTAAAGCTTCATAGAACATTTTATCAAGAAAAAATAAGGATATAAAGGTAAATTATATAATTCCAAAATATAAAGTTCAATAAACTTATTTTGATAAAGTTATAAGAATAATTATATAACATTAAAAAAAATTGATGATCAAAAACATCAGAGCGATTAAATAAATCCATAAAATTGAATAATTATTAAAAAATGTTTAGGGTAAGAATATAAAATAGTGTTTTTTACTCAATTACACTGACTCTCGCATTGTGAACATGGCAAAAAAATCTGTGACATCAACTGATAGTCAAGTTATATTATCAAGATAAACTCTCAATTGGGGATATTTCAAAAACTGTGTAATTCATAGTATTTTAAGAAAACTTGAGGAAATTGGGTCATGTGAAGCTAAGAAACCACCTAGGAAAAACTACTGCAAGGGAAGACAGATGGATTGGTAATGAATTAAAAAAGGATTGATTTGCAACAGCAACCTCCTATCTCTAAAAGAGCTCATCCTAACGTAGGCATAAGAATATCAAGGCACACTATTCCCCAAAGATTTCATGAAATAAATTTGAACTGTCAAGTAGCTTCTACAAAGCCTTACATTTCTGAAAAGAACAAAATGAGCCAATTGAAATTTGCCACTAAACACGTCATATTGACTGAAGAACAGTGAGATTGTGTTTAATTCAACAATGAGTCAAAGTTTAACCTGTTCAGCTGTGATGGTTGTGAAGGTTCATTCAACACAGTCCAAAGGAATGATATTCACCTCAGTGCACTAAAAGTGTTAAATTTGGAGGAGGAAGTGGGATTATGTTTGGCACAGGACTTCTTATCAGGCTACACAGTAAAATCAATGCAACTGTACACAAAGAGATATTGAAGAAACATATTGTGCCTAATTTGAGAACTGCAATTAATCAACCAGCTGTATTTATGCAAGATAATGCTCCGTGTCACACAGCAAAGTCTGTTAAGACATTTATTTCTGTGGAAGATGTCACTGTCATGAAGTAGCCTGCTCAAAGCCCAGACATGAATCCTATTGAGAATGTTTGGAAGTTCCTAAATGAAAGAGCTAACAAAAAGAATACAAGAAACATCAAAGAACTATGGACTTATTTGAAAGGAGACTGGGAGAAAATATCCATTGATGAATGCAAGACATTAATTCACTCATGTAGCAAAAGATGTCAAGCTGTTATTGAAAGTAAAGATCTATACATCAAGTACTAATGAATATTAAACGCATTTATCATTTAGATATGATGTATCCATTATAATAGTATGATTTTGTTAATTATTCTGATGTTTTTGATCATCTATTTTTTTTTAAATGTTATATAATAATTCTTATAACTTTATCAAAATAAGTTTATTGAGCTTTATATTTTGGAATTATATAATTTACCTTATATCCTTATTTTTCCTTTCTATGAAGCTTTAAAATAAAAAGTTATTTCACATTTAAACTTTTTCTTAACATTGTTCTGATCTTTATGCTTGTTACTGTATATTTAGTATATATGTGTTAAGAGGATTTGGCATTAAATAACCTACAATAGTTGATATGCCATAAACCAAACCAAGCCAAATCACATATATTTAATATATATGTATGAAGAGGATTTGGAATTAAATAACCTACAATGATTGACATGCCATAAGACCCAATCCAACCAAACCAATCTTCTGATGATAATAA
Source organism: Sepioteuthis lessoniana (assembly GCA_963585895.1). Classification (NCBI taxonomy): domain Eukaryota; kingdom Metazoa; phylum Mollusca; class Cephalopoda; order Myopsida; family Loliginidae; genus Sepioteuthis; species Sepioteuthis lessoniana. Next base: position 39,030,168 of record OY757936.1, on the reverse strand, counting down.
CAATTTTATGGTACCTGTTATATAGTGTTTAACAAACTCATTTCAAAGATTACACTATTATGTTCCATTTCAGACCAATATCCTTGGGAAATGTATGAAACCTTTTCATCCTCCTAACTATGGGATAAATAGTACCACTATCATTCTATAAGGATTGCTTTGGAATTAAATAACCCACAAAGGTTAATATGCTATTAAACAAAGAAATCAACTATCTCTTAAAAAATGAATTTACAGTGTGTCCTGAAGTTGATTTTCATTAAGTGCTTCATAACTTAGTTTCAAATAGGTGCATTTTAAGGGTAATCCCCAGGGTGTAATTGAGTTTGAACTCCACTTGCACTATTATATTCACTTTTGGACTCATACCCTTGGGAATAGTATGAACCCTCTTATCCTCCCAGCTACTGATGGCTTTAGCATTAAATAACCCACAAAGTTTTATATGCCATTTAAAAAAAGAAGAACCAACCAGAAGCATAAAATTGAAGAGAATTCAAGCTTTATTGGATGCACAACACATGTAACCTTGTGCCAGAATAAGTTAATGCCAGTAATAAACAATCTTTATATAATTTTGGATGACAACTTTATCAAATATTAACCCCCACTATCTGTTTGTGCTTAGAATATGCTGACTGTATCTACTGCAGAGGGATAAGGCCTCTTCTCATCTAAAGAGGGGTGTCTTGGTATGACACCAAACCACATCTAATAATGAAGCTCCGATTCTGGAGATCTTGGGAGTGGAGTACTCCTCTATTGCTATAACTCCCAGGTCCAGTCTGGGATGGCAGTACCTTTTAAATTCCCATCAAAGCTTCAAATAGGTCTGTTTAAAAATTACTCATATTCAATAGATTCAAGTAAAAAAAAACTGAACATATAATGAATCCAATTCTCTGAACTCAAGGCATAATATAATACTAGACAAGGTTGACATGCAATTAAAATAAATCAATCAATTCATGAATTTTATTAGATTGTTTTGCAAACTATTTTTTAAAGAATTCTAGATTCTCTTATATGTGTATTTACCTAACACTTCCCCAATAGGCCGGATATAACACAAGGTCCATTTTTAAATAGAGAAAAGCTGGTTTGATTTCAGAGTTTTCCCACCAAAGACTTCGAACAACCATAGAACTGCACAAACTGTAAGCAAAACCATGCAACTGATTCAAAAGAGTGAAGTATGGACAAAAGAAAACAAGGAATAAAACACACAAAGAATATCTCATACCTGGTTTGGTTCGTTTTTTTGTTTGTTTAATGGCATATCAACTCTTTTTTGGTTATTTAATGACTAAGCCATTCTCCTAGAAGAACAGTTGTGGTACTATTTAACCCATAGCTGGGAGGATAAGGGGGTTCATACCTTTCCCAAGGGTATTTGCCCAAAAGTGAACGTAATAGCGCAACTGGAGTACGAACTCGCGTACTGCGATTCTGCAGTCCATCGCTTTAACCATTACACCACGAGGACACCCCCCTCATACCTGGAGAAAAGAAAACTAATTGAAAATTCCATAGTAACAACAACTTATGCAAATACTACCAAACCCAATAATAACCCAATCCAAAACCAAGGAATGAACCATTACAAGATGATAACCCTAATGAAAGAACTTAAAACACATACAGAATTTGCTAAGAGAAAGCTTGACCAACCTGATAACCAATTCCCTGTTGAACCAGATACAAAGAAGAACCTCAACCCCAAATTAATGAAACTAAAGATTCCAAATAACCAACCAAACAAAAACACAACTCAAATAACAACAAACCCCAAGTGTCTCTACTATCACTACCAAACCCAATAACCTCATTCCCCACCAGAAGATTGGACAACAGTAAAAGCCCACCACTCAATCCAAAAGAAAGATATCCCTGGAAAAGGAAATATAGCAAACATAGATAAAAAAAAAAAAATCTTCTTTTCCAGGGAAATCTTGTTTTGGTTTTAGCATTTTGCCTTGTTTTTTTTGTTTTTTTAGATTTGGTGATTCCCATGGTTTCTAAGCTTTTTGTTCTGATTTTATTGGGGCTTTTTCGATATGTAGGATTTCTCAATTTTGAGGAGCTTTCCTTGGTCTTTGTGATTTGAAATAAAAAGTAAAAGTAAAGTTGGCAACCATAGTTGAGGGTGACCCAAAGGCTCCCTTTTCAATAGCTACTGCACTGAAGTGTCAGAAAAGGGCTCTACTCCTTATCCCTGGATTGCTCCACTTTACCCTTGATCCATACCTTATAATGGTGAGTGTTAATCAATGCGGCATCAAGTACCATTATTTGAGTCTTTGGTATGACTCGACCAGGGATTGAACCCTGTCTCCCAGACCATTGGCAAACACTCTACTTATTAGGCCAATGGCCTGATCAAAAGTAAAGTTGGTGAACTAAGTTGAGGGTGACCCGAAGGCTCCTTTTCAATAGCTACAGTAGTAGGGGAAGGGTACAACTCCATTCCTTGGATTGATCCACTTTACTCTTGATCCATAACTTATATTGGTGAGTGTTAAACAAGGAGGCATCAAGTACCATTTTTTTGAGTCTTTGGTATGACTTGACCAGGGATTGAATCTGGTCTCACAGGCCATTGGCAAACACTCTAACTGCTAGGCCAATGGAATGGAAAAAATGACCCAGGAAAGTCCCTTAAAACAGAGAAATCTTACATATCCAAAAAAAAAAAAAAAATCAGATCAAAAAGCTTAGAAACTATGGAAATAACCAAATCGAATAAAAAAACTGAAAACCCAAACAAAATCAACTTTAAACACACAACAAAGACATAAAGTAAAACTTTTAAAATAATCCAATGGAACTGCCAATGCTGCAAGACAAATTACAATGAGCTACTTTAATTAATAGCAGAACTAAACACTACCACCATATACTTTTAAAAAAGGCAGTGACAAACCAAATATGAAAAACTATGAACAATATGATTACATACATAATTCTAAACAAAGAGCTTTGGGTGAAGAATCAATCCTAATAAGGAAAAATGTCCCCCCAAGTAAAATCCACATCAATACCTGCTTGCAAGCAATTGTAGTTTCAGCAACCTTACACAAAACTGTCTCCATTTGCTCACTGTATATTCCACCTCATGACCCCATAAATAAAAAAGAGCTAAACAACTTGATAAAACAACTTTCTAAACCATTTATCTTGATTGGAGACTTTAATAGCCACAACATGATATGGGAAAGTAAAACAATGAACAAAGAGGCCAAACCCTTGAATAAATCATCAATAGCAACAATTTATGCATCTACAATCAGAAATCTCAGACTCACCTTGATCCATCCTTGGCTATTTTCTCTGTCACAGACCTAACCCTCAGTGACCTATCAATCTTCATAGACTATAACTGGAGAGTATACAAAGACCCCTGCAGCAGTGACCACAACCCAATAATAACAGAAAACACTGTTATAGAAAACTCAGGACTACAAACAATTCCAAAACCCCACAATGGAATTATAAAAAAGCAAACTGGCAATTCTACAAAAAATATGCCGTACCACACTAATTCCTGAAACAAATGCAAATCAAGAAGAATTCTTAAAACATCTTACCCACACCCTCATAAACATAACCAACAAAACTATCCCCAAAACCATAATATCCCTAAAATACAACAAACCATGGATCACAGCGGAGTGCAAAGTTATGATAAGAGAATGTCAAGCAACCCCCAGGAAATCTAAAACAAACATACACAACAAAGAGCCAAAACTTGACATTCCATCAAAGAAGACGAAAGATCCTCTTGGAGAGCATTCACCTCAAAAATCAACTCCAATACCCATCCAAAAATAATTTGGAACTTTATAAAGAAAATATCGAGTAAAAACATCAACACTTTGATAAATCACCTTTCTCAAGGAAACACAAATGCCAAGTGAAAAATTTATAGCCAACCTTATTGCAGAAAATTCTGCTCAAGCATCATCCACAAAAAAACTATAAATCAATTCAATTTAGTCAGAACCAAAGAAGGAAAGAACAAAATAAAATTTACCTCTGGCAATAATGAAAGCAATAACCTACCCTTTTCTCTAATTGAACTCCAAAACTCAATATCCAAATCCAATAACTCACCTTCTGGTCCAAATGAAATCCACTACATGCTCCTCAAAGAACTCCTAATGATATCTCTGAAATATTTCCAAAATATATATTACAATATCTTATAGGATTTTACACTCCTATAATTTAATTTGGGCGGTATGCCACTTGTTCCCACAACAAAGATGGTGGACGCACACATATTCAGTCTCGGGAAACCATTGGCCAGGAGAACCACGTGACCTGCGTAAAACTACGTCCGCGTGTAAATGTCATCCTGTGTGTGGAGCCAGTTCCAAGACACGTATTTTCTATAAATACATCGTCTTCAAACACTCCTCCTCTTTTTTTACACAAATTCTTCGCAGCGGATACATGCTCTCTCTTCAGTGTGACATTCTTCTCATTCATCAACAGGAGTGAAAAGCAACAACATGGATGGGCCTCGCAGACATTCATTTCTTCAATACACATTGACTATGAGACTTTTTCCAGTCTCAGAGAAACCGACTGTTTCCAACCATAAAAAGAAAGATATTTTAAATATGTAATCCTTTTGTAGTTTAGTTGTGTTAGTTACACACACACGCACACGCACACACACTTGCACATATACACACACGCACACGCACACACACTTGCACATATACACACACGATTATTTTATTAATAGAATTAGCGACTATTTTTTATATATCAATGTCTGTTTTATTATTCTGTATAAATTTATTTTATTCATCGCCTTGTTTTGAATGTTCCTGTTGTCTGTGCCATTTCACATCCTTCACCTATTGGCTTCCTTCATTTACTACTTTTTTCCATGTGCCTATATTATGCCTAATTCCAAACTAAACACCATACGAAATTTTAACATAAAATTATGGGGAACTTAAATACTAGATACAGGTCACCACCCTCTACAATCTGCATCTCTGACTATATCCCTATCTAACTGAAGCAAGCCACAACCATCCCTATCCTAAAAAAGCAAAAAGATTCTACAAACCCTACCAGTTATTGACCTACAACTTTAACAAGCTGTTCTAGTAAAACTTTCAAAAAAATGTTCAATCTTAGACTGACATGATTCCTTGAGTTAACAATCTCCTCTCAAACCTACAAACAGGCTTCAGAGCCAAAAGTACCATGGACCAAATTGTCCACATAGAAACCCTAATCTGAGAAACATTCATTAAAAAGGAACATCTGGTTGTAGCCTTTTTTAACCATGAAAATGTCTTTAACACGTCATGGCCATACAATAAACTCAAAGATGTTAACCTATGTGCCAGATTCCTCATTTTTATAAAATACTTCCTAGAAAACAGAACTTTCCAAACACAAGTAAATAACACATTCTCCAATCCCAAATCACAAGAAATAGGTGGACCTCTGGGTAGCATCCAATCTGGGATCATATTCATAATTGAAATTGATAAGAACCTGTCTCCCTCCAGAAATCAACAGATCACTATATGTTGATGACTTCCTCATTTTTTACAACTACAAAAATATGGCTACAGTAGAAAGAAAAATCCATCAATGTATCAACAAGATATTAAAATGGGCCATGGAAAATATATTCAAAATCACAACAAAACCAAATTCTTGCACTTCTACCAAATCCATAAAATGACTAACCACCTTGCCCGAGTTCTAAATGGTACTGAAATACCCATAACCCATCGACACAAATTTCCAGGCATTACTCTGGACTCAAAACTGTTATCCCCCATATCAATCAACTGAGGATAAAATGCAACCAAACCATCCAACTCCTAAGAGCCACAGCCCACACATACTGGCGTGCTGACAAAAAGAGCCTAATCCAACTATATTAATCCCTGATATAATCAAAGCTTGACTATAGCTGTTTCATATATGGGGCAGACAGAAACTCATTCCTTCAAGAACTTGATACCATCCACCACCAGGGTCTTCATATTGCATTAGGAGCCTTCACTACCTCTCCAATAGAAAGTTTATTCATAGAAGCTAGCAAACCCCCACTTTTCTTTAGAAGACATAAACTTGCACTTCAATTTCATACCCCAAAAACTCTGCCTATAACTGCATCAAAGAAATAAGGTACAAAAACCATCAAACCTCTTAATCTAAGAATCAAGAACCTCCTTAATGAAACCAAAATCAAACTCAAAATTATACATGATACCATCTTCCTTAAAACAATACTATGGACCATAGTAAAACTAGAACTAACAAAATCATCCATAACCAAAACACACCTCATCATTTTCTAAGAGAAATTCCTCCCCATCCAAAACAACTTCCCAGATCACCACCACATCTATACGAGGAATAGAAATTGGTTATGCTGTTATCCCCCAAAACCAAGAATTACTAGAACATTTCCCAAATGAATCATTAGTGTATAATGCAGAAATCACAGCTATTAACGAGCCATGAACATAGCTAACCACAAATCCTCCAAATTTATCACCTCAGATTTCAAATGGCCTCTTAGCACAACTGAATAAAGATACATTAACTATTCTCATCACAAAACTTAAACACAAAATGAACAGTCTTTCCAAAAATAATAGCATCTTTTTCACCTGGATACCAAATCACACTGGTATTCATGGAAATGAACGGACCGACAAAGCTGCAAAAATGTACTTTTGACATACATATTCAATACAAAAATCCCACACATTGATCTAAAACCAACCATTTAACAAATTCATACCTGACAAATGGCAAAAATTATAAGTCTATCAAATACACAATAAGCTCCACCATATACAAAATACCATCAGTGAGTGGTCAGAAGGTTACTGAGAAACCAGAAAGAAAGAGGTTATACTTTCTAGACTTCACATTGGGCACACCCTTATCTCTTACATCCTAAAAAGAAAAGATATCTCAATTTGCTCAATGCCCCAAGTGACTCTGACAGTTAAACGTATTTTCTTAAACTGTGACAGTTTCAGGCAAACTCGTCTAAAATACTACCTGTCAAGAAAGCTAAAGTACCTTTTCAAAAATAGCAAACCAGAGGACTTTTTAAGTTTTCTAAAAAAACTTTTCTCTAAAATTTGATCAAATACCATCATAAAAATCGATACCTTAAACCCTAAACCCACATAGAAGACAAAACCAATCTAACCTTTTTGGCATTAAATGACCTATTGAGGTTGATATGCCATTAAGAAAAACTCAGGTCATCATTTCCAATTATTACAATGGTAACAATTACACCATTCAATGGAATTATAACAGATTTTACAAGTGTTAGATTTACATTTGGAAAAAACATCTTTGGGGTTGAAATCACAGTTATTTTGGTTTGGTTTGGGTTCTTTGTTTAATGGCATATCAACTTTTATAGGTTATTTGATGCCAAAGCCATTCTTGTAGAAGGACAGTAGTGGTAATATTTAAGGTTTCTTTGTTTAATGGCATATCAACCTTTGTGGGTTATTTAATGCCAAAGCCATTCTTGTCGAAGGACAGTAGTGGTACTATTTAACCCATATCTGTGGAGGATAAGGGGTTCATTTCTTTCCCTTGGGCATTTGTTTAAAAGTGAACACAGTTGCAGAACTAAAGTATGAATTTACTTACTACAATGTTGCAATCCATCATATTAGCCACTACTCCACAGTGTCTCTCCCAAGAAAACGCAACTGAAAATTACTAATAAATATATATCACAAAAACATCTTTGTAGAGGGACAGTAGTAATATTTAACTCCCTAGCTGGGGAGGGATAAAGAGGATCATATCTTTCCCAATTAGGAACACAATAAAAGGACTCACTAAGTCAGACCTGACCAATAAAATAAAATGCAGTTTCTTTCAAGCAGTGGTCATGTTGATACTGTTATATGAATGCACTACATGGATGCTAACTAAATGGATGGAGAAAAAAACTTGATGGCAACTACACAAGAATGCTTCATGCAATATTGAACAAGTCATGAAGGCAGCACCTCACAAAGCAGCAGCTGTTCAGCCACTTAACACCCATCAAGAAAACTATCAAAGTTAGACAAACCAGACACTGCTGGAGAAGTAAGGATGAACTCATAAGTGATGTACTCCTGTGGACCCCTTCACATGGAGAGCAAAGGCAGGGTGACCAGCTTGAACCTACATACAACAGCTCTGTACTGATATGGGATGTAGCCTTGAAGACCTGCTGGAAGCAGTGGACGATGGAGAAGGGTGGCAAGAAAGGGTCAGGGATATCCATGCTGATGGCAGGACATGATGATGATGATGACAATGTTGCAATCCAACACATTAGCAAATACACCATGGGGACTGATATTTTTGCTATATTAGTTTGTTGTTTTGATTAATGAGAGACATTGGCTTTTTTCCTCTTCCTGATTAATGGAATTCAACAGAACAGATGGGAAATGTTCTGATTAAAGAGCCATGATGTCCCAATGGCCCACTGGACTAGAAAATCTGGTTTGATCAGGTTACCAGTGCAAAATCCTTGTTTATTGGTTATCAACAATAAGAAAGGTCTGTGAAGACATTGCTAAGTATGAATGACAGAAAATAAAACCAGAAAATAAAATATAAGAAAGTAATATATAAAAAGATCTTCAGAATCTCGTGCTAAACTACAATAAACCAGAGAACAGGCAAGATTTAGTGAGACAGATCTTTTCAGTTCAATATTAAGACTTGACAAGATTTTTATTACCCATTTTTCATAGGGACAGATTATGAAATTTACCAATATTTCTTTGATATAACCTTTGCCTGCAGCCTGAACAAATAATGGATGTAAGATGATCTACTATAATCTAACAAAAAAACTATCAATAATATCAAAAAACTATCAATCCACATTTGAGTTGTAGCTTTTTAGCTCAAGAAAAAAGAGTAAAATAAAAAAATACCTCAAAGAAAACCAATAAATGAAAATCTATGAATGATAATCTATAAATCTATAAATTATATATTATGATTTACACTTTGCAAGTTAATTGCACCAGTTGTAACAGGTAGCCTTCACTGAAGTCCAAGTGACAACAAATCTCCACAGCTCTCCAGGACTCTTCTTAATATTCTAATTAATCTCAACAGTGCCATGCTCTAGATCAGGGTTTCTCAAAGTGGTCCATATAAACCCTGTGGGATGGAATAAAATTTTGGCCGGGTGAATAAAAGCATAGGCATCCACAGGTTGTAAATTTACGAGTTTTCATTTATAAATCACTGAATCATGTAGACCAGTTACCAAATATTGAAAACTATTGCAAAATATTCTAAGCTTTGTGCAACTGTTGAACCCATTTTACTAGCTTTTCATCCACTTTTAATTCTTTTACCGTGGATATCGCTTTGTAGTGGCGGTTCGAGCCTTACACTTTCACAGCAGAGGATACAGTCATCATATTATAAACTCTGCCAACAAGGTATATATATATATATATATATATATATATATATATATATATAAATATATATATTTGCCCTGCTGGTGGAGTTTAGAATATATATATATATATATATATATATATATATATATATATATTCTATTTTCGAAGTGCTTCTCTAGTCTAATCTGGGTTTAACCTTGTGTATTATTTATTAAACAACCAGAGAAGCACTTTGAACATAGAATGTTGTGATTTATGGTTCAAATGCCCAAACCTGTGAACTAATATTTGTGACCTCTTCAATGCCCTCCGAACCCATCTTTCCCATCAAAAAGTAATTCAAGAATGAAAAGGTACATTTGCATTTATAGTTCACTGATTCTTTACTCATGTAAGTAAGTAAAGTTGGCAAATTTAGTTGAGGGTGACCCAAAGGCTCTCTTTTCAATAGCTACTACACTGAGGTGTAGGGATTGCTCCACGTGCTGAGTGCTAAGCAAGGCGGCATCAAGTACCATTTTTTGAATCTTTGGTATGACTTGACCTGGGATTGAACCCCGGTCTCCCAGACCATTGGCAAACACTCTACTCATTAGCCAAATGGCCATGAATTTGTGATTTAATATTTGATTGATATATTTGAGAGTAAATTAAAATTTGATTACAAGGAGTACATCAAGTAAAATGTTTGAGAAGCCTCAATTCTTTCTTAGGCCTCTTTTCCAGGTTGTTTGGGATTTTTCCACCGGCTTTGAATTATCATTATTATGATTATTATAATTTCCCTTCTTGTAAGTTTTTCATATCTGTAGTAACTAGTGGTTTTCACTGAAGTCCAAGAGACAGCAAGTCTCCTCAGCCCTCCAGGATTCTTCTCAGTATTTTAGCCAATTTCAGTGTTATAGTCTGGAAAATTTCTAACTATCATTCAGGTTTCAAGTTTTCCATATCTTTTGCCAGTTTTAGGAGATTGTTCCAAGGGCTCCAGCTACAATTGGCATTACTCTAACCTTTATTTTCCTTAACTTTTTTTTTCACTCACTTGCAAGGTTCAAATGTTTATCTAGATTTTCTCTTTAATCCTGCAAAAGATACATTTGTAAATTCCTTTTATATCCTTCATTTAGTAAAAGAAAATCTAAAAATGTAGAAATTTATCCCAAGGCCATAAATTATTTCCATAATTATTACAAAAATGATTTAAGCTTCATTTTGTATCTCCTACAATCTATCTATAAGTGAGGCTTAAATTATATCAATGAATAAAGTAATCTCAATTTTTTCTTTTTTTTACTTTTTTTTTTTGTCCATTCATAACTTTTACTATGAGGAGAAAGTTGTTTGTATACCCTGCTTTGGATCAAAGAGTTACTTCATGGCACTTATACCTCAGATCAAACTGTAGTATATGTACCAATGAAAATCTAATTAGATATATTACTAAACAAAAATAAGATAAAATGAAATAATCTTTAGATTTTTACCTGTTTTTCTCTTTTCATATTTATTTTTGAGGAAGTATTAAATTTCATACGATAAGAAATGATAAGTGTTTCTATTTGCATCTCTTATATCTTATAATTTTAAAAATAGCACCAGGATATTTTGGCCACTAGCTACTCACATTGAGATTCCCTCGTATAAGATCTTCACAGTCACCAATGTCATCAGCAAACAGAATTTTGCATCAAGAATCAAAACATATTTCCATGAACGTTAATTCTGTGAATCATTTTGGTGATATTTTCTGACAGTTATATATAGCAAGAAATATTTGCTACCTTCCTTTGGTCGTTGACCTAATGAGTAGAGTGTTTACCAATGGTCCGGAAAACTGGGATTCAATCCCAGGTCGAGTCATACCAAAGACTCAAAAAATGGTACTTGATTCCACCTTGCTTAACACTCAGCATTATAAGGTAAGGATCAAAGGTAAATTGGAGTAAACCAGGGAAAAGAGTAGCGCCCTCCCCTACAATTTGTTGTAGTAACTATTGAAAAGGGAGGCTTCGGGTCACCCTCGACTAATGTAATTACTTACTTATATGGTTTCAAGTAACTAATAATAATTCTTAGCAAAGAATTATAACTTCAAGCAACTATTCTAAATACCAACAGTCCATTCAGTCAGGGATGTTGAATATGCTGACTGTATTTCTACACAGGGGTAAGACCTCCTCTGTGAATGTCCTGTTTTGACTCTAAACTGCATCTGATGATGAGGCTCTAATCCGAGAGATTTGGGGGATGTGGAATACTCCTTCATTACAATTACTCTCTGGTCCATTCTGACTTGGAGTAGTTGTGTCTGTTAGGGTCTCATTTATCAGTCAAATAGAACTGTTTAATCATTTACAATACTTGAACCCATTTACTGTGTGCAAGCAATAAATAGCCACACTTGAAACTATTTAATTCTGTGCAAACAAATGAGCTTTGGCTTATTTACAAATAACGTTACCTACAAACTATTCACTTACAAATCCTATATATATATATATATATATATATATATATATATATATATATATATATATATATATATAATATGTATGTATAAACAGGATTTAGCATTAAATTACCCGCAAAGATTGATATGCCATAAAACACAACCAAACCAGACCCAAATGTAAACAATTTAGAGTTGTATGTGATCAAGTATTCCTATCTAACACAAATAATCTTTAAATAGATCTATTTGAGCCATAGATGGGAACCTAATAGGCACTAACACTCTGTGACAGAGTGAATCTAGGAGCAAAGAAAATGAAGGGGTGATTCCACACTCCCAAGATTTCCAGAACTGGAGCCTCACCATTAGATGCAGTTTAGACAAGATGCCCCTTTTTGGGTGGTGTCTTAATCCTCTGTAGCAGATAAAGCTGGCATATCTTTAGCCCTCTTAATACAGCAATAAAGGACTTGAATGTAGTGATAAGCCAAGCAAAGTCTTTTCACAAGTCAGTTTTATTGTTTGTATAGCAGAAAGAAAAAATCTACAAAGAAAATGCTGGGGATATAATTGTTATTAGTAAAAATAATAAAATCAGTTAGCTGTGTTACAAATGTTAGCTGAGATTGTTTCAGCTATGGGTAAATAAGTAGAGTATATTGCATTGATTGTCAGCTAGTCTAAGAGAAGGATAAATCTGAATTCAGAGCCAGCTGTTTAGTGGATTATAACTGCTCAGGAAAATGAAAAAAAAACCCACAAAAGTGATGGCTTAACAGCAACTTTGTTTCCTCATAACACTTTCCTGATAAAAGTGGCTGGTCAAAAAAGAAAAAGAAAATTTCTTAAAAAAAGTATTCAGACATGGCATTTTTTTCATTTTGTTATGATTTGTTTTTATTATTTTTTCTACTCAGACATATAGACACATCAATATTACCATTTTTTTTCTTACAGGGATTTTTTAATAAAAAAAACTAAAATGTTTATCGATTTTGAAACTTGTGATAAAAAAAATTGTCTTCTTTGGCATTATGATAAATGTACGAATAGTGACAAAACTTCTTTCCCCAGATGTTTAAAAATCTTTCCTGCTTCTCTAGATTAGTTTCCTTTGGATAGAAAGCAGATTACATTGTAGCATGGAATGATAGAAGAATCAATGGTTTGTAATGTATGTCTGCAATTGGTGCCTGTACACTTGGTACCGATGCATATTCATGACATGTCTTTTAATCATGTAATTCTTGAAATAACAGAAAACATTCATGCAATGGATGATTGCTTAGGTCAGTAATTCAGTTATCTTATGTTGATTATCAATCGTAATAAAGCAGAAAAATTGCAAGTGTTCAGATTTGTATTCTAGCATTCTATCAGGACAAAAACTATTATGAAATAGCTTCAGTGATCTAGAAGCAAGTTGATCTGTTTATTTTGAGAAATATCTTTATTACAATCACCTATGTAAATTGGTTGTAATTTCTTTCTTTAATGTCACATCAACCATCTTGGGTTATGAAAGGACAAAGCTATCTTTGTAGAAGAAAAGTGTAGTACAATTCAACCTATAGCTGGGGTGGTATAAAGGGTTTCACACCTTTCCCAAGGTTATTAATCCAAAAGTGAACATAATGGCATGACCAAAGTTTGAACTCATTCACTACAATGTCACAAACTAGTGCTTTAACCACTATGCTAAATGACTTCCCTCTCTATATAGAGATAGTTTAATTGAAACAATTTCAAAAATTAATATTGGTTTAGTTTCTTTCTTTAATGGCATATCAACCTTCATGTGTTATTGTTGTGGCCCGGAAAGGGTTACTAATGAAATCACAAACATGGATATTAGATAACAGATTATATTACACAAGATAGATAGTGTTACATAGAAAAGGTAAGACATCTCGTACTGTTCGGATAACACCAATATTGATCTGCCTCTGGTAGTGAAATCTCTCAGTAATAATAACGGTGAGAAGAGTCCATTATGGTAAGATGGGTAAGGCTCCCACAACAGTTATTTAATGCCAAAGCCACCCTTGTAGAAGAATAGTTGTGGTACTATTTAACTCATAGCTTGGAGGATAAGAGGGTTCATACCTTTCCCAAGGTTATTAATCCAAAAGTAAACATAATGGCTTGACCAAAGTTTGAACTCATTTACTACAATGTCACAGACTGCACGTTAACCACTATGCTAAATGACTTCCCTCTCTACATAGAGATAGTTTTACCATGTTATTTGAAAAAAATACCATTTTGTTTTTAACAAAGAAAAAGTGAACAAAAATTAAAGACACTCCCAAAATTTTATTATTTAATTTTGTAGTGTTTGCATTCATGATGAACATTATTTTTAACCATCTAAATTCTTTATATACTGGAAGTAACTATGAAATGCTGATTAGGATCTCTTACTCTTTCCTAAATAGAAGCATTAATATAATCATGGACCACTGTTAATCAGGAAATGCTTATTAGTATCTCTTACTTTTTCCTAAATAGGAGCATTAATATCATTATGGACGACTGTTAATCAGGAAATGCTTATTAGGATCTCTTACTTTTTCCTAAATAGAAGCATTAATATCATTATGGATGACGGTTAATCAGGAAATGCTTATTAGGATCTCTTACTTTTTCCTAAATAGAAGCATTAATATCATTATGGACCACTGTTAATCAGGAAATGCTTATTAGGATCTCTTACTTTTTCCTAAATAGAAGCATTAATATCATTATGGACCACTGTTAACCATGTAATGTTTATTAGGATCTTTTACTCTTTCTTAAATAGAAGTGACAATATCATTATGGACCACTTTTAACTATGAAGTGCTCATTAGGATTTTTCTCGCATTCCAAAATATAACAACTGGAATCCAATGGTTTGATAACTTATCTAGTTAAATTATAAACATATGAAAAAAAAAGTTGATTGAAATTTCAATAACATTTGTAAAATCTATTTAATAAATCAGACTTGATTTTAGCTAGTGATGGGAGAAACATGTAGAAAAAAAAAGCACACTCTTCAGTACATATTTTCCAAAATCCCTGCAAGTATTGGTGCCAAAACTAGCTCAGTTCAGTTAGATTCTCAGGTGTCTCAGAGATTAACCTTGACCATACCAAGCCATTGGTCTAATGAGTAGAGTGTTCACCAACGGTCCAGGAGACCCCGGTTCAATCCCACATTGAGTCATAAAAAAGACTCAAAGAATGGTACTTGATGCTGCTTTGCTTAGCTCTCAGCACTATAAGGTGAGGATCAAGGATAAAGTAGAGCAATTCTGAGAATGGAGTCGTGCTCTCCTCTACACCTCGGTGTAGTAGCTACTGAAAAGGGAGCCTTCGGGTTATCCTCGACTAAGATCACCAACTTTACTTTTACTATTCCCCCTTTTAGTGTAATGAGAGAGATCCTGCCTGAAGCTGAGCTACATAATTATTCACCCTCTAGTAAAATCTTATTACATTTGTAAGGCACTGTGAGTATGTGTGGAAGAGGGAAGAACTCATAATTTTTTAGAAAATTTATACAGAAAAATTGTATTAGAGATAAATGAAGAACAACACATTTATGAAAGTCTCCTAGTATTAGCCATAAAGCAAAAAAAATCTTCAATCTTAAAAAATTTTATACAACTAATTTTACTTCTGTCTGATGGAAAAGTTAATTTAAGAGCAGTCTGACTTAGTCTAAAAATCAATAAATGAGTTTGTCATCTGTTATAATCAATCAATAACTTTGTTTAATAACTTGACACTAGAGTCAAAGTCTTGAAATTAGAATTGAAAAATTTCTGACTTGCTTTCAAATAAAAGTTGATTGTACAATGCAACATATGCTAAGGTGTTGGAAAGTCTGATAGAAGAGAAGTTAGAAAAGAGAGAGGAAAAAAACTAATTTCAATTATAATCAATAACTTATGGTGTCACTTAGGGTGAAAAGAAAGAAAACAATGTGTAACACCCTAATGATAGCACACATAAATATACATACAAACACTTATTTCCAGTACAGATATATGTTGGTTGATTGATCAATTGATTTTAATGGCATGTCACCACATCTAGGGTTATGTTATGCTTAGAGGTTAGGAAATCACATTCATTATACACTCATATTTACTTTTTCTGTGTTGTTGTTTCTTAAGGACTTTTTTTTTACACAGTTCTAAGAAATACTAATAATTTTTAAACAGATCAATCTGACCCATAGATAAGAGCCTAACAGATCAATCTGACCTATAGATAAGAGCCTAACAGGTACTATGACCCTAAGTAAGATGTGACCAGGAAGTAATGGCAATAAAAAGGTACGCCATATTTTGCAGAGCTCCAGAACTAGAGTTTCACCATCAAATGCAATTTAGTGACATACTCAGGACACCCCATTGAGAGGGTGGGGTTTACTCCTCGGCATTGACAGGGTAGAGGTACATGTTGAGGCTTGAGTCCAGTTCTAAAATGGTAAAATTAATTGAAGAGATCAGTCACACTGATGCCTAACCATGAGATAATCAAAAACTAACGAAGATATGCCATTTGATGGCTTTCAAAAAGGATTTCAATCAAATCATTATGTTGCAGACATTTCCATCAATAGTTTGATAACAAATCTTGTTTTTATTTTTTATTTTTTAGATTACTGAGAAAAACAAATTTGAATGAGATAACAACATAATACTATGAAGATTAAAATTAAATTTTGAAGATAATGTCATCTTATTCAAATGCCATAAGGCAATACATGCTGGAAGATTGCTGCTTTTTTACCGAATAAACAAATAAAATCTTTAGTTTTCTTTGTTGTTTAGTTTTCTTTGTTGCAATTTTTCAGCTTTAGATTCTGATATAAACACTTTCTATGGTAATCTAATAAACAGTTATAATATAACTTTATTGAATAAACAAAAATTCTATTAATCAAATACAAAAAAAAAAAGGGAGTCCACATGGAGTAATGGCTAAAGTGCTGGACTGCTAACTTGAAGTAATTATTTTTGGACAAAAACCCTTGGGAAAAGTATAAATGTTGTACTCCCTACATAATGGACTCACCTTCCTCCATAAATACACGTCAACAAGAGTGTCAGACGGAGTTCACCAATCAGCGTGACACAATCACATGTGATACCATTTGCGCAGTGGACAAATAGTCACTATCCCACAGGACTCTCAGCTTCCCATCAACTAACTATTGTTTAATAAGGTTCACTTGTATCTTGTTTCTATTACTTGAATATATATGTTTTTCTATCAACCCTTTTTGCATTACCCATATCTTTCTTTTGTCCCTATCACAACAATAAACCCCTTTATTCTCCCAGTTATGGATTAAATAGTATGATTGCTGTTTTTCTATAAGGCTGACTTTTGCATTAAATAACCCATGAAGGTTTATAAGTGATTAAACAAAGAAATTACCCCAACCAAACAAAAAGAAATAGGAGGAAGTCCCTGTAGTTTAGTGGTTAACATACTAAATTGTAACATAATAGTGATTGAATTCAAACTCCAGTTGTACTATTACATTCACTTTCAAACTACTAACCTTATCTCCCACCAGCTATTTGTAAAATAATACAACTGTTCTTCTGCAAGAATGGCTTTGGCATTAAATAACTCACCAAAATTAACAAGCCCTGTTAGCTGGGGCTGTAGAATACACTGACTGCATCTCTGCAGAGGGATAAGACCCTCACCAAGGAGTGTCCTGGTTATGACATTAAACAATCTAAAGGTGAGGCTCAGAGTGCTCCTGCAGACTGCCCCTTCATTGCCATCACTCCAAGGTCCACTCTGGCCCAGAGTGGTAGCACCTGATACTGTCCTATCTATAGGTCAAGTAGAAATGTTTGACATTAAAACTGAGTGCATTGAAATAGAATTGTTTTATCATTTAACAGTGTTTAAACAAATGACTGATGTTTAATTGACTTGTTGGTGTTGCATAGCAATACTTAGAACCATTTAACTGTGTGTACAAAAAAATGAGCTTTGGCTCATTTATAAATTCTATCAGCAAAATGTGTTTACAAATCATGTATTTAATATATATGTATAAAGAAAATTTGGCATAAAATAACCTATATTGTTTGAAATACCATAAAACCAAACCAAACCAAACTGAAATTAACAAATGTAAAATCTGAGTTTATTTCTTTTGTTCCACTTACAACTTATAAAAAGATTTTTATGATATAATGGTTACTATCATAAAAAATGAACATGGTGACAAAGTTCAAATCCTGGATGGGGCTGCATTTCACATAGCACTAATATCCTTGGAAAAGATATAAATCCAACAATTCTCCTTCCAGCTATGGAGACTGAGCAGACTGGGCTCTTAAACCTTGGTATGGCAACCAGTCTAAAATAAGTAAAACTCTGAATTCAAACTTGATAAATCTGCTTTGAATTGACCTTATATTGCATCCTACTCATGCAGAGGGGTTGCGTAAATATATGTATACAAAGAGCATGCAGCAGCATAATCAGTTTTCAAACCAAAGCAATATAATTCATATATGGAAAGAGGCATTTAGTGTTGCCTAATATCTCAAAGAAGATAGCTCATTGTAGTATGCCAATATGTCCACTGCTTTATAATAGAACTTGAATTAGAGCTGGTTTCAAGTCTCTTAGACACCCTATTTGTAGGGCTAAGAATATGCAGACTGCACCCTCTGCAGGGTTGTAAGATACCCCACCCTCCAAAAAAATGCAGTGTCCAGAATAAGACACTAAACTCTACCTGATGGTGACACACTAGTTCTGAAGTTCTGGGGTAATGTGGAGTATCCTTTTATTCCTATTAATTCCAGGTCGACTCTCACCCAGGGTTCCACCTATGGGTCAAATAGGTCTGTTTAAAAATTATTCATATTTCATAAGATAGTATGCAAAAAAAGAACTCTTAAGAAAAATGTACAAAAATGTAAATATGAACGTACAATGAACAGGATTTCCTTACCTCTTAGCAAAAGATGAATAAATTAATTAATCAAGTCTTTCAGGTTACAGGAATGATCCAAAATGTTTCTATATCAGTCAAGAAAATGGCTTGAAGTCAACTTTATTTGTAATAAGAAATACATTATTCTTTAAGTTTCACATACAAGTTTTACAAAGTATATACTTCATCATGATGAGTGTCATGACCTTAGAAATAAACTTGAATCCTATTACAGATGTTTTGATAAAATACTTTTTCCAATTTTCACTCTGGATTCCATTCAGTCACATTTCTTCAAGGGCTGTAAAGCACTGAAAGTAATGGGCCTAAACCTATCATGCTGGCCCATGAAGTGTTGTCAGGGTGTTTGATTTAGAAATGTTCCTTTGAATGTAGTTGCTTAGTCAAGGCTATAAGACTCAGTCAGCCCTATTATTTTATCAATAGCTAGGAAAAAAGTGGATTCATGCCTTTCACGAGAGCATTTGTGCCAAATGAAATGCAAAAAGCTTTTGTTGAAATTTGAACTTGGCTTGTTGATTCTATTTTCCTTACCAATGATAATTACATGACCCGTGCGTCCAGAAGCACACCACATGGTTTTTATTTTATTTAAAAAAAGAATCAATTTTTCTTTGAAAAACTGCCAGATGATTATTCAAGTGAAAAAAAAAAATTCAGTTCTTTTATAATTCATATCACTAAGATAACCAAAGTCCTGATGATTTCTTTTAGAGTAAACCCATCTTGATTGGATTGTCGAGAACCCAGCTGGCATTTAAGTCTAGCTGAAGATCCAGGCTTAGTTTCATGGCATCAAGGGATTTTCCCAACATGTTCAGAATCCGTTTAGTGAAATCGCTCTTAACTACACCGTGGCAAAGACATGATCAGCTTTTCCAAAGCCAATACCATTTAAAGACACCAAAGGAAAGTTCTGAAAAGAATTATCTCCTGCTATCAAAATTCCTTATCACAAAAGAAAATTCTTTAATGCAACTGACGTATATATATAAATATAAAAATATATATATATATATATATTAGGTTAGTATAGTCAATGGTGCTTGGCAACTATCAGTTTCCTGCCTATGTGATCATCTGACCAAGTGGTTCATATATATATATATATATATATATATATACATGCATGTTGGAAGCACTTGTGATGTAAGGGTAATTGTTTTAGGAAATGAATATGGTGAACTAGGTTCAAATCCTGTACAAGACTACTCTCATTTCACAGAGTGCTATTACTCTTGGGAAGGATATGAATCCAACTATTCTCTCTCCAACTATGTGTAAATAGTTGGGCAGATTGGGCTCTTTAAACTTGATATTGCAACCAGTCTATAATATTCAAAGCTCTAAATTCAAACCTTCTAAACATTGCTAAAAAATTGACCTTGCATTGCAACCTACTCATGTAAAAGGGGTTGGGTATATATAAATGAAATATTGTTAAAAAGAACAGGTTATTGTGCTGTGTTGTTTTCTGTTTTCATTGGACAAATTAAGCAATTGAGATCATTTTTGATTGAATGACCCACTGATATAAGAAGTACTCAAGAGAAAACTACTGTAAATTGTTGCTTGTAAATTGACCTTTGAAACCTAAAATGACATCAATAAAACTTGGGGTCAACTTATACTTGGGGTTAGAATCCAAACCTTTACCACTAGTTGCCAACTCTAAGGTAAAGTTTAGGATTTGAGGGCTGCCGTATAAGTTGACCCTTGGTTCTGTAAAGATTTTTTCTGGTTTAAAAGGTAGATTTGCATGCTAAAATTTATGGTTGTTTGTTTGTTGGCAGATTTGTGAAGCATGGTATCTGGAGTCACTCCTTCACTTTTGCAAAATTTGCTTTGCAAACATCAAACAACAAGAAGTAGCACTTTCTGTAAAAGTAAGTAAAGTTGGCGACCATAGTTGAGGGTGA
Organism: Sepioteuthis lessoniana; assembly: GCA_963585895.1. Classification (NCBI taxonomy): domain Eukaryota; kingdom Metazoa; phylum Mollusca; class Cephalopoda; order Myopsida; family Loliginidae; genus Sepioteuthis; species Sepioteuthis lessoniana. The sequence continues at coordinate 39,009,360 of OY757936.1, read as the reverse complement.
CTTGAAGGCTCCCTTTTCATTAGCTATTGCACCGAGGTGTAGAGGAGGGCACTATTCCTTTCCCTAGATTGCTCCACTTTAACCTTAATCTGTACCTTGTAATGCAGTGTGTTAAACCATGAGGCATCAAGTACCATTTTTTGAGTGTTTTGACTTGACCTGGAATTCAACCTCGGTCTCTGGGGCCATTTATGGTAGTAAATTATTGTTTTATGACATCTTTTCCAAAATATTTCTTCACTAGCATTGGTGTATGCTATGAAAAATAAGATAAGATACAAAATGTTTTGCTGAATAATTCAAGTATATATTTTAACAAGATTTTATAGATACAAAAATATAAACATAATAAATACACAACAAAAAGAGTTTTAAACAAAGAAAATTTCTGATTGTTAGAGTGTCTTTATATATATTTTTTGTTATTTACCTTTTGCAGATATGGAAAGTGCTTTTATCTTGTTACTTTGAAACATCCAACAAATAGCTAATCATGCAAAAAATATGAATCTAATCTCCTTCATCATGTGATTTATAAGTTCAAATATTTCCATACTTCATAACAAAGTTTCATGAATGGAATATTTTATCATCAGATGATCTCTAGTGGTGTAATGGTTATCGTCGCAGGAATTGGACATGGCGACATGAGTTCAAATCCTGGACTGATTGCATTTCACATAGCACTAATACCCTTGGGAAAGGTATGAATCCAATTATTCTCCCTCCAGCTATGGGTAAATAGTAGGGCAGACTAGGTTCTTCTGCCTTGGTGAGGCAACTAGTCTAGGAGAAGGAAAACTCTGAATTCAAACCTGTTAAACTCTGCTTAAAAAATTGACTTTGCGTCATATCCTGCCCGAGTGGAAGGGTTGGGTAAATATGATAATCTCTAGTGATCTAAAAGGCCAACCCCAAATAATTCTTATTGGAGCTGTAACTCATTTAAAGGTAAGATAACCTACACTCTATTCACCTAGAAATTATATGTAAAACCATTTGACTATTCAAACAAATGAGTGATATTGAATTAAATTGATAGTGATACATTACAATACTTGAAACAGTTTGTGCAAATTTAATTTAGAAATTTTATGTACAAACTATGTATTTATAAATGATATACATTTAATATATCTGCATATAAACAGGATTTTGCATTAAATAACCTACATGGGTTGTTATGCCATAAAATCCAATCAATATCAAATAGTTTTTATTAGTGTCTGAGATTAAGTCAATATCCATGCCAAAAATCAGGTTTCTGAAATTTTCTGTTTGGTGATGATCCTCTTTGACATAGTCGTGTATATAAAATACATCCTCTGAAACCTTCAATAATGGTTTAGTCTAAATCAAATCCCATTCACTGTTAGACAGTGGCAAGTTATCCAATGAGCCATTTTATTATATTTTATACATCATGATAAGATTTCTATTCCAAGTACATTTTCTGAAGCTTTTTATTTTTTCTTTTCTTCTCCCTCGATTATTGTATCATAGTAAGCCACTCTTTAATTACTGCAGATCATAAAATATTTGTAAATTTTTATCTGACTTTAATTATAGTTAATGAACAATTTGAAAGAGTTCAAAAGGAAGTTGGTAAATATGTACCCTACTTAATAGGTTTTACCTGCTTTAGATTGGTAGTTGGAACACATCACACTTAAATGCACGTAAAAAGTGCAGATACGATGACTCCCTAAAAATAAAATGATCTTCAAGATTTTATGCCTTTAAAGAGGTTACATTATAGAAAACTTATTAATATTTAATAAGTCTTTACTGCATAATATTCGTCTTATCAGCCCACCAATAAAAAGCTTGGGGTTAATTCTATTTTAATTTCTATATGAATATCAGCTGTGATATATAGATGGAAAGCATGGAAATTAACAAAATCCTTTGAAAGTAAACTAAGTCACACAGAGATCAATTAAAAAGATAATACTAAGAAATACTTTAAAAGATAAAAAGAGATCTAGATGGATCAGAGAGGAGAGCAAAGTAAAAGAAATTGTAAAAATTAATAAACATCCAATCCAGAAGTGGGCTGGGCATGTAGTAAACTATTCTATTAACCTTTTACATTATCTGTTATCACCTCAATAATAAATGATGCAAAAGGTTAATAGAATGGTGCCTAAGAAATAACAAGTGCAGTAGGAAAAGACTGACAAATGGAAAGATGAGATTGTGGAATTTATTTTTTATTTCTTATTAAAAAAAAAATTCTTAAGATATTAAATGCAAAATTATTTCCTATTGACTTTTATTATTAAAAGTGAAATGACTTTAGGGTGCCTAGTGTAGTATGATGCTTAACAATGTTGTCTTTTAAACTAACTTTCTGGTATAATGAGTTTGATCTCAACTGAGTGTTCACCTTCTGTATCATTGTCTAAAGCTAATTATTGTTAAGAAGCTTAGATAGGTGATGATTTTCACCAATTCCACAAGTTGATATATATTCCCAGAATGTCCTAGGTACAACAATAAACTGCATCTGATGGTGAGGCTCCTGCTCACGGGAGAGCAGAGTATCAATTCATCGCCATTACTCCCAGGGTCACTATCACCCTAACTAGAAGTAACTATTAGGGTCCCATCTATGGCTCAAATAGATCTGTTTTAAATTCTTAATATTAGGACTATGTGCAAAGAGAACTAAAAAAAAATCTTAAACAACTATACAAAGAATGTAAAAATGAAAATACAATGAACATGATTCCATAACCTCTCGGTATTATATAACCCAAGATGGGTTGAGATGCCATTAAAATCAATTGATAAATGAGCTTCTTGAAAAAGAAGCTCACTCTACTTGAATCACTAGCTCATTATACTTTATTAAGATCAGTGATGCAAATTTTGTGTGCATATTACCATAATACAGAAAAAAATGGCACATTGTAGCAAGAGTTTTGTTAGCACTGTAGCATTAAAATCCTCTCAGAGAATAAAACAACTTTAAATCCAAATTGCAACTCAATAATGAGTATTTGGTCATCACAATCATCATAATTTCTCAAGAGAGATTACTATTAAACGCTACTGATAGAGTAATTCCCCATATTCATCTGTTTGAAATAAGTTATGGTACAAATTTCATAAATAGCGTGTGACTTGACATTAAGTTTAATGGCTGCTGAGTGTAGCCTTTAAATGATTAAATATGAAAATCAAATCAGTTGTTAGAGGAATTTATTTCTAGCATGAAAGAAGATTCATTGAAACAGGTTAAGAGATGTGTGTGTGTGTGTGTGTGTGTGTGTGTGTGTGTGTGTGTGTGTGTGTGCTTCTCTGTGTGTGTCTGTGCACATCTGTATTGTGATTCAATACCAGTAGTAGAGTTTGATGTATTTAGCATGCTATTTTCATGCAATTAGCCCTGATCAAATCTCGATGGAACATCAGGATCATCATTAAAGGTGCTTATATGTTTCCGGCAGGCTGGTCATATAAAAGGTTGGACGGATACATGCAATTCTTGATGAAAAGTCTCAAATTGGATAAAACCTGATCATTCATCATAGCTACAGGCCACAATTAGCTAGAAATTAGGCAGCCTTCTGAAAAAAAAAGAAACTCAAGGGATGTCAAAAATTTTGCTGGAAGACATGTATGATATTTATCTGTGCCTCCCACCAGGCAGGATTTGACACAAGGTCTTTATTATAGTTAGTATTTAGGGGAGGCGAAGGTTGGGCACAAGCTAAAACTCATGCCCTGCTGGACAATGCCAGTCATGGATCACAAGTTACAATGTGAACTATGCTAGCTTTTGCTAAGTCTCCTGGTACATATACCAGCTGACCTTGCTGGTTAAAGATTCACTAGTACAATATGAGTCTATGCTTTGATACTCCACCCTGCATGATTGCCAGGCAGTTCATCCAACAGCAGGTAATGTGTATGTATATTTATGTGTAGCCTAAAGCTAAAATCAAATATTTATTTCTAAACATAGACTTTATCCTTGTTAATGCACTTAATCCAATGCTTTTCTGTTAATTAAATTGACTGAACATTATAAAGTGAGAATTTCAGATCAAATTCAACTCCAGACACTTTAACCACTCTTATATATATATATATATATATATATATAGTTAGTAAAGTTGGCAACCGTCCTCGAGGGTGACCAGAAGGCTCCCTTTTCAATAGCTACTACACTGAGGTGTAAGGGAGGGCGCTACTCTTTTCCCTAGATATATATATATATATATATATATATATATATATATATATATATATATAGAATATCTAAAAGAACCAGAAACTACCTACTTAGGTTTCAGCTACCAGATCATCAGGATAATTTTGACTCTATTTAGTGGAGTGAGCACTTTTACATATTAGCTTAGGTAACTCTATTAGTGTTTTTTCTTTTGGCTAGACTTTGCAGAGCTGGTTGATTATTTTTAAGCAGTACAGATGGTTTTAGTTTTTTTCTCTTGTTATTGAATTTTTTTCCCAGATATCAGTTTGTGTAATCTTTTTTTTATTTACATATTGCATTATCTAGGTTTTTTCCCATGCTGCCAGAGTTATAGAAATAGGTATAAAAACAAAAATAATATATATATATATATATATATATATATATATATATATATATACCGGATATTGGTATAATGTTTAGAGTGTTTGCCAATGGCTCGGTTCAGTCCCAGGTTGAGTCAAAACAAAGACTCAAAAAATGGTATTTGAGGCTTCCTTACTTAACACTCAGCATTATAAGGTACAGATCAAGGGTAAAGTGGGTCAATCCTGGGAAAGGAGTAGCGCTATCCCCTAAACCTTGGTGTAGTAGCTATCAAAAAGGGAGCCTTTCAGTCACCCTCGATTACAGTCACCAACTTTACTTATATATATATATATATATATAGTGTTAGGTCAACTAAAGCACAACTGGTTATATGTAACACAGTACTGCTGATTTCATAGTTTGGTCATCAGTAAGTAATCTGGTACCTCAACCAGGTTTGTCTGGAGAGGAGGGTGGCTAGACACCCAACAGGATGAAAAACAAGACCTATCAAAGGACCAAGGAATCTTTTATCCATCGGTCATCTTGCACATTATTCATGGTAAGACTTGAGCCCTTATTCTTTGTCAAGTTATCCAACCAGGTGGAGATGAACTCTGATATAACACTTGTGGTTGATGTGATTACTGGTTGTCTTGCTTTGAGTTGTCACCAGATAATAATCATAAAGACTTAGTGATGGTATTCGTGTTGTACAAGCATTGGCCACTATAATACCATGATGTACTAATGTTCCCTTATGTTTTTTTTATCTACAAATCTTTTATCTATCAACCTTTCAAAAAAGTCCCATGACAATCGAGGTGAGATTAAATATGCAGACTTAACCTGTTTGAAGCATGTAGTCACATATCTACACATGGGTGGCAAGAAATTCAAATTGATTTGTTTAATGGCATATCAACCTTTGTGGGTTATTTAATGCCAAAGCCATCCTTCAAGAAGAACAGTAGTGGTACTATCTAACCCATAGCTGGGAGGATAAGGAGGTTCATACCTTTCCCAAGGGCATTTGTCCGAAAGTGAATGTAATAGCACGGCTGGAGTACGAACTCACTACGATTCTGCAGTCTATTGCTTTAACCATTACACCACGAGGACACCCCCCCATGGATGGCAAGAGTCTTATCTTAACATCATAGTTGTGTCCTCTTACGACAGGGACTGAACCTAGAGGAGGCTTTTGTGTCTGAGCAATCCTATTTAGGATTTATGAATAGTGTTCAATATCGATGACAAAGCATATATATTTAAGTTAGGGTAGCACTGAGAGTCAGTAGCACTTGGTGACTATTAGTTTCTTACCTGTGTGATCATCAGATCAAGTGGTTCTCATACAATGGGTATCACTTTATATACTGTTGTGTCGGACATAATGGGATAGGTGATCTAGTTTTAGGGGCTTTCTGGGAAGAGTGCCTTGGTTTATCCTACTATGTAACAATATTGTATTAAGTTTGTGATTAGTTCCCATTGGCCCATTGGGTAGAGTGTTTGCCAATGGCCCGGGTGACTGGGGTTCAATCCCAGGTCAAGCCATACCAAAGACTCAAAAAATGGTACTTGATGCTACCTTGCTTAACACTCAACATTATAAGGTATAGATCAAGAGTAAGTTGGAGCAATCCAAGGAAAGAAGTAGTGCTCTTCCCTTTACCTCAGTGTAGTAGCAATCGAAAAGGGGGCCTTCAGGTTGCTCTCAACTACAGTCACCAACTTTACTTATGTTTAATTTATCATTTTCCAGAGATTTTTTATTCATTATTATTATTATGATCAAGATTTTCACACCAGCTTACTTAGTGGCCTCCTCAAGTCTCCAGGACTCTTTTAAGTATTCAAGATGATCTTAACAATACTGTAGCCAGGATAGTCTTGATTCTTCCTCTAATTTTTAATTCCTCCTGTTTTTTTTCCCTACCTTCTGGGACTATTCCAAGCACACCAATTATAACAGTCATCATCATCATCATTACTATCCTATTCTACAGCTTTTTAATATTTTTTTATTATTATTATTTTACTCCTTTTGAGTTTTTCACACCAGCATTAGCTGGTGGTCTTTCACAAAAATCTGAGTGACAGTAAGTCTCTTCAGGTCTCCAGGACTCTTCTCAGTATCCTGACAGAGTTTGATAATGCTGTGGTCTGGATGATCTTGGTTCTTCCTCTGATTTTCAATTCTTGCAGTCTTTTTTCCCAAGCTTCTAGGGACCATTCCAAGCACACCAATTATAATTGTCATCATCATCATCATCACTCTCATGTTCTACAGTTTATCAATATTATTATTATAATTATTATTTTACTTCTTGTAAGTTTTTTACACCAGCATCAGCTAGTGGTCTTTCACTGGAGTCTGAGTGACAGTAAGTCTGCTCAAGTCTTCAAGACTATTCTTGGTATTCTGGCTAATCTCAACAATGCTGTAATCTAGATAATCTTGATTCTTCCTTTGATTTCCAATTCTTCCACTCCCTTTTCCAAGCATTTGAGGACCATTTCAAGCATACCAACTACTATTAGCATCATTGTCACCCTCATGTTTCACATTTTTGTTCTCTAACAAGGTCCAAGTATTTGTTTATCTTTTCAATTTATTTTATTTCCACTCAATGGTCTACTAGAATGGCCAAACTTGCTCAACAGCTACTTTATTTTCATTGATTAGCTCTAGGTCAGGTCTCCTGGCCAGGATTAGGTGATCCATATCAAAATCCCAGAGAATTTTATGCATCTATTATTCAAATCCTTGTGAGTTTTTCACACCAATGTTAGATGGTGGGCTTTCACTGGAGTGGCAGCAAGTCTCCTCATGTCTCTAGCACTTTTCTGAGCATTCTGGCTGATCTTAACAATCCTATAGTCTGAATGATCTCCATTCTTCTACCAATTTCCGACTGTCCCAATCTGTTTTCCAATTCTTTGGGGGCTGTTCCAAGTACACCAATGACAATTAATATCACCTGACCAGATTTTTCGTTCTCTCTATTTACTCCTTGAGAGTTATTCTCACCAGCTTGAACAGATGGTTTTTACTGAAGTCTGAATGACAGTCTCTTCAGGTCTCCAGGGCTCTTCTATGTATTCTAGCTGATTTCAAAAGTGCTGTGGTCTTGGTTCTTCCTCTGACCTCCAATTGCCTCAGTCTCTTTTCTAGGCTTTTATGGAAACTTCCAAAGGATGGTGATGTGGGGGGAGTAGTAGTAGTAGTTATTTTGTTTATTTTTATTTCATTTTGTTTAGGTTTTTTTTTATAAGTCTTTGACATATATGTGTGGATGCAGGATGTAGTCTGGAGGACCTACCAGGAGCAATGGATGATAGAGACAAATGGTGAGGTATATTAAGGAAAATCCATACTAGTGGTATGACATGATAATGATGATGATGATGATGATATATATATATATATATATATATATATATATATATATATATATATATATATATAAATTGATAACAAGGTAATCCACGTGGAAGGAGAGATTTATTGAGAAGTCGACACTATAGCATTTCAGTTCTACTGAACCATCATCAGGACCATGAGGGGTGATATTAGCAATGTTAAGTCAACAATGGATGTTTAAAAATGCAAAATACAAAAAACCTAGGAGAAAATTTGTATAATAAAAAAAAGTTGTCCATTTAATTGGTGAATCAGCGTTTGTTGTTTTAAATTACATCATTTGACTTATTAGGAATATTGTATAGAATTTATGTTACGTTTGTCTAACGAGAAAGATTTCTAGTCAAAAGGAAGAAAAACAAAGAAAAACAAAAAGAGAAATAGAAAGCATAAAAATTATGATATATGTTATCAATTTTTCTACATATTGTCGGATTACAATCCTTTATTTACTTTCATATATATATATATATATATATATATATATGTGTGTGTGCGTGTGTGTGTGTATATGTATAAATTTTTATCTTAGACAAAGTTTTCTTACTTATGTGCATCCATGGATTTGCAACTTGATGAGAAGATAGCATTTATTTAACACAATAAATATTTATTATTCAACACTAGCTCTTTCCTCACCAATGCCCTGAATTCAATGCTTTACTGCAAGTCACATAGAATATGAATATCTGCAGTGAAAATATCAGATTAAAATTCAGCTATTAACTGTGTCTGGCTTTTAATATATTGATATACTCTAGTATACAACCTTTAAGAGAATCTCTCAATTCCGATCTCGAAAGTCACTCATAGCAAGTTTAATTTTTGGTGAATGTTTCACCTTTGACAAATGTAAGCTCTTGTCAGGTTTGGCATTTTCTGCTTTTTAGAAGAAAAAAAAATTGTTAAGAATTAAATAAAGAAAAGAACTTCATAGATATTTGCAAAAGGAAAAAAAGCCAATAGATAAATACACATACATAAATACACATACATCATCTTATTTCCAGACCCCTAGTGGACTACCCGACTACCCTGGAACCAAGCTGGTTTTATCTTTCCATTTCTGCCCTATATATTTACCCAACCCTTCCACTTGGGCAGGATATGACACAAGGTCAATTTTTAAGTGGAGTTTAACAGTTTGAATTCAGAGTTTTCCTTCTCCTAGACTAGCTACCTTACCAAGGCTGAAGAACCTAGTCTGCCCTACTATTTACTTATAGCTGGAGGGAGAATAATTGGATTCATACCTTTCCCAAAGGTATTAGTGCTATGTGAAATGCAATCTGTCTAGTCCAGGATTTGAACTTGTGTCGCCTTGTCCATTTCCTACGATAATAACCATTACACCACGGGCACCTCCTTTTACACCACTGGCACCTCCTTCTCTTTCTGTTATATATGTCTGTTGTGTGACCAAGTGGGGCAGAGCATCTGTGACTTTCCCAGCTGATGTTAGTTTTAAAAAAATTGATTTTGTCAAAATATTTTATTGATGCCACCTGAATAAAATTGTAGCAAGACACATAAATATCACTACAAAAAAAAATCCTACTTTTTGCTATATGGAGGCTAAGAACTACAAAGAAGACATTTTTGCTTCATATTTTGAATATCTTATCACAGTAAAGAAATGATAACACAATGATGCAGTCTGGCTTTTAAATGGTGTTTCACTGGAATGAGGAATATTCTACTTACAATATTAGAATTGCTTTTTTAGACTTATATACAAAATTATGCAATATATATATAACAAAAAAATAATTAAAATAATGACAAAACTCTAAAAATAATGAAAAATTGTACAATATATCTATATAAAAAAAAGAGTACTAAAAATAATGAAAATACTGTCATGATCTCCATAAAGGTAAATACTGAAATTATATTACAAGGGTGAGTCAAAGGTTTTGCAATATTTTGGTAAATTCAGCAACTCCAGATATTTTTGTTGAGGACATAAAGGTGACAAACCACACTAGGGAGTTCAATGCTAAGCTTGTCAGATACATTATGTGTGCTAATTGACCTTGCCTGATCATTAAGAACATTTGTATCCTGATGAAAATTTTTTGAACCATCTGGTAAATGTATAATGTTCAACTGTGCCTTCACCTTTTACATAACAAATATTTATTTCATTGCTTAAATAGTGTTATGGCTGAATTCAAACTTGTAAACCATATGTTTCTGAATTAGATATCCATGTGTGGATTTCAAATCACACATGGAATGAAACAATACATGTGTCAGCACACCAACTAACATGATACTTCCAATGACAGTGGGTATTTATCATGACTTCAATTACTTTGGTCATATATACCACCAATTAGCATGTACCAAAATTGCAAAACTTGTGACTCACTCTAGTAGAAACTTTTAGATCAGAATACTAGGTATTATTTGAAATTTCTAGACAGTAACAAATCTTTTAATAAAATTGTTGCATCTTGACCCTTGACAGAGCCGGATGTTCCAGATGTGTAAAACAAAGAGATTGCAGGATGCACCTGTGAAAACAGGAAGGTAGCAATGCATAGGTGTAAGCAGCTCATGTGGGTTGATCCAAAAATGCATAGGCATTATGAAATTATATATACACAGGTACAATAGGGTAAAGGTCAGTCATGTAGAGAGGTCACCAGGCACTGCCCAGGGAACACAGCAGCCCACAGAGTAACAGTCTCTGTCTTGCTTCCAGAAGAGATTCAGTCAATCACAGAGAACGTCTGCCAGACACTGCTCAATGAGGAAGCAACCCACAGCAGTAATAGTCAGGAGTCGTCAGTCTTCAGTCATCAGTCTTGAGTCATGGAGTCCCAAAGTGGCCGCAGAGCAAAGACCATTTGAGAACGTCTTGTCAAAGAAGCAGAAGAAATGCTATGTGGAGCCCCGAATATGAATATAGCACAACGTGACTGAGAAAACAAGGATCAATATAGCAGTGTTTAAAAGTCTAAGTCCTTCAAGTGTTCTGTGTGTTTTCATCTGCCTGTCTCTGTCTATCTCACATACTACAGATGTTTCAACCCTTTCAAGAAATAAAGATGAGAGAGTTATATTTTTATAAAGAAGTCTCATGCTTATTTCTTCATCTTTATTATGATTCATCATTCTTCCTTGTGATGGTATACAATAAAATATTTGATAGAATTTATGAGAAATTCTCACTCTCAGATCATAAATGGCTTGAGATAACAGTCGAATAGAAATCATGAGAAACAGTACAGAATAGTCAAGAGATAAGCTGCGAACCATATAAAAGAGAAATTATATTAGCAATTGATAGAAAAATTTTGAATTGGCTATACTTTGAAAAATGAAAAGTACAAATGATAAGAGTGGGGATATCATTATTTCAAACCTACAAAAAGAAGGTTTGGCTAGGTTTCTTTGTCTGATGGCATATCAACCTCCACGGGTTATTTAATGCCAAAGCCATTCTTGTCGAAGAACATTTATGGTACTATTTAACCCATAGTGGAGGTAAGGGGTAAGGGGATTCATACCTTTCTCAATGGTATTAATACAAAAGTAAAATCAATTACAGTTGGCATATCTTTGTATCTATATTTTTATGCACTCTATCATTTAAATCCGACTGCTTTAATTGATTAATTGATTGATTTTAATTGCATGTCAACCTGTCTTGGGTATTATATGCCTAGAGTTTAGGGAATTACATTGATTTTACATTCATATATACATTCTTTGTGTAGTTATCATATATGTGTGTGTGTGTGTGTGTGTGTGTGTGGTTGTATATACATATGAGGGTTGATCAAAAATTTCTAAGTCTCACTCAGATTTTAGATTTGTCTCCCACTTCTCACCTTTGTAAGGGCCTCACCAGCACAGAAATTAAGACAGAAATTCAAATTAGTTTTTCTAGATCTATAAGAAGTGATTGTGTGTTGCCACAACAAAAATGTCATTAGAGTGATTTTGATAATATGTTAAGACGCATCATGTATTTTTTGAATTTATATATTTTGCTCTTACATATGTATTATATATGTGTATGTTTCCAACTAGTTGCTTTTGAACTGCAAACAAGTTCAAGTCTCATTGAGTACCTCATTAACAAGGCCTTATGTTGTATATGCTCTCTGATGAAAACAACAAGCTGGAAACATACACATATATAACACATATGTAAGAACAAAATAAATAAATTTAAAAAATACAAATCTCTTCATGGACCTACTTATTTTAAAATATATTTTTATTCTTTCTTTGGACCAAGAACAAACATATATATATATATATATATATATATATATATATATATATATTATGTGTGTGTAACATTTTCACTGAGTACAGAGATACATGTTGAACCTAAGCAGAGTTCTAAAGACCAATATTTTCATCATAAACAGCACACACAGACAATCTGATTCTAGCCAGAACAACTTTATGAGAAGAATACTGGTCAATCAAATAAATTATTGTAATTTTTCTTTAAATTAATTAATTTCAAGAATTCAAGATACAAACTTTGTTGGATTCTAAAAGTTTTACTTATTAGCTAAAAACCTGCCGGATGAATGAGATTTTAAGCTAGAAACTAAGTTTTTGTAAGGACTTATAAGTTAATATATGTAGTTGAGAAATTACAAATTATGGTTCTGTGGTGGCCATTGTTTATACCATAAATGTAAGCACAATGAAAAAAATTTTTGAAGTTTTGATTTTTTAGTGATTGTTAGGAGAAAATCATGGACAAAAGAGCAAAATTTTGGTTTCTGGCAAATATATTTTCAACAATTTAATTAGGTTTAGCAGATAAAGATGAAGTTTTGTTAATTTGATAAGTGTAAAGTAAGGGTTCAGTTTAGTATTATTCTTACATTGTAAATCAAACTTATCACTAAATTGAAAATTTTCCAAAATTAACAGGTTATAAATAAACATTCATGTCCAATCAGTAACTATATAATATTTGGAAGCTGTAACTTTAGCCGTCATTGAGTAATACATTAACAGATTAATGGACATTTATTATTAGAATAAACAACTTGTGAAACCATTGAGTCCTTATAATAATGTTTCCTGATGATATCAATGTATCTGTTAAGGAAGAAGCTAGGGATTCACAATATTTTATTACCTCTGTTATATCAAGTATTTGGATGATTAAAACATCTTTTAGGTTGGTTGGTTTGTTTGGTTTTATGGCATATCAACCTTTGTAGGTTATTAAACACCAAATCCATTTTTATGTAAATAATCTGTTCTATTGAAAACAGTTCAGTTTAGCATAAGTGCTCAGTTTAATTGTCAAAAACATTTCCATTTCAAACTATTTAAGCAGTTATATGTAATAATTTAGTTAAGTGTAAATACAGTTTTAATGTTGAAAAACAGTTCTTATTGAAATAATTCAGTTAAGCATAAGCACGCAGTTTAAGTGTAAGTATGGTTTAATTGTCAAAAACGTTTCTATTTCAAGCTATTCAGTTTACTCAATTCATTTTAGCATAAGTATGCTGTTCGTTCTATTTAACCCATAGATAGGGCCCTATCAAAAAACATGTTTTAATCATAATTATATATATATATATATATATATATATATATATATATATATATAAACAGGTTTGATTAAATAAAATTAAATTCTTATTTGTTGATGGTTTCTCCAAAGGAGCTATTTTTGTTATACCAAGTACTTTCAGTTCTTGTCGGAACCATTATCTAGGTAATGTGTATGTTGATTTCTAAATTAAAGCCATTTAGCATTTAAACTAAATTATTATTTTACTTTTGTTTTTATCACCAAAGTGAGGCTTGTTTTTATCACCAAGGTGATGCTAAGCGGTAGTGGCAGTTTATTTTTAAATATTTCGATTATGTGAAGTAGAATAAAATTTGTTTTATCTATCTTTTGTAATATGGATTGTTCTATCTATTTTAAACATTTTAGAATATTATCGCTAGTTTCGAAGTTAATTCTATTAATAGTGGGTTGTCTAAACTTTATATACAAAGCTTCTAGGATTTTTGATTTTTTGATATTATTGTCTGTACAGAGTATTTTTGTATTATTACCTAATATATATATATATATATATATATATATATATATATATATATATATATATATATAGGGAATTTCCATGAAGTCAGAACTGACAATGGCATAAAATTATTTGATAGTGTGGCAGGGCTATGAACAAATCAAGACTCATGCGTGGCTGACACAAAAAATGTTTTGTACCCTTAATATTCACCTTTAGGGGTACCTCAGACACCAAGCAAAAAAGTCTGTACCCTTTAAGATGAGGGGGCAGGTGCTTCCTGAAGGAAGGCTTTTTTGGACCATGTAATTAAATTTAAATCCCCTACTTGGTGCAAATGCTAGGTTGGTCTCTGGGAGCCAGAAGTTAGTATATTCATTTTTAACTGGATGCTGAAAAGTTCCCAGTACAACCAAGAAAAGAATTAATTTGTTTTTGATTTTTTTTAAGTGGAGGGAGTGGAGGAAGACTTGAAGAAACTTGGGGGGAATCGGTAAATAAACCTTCCATAAATATTTGGTTCCCTAATACATTTGGCCCAATCTTGGGCTATTATCAAGGTGTGTGTATATAGTAAAAGCAATATAACCTTTGTCACGTACATTACTACTTTGTAATAATTAAGCATTTATTGTTTATACTTGTGTATTGTTTTGGCATTCATTAGGAAACCAATTAATTATTGAAGGTTTATAAGCAAACGCCATAATCTTCAATGGTAAAGACGCTCTTACATTGTAGTAATATGCTAAAACAAAAGTTACATCATTTTTGCAATAGATCCTCCTCTGATGATGGCCCATAGTTGGGAAGAAAGTACTAAGGATACATACAACTATAGACAATATTTTAATCAATTCCCCCCCCAATACGATAAAAGTAATACAGGAATTTGAACAGATCCAGAAGAAAATATGTAGACATAAAATGTCTATTATGTTTAATGAAATTTGTGTATATATATATATATATATATATATATATATATATATATATATATATATATATATATATATATATATAAATTTCGAATTAGCTAATAGCAACAGCAAATGCTTTTCATATAAGCAAGTCTTTTATCTCTTTTAGAAGAAGTTTTAAAATTGTGACTGAATTCTAAATGCAGAAATTGTACATTGAGCAAGCTAAAAGAATTTTGACTTGCACCTTGCAAACCTTCTAAACAGAAAAGATTAAAAAGGAGAAGAAAAAAGATCAAGTTTCCAACTTTTTGTGATGAGCTGATTCAACATAAACGACACTTCCTACTTTGAGTTCAAAAGAGAAGAGACACAAAACACATCACAAATGAAAAAAAAAAAACAACTTTGAACAAACATGAAATATATCAATGGTAAAGAGAATAAATGTTAAAAAACTAAAAGAACTTGGAGAACAGAAAGTTAAAGTAATAGAAAATATAAAAAAAAAAAAACGAAACAACCTCCTGATATATAAACAGAAAATCTAGAAGCATAAACAACTTAGCTAAGATATAGGGAAAGGTACTGAAAATTTCTTATCCCAACCAAGAAAGGAATAAACTATTTTTTCTCTTTCGTTTTCTCTTTTTTTCTTTTGAAAGGTTTTAAGAAACTTTAGGAATGATGACATGTGCTGAACTTAAGGGTGAATACATGGAATAATGTTTCATGCCTTTTGGTCATTCATTTCTTATTTTAACTTTTTAACAACCCTTTTATTGATGTAAATTTTGATAACTCATTACTAAAACAATAGACTTGAGGCTATGAGATCCTGAACATGATTGATTGATTTTTACGGCATGTCAACCCATCTGGGGTTATCTTGTACCTAGAGGTAAGAGAATAGAGTACATTGTACTTTTATATTTGGATTTTTTGTATAGTTGTTTCTGAAAGGGTGTTTTGCATATGGTTATATGGCTTCACATGTTCTTATCCAATGCTAATAATTTTCAAAGAGATCTATTTGACCCATTCATGAGACCCTTGCAAATACTATCAATCCAGGTCAGAGTTGACTGGAGAGTAAAGGCATTCAACTCTTTCCAGAGCTCCAGAACTGGAACCACATCATAAGATGCAGCTTAAGTTTTATACCCAGGACACCCCTTCTTGGGGAGAAGTCTTACCCCTCAGCAAAGCTTACAGTCAGCGTATTTTAAGCCCTATTAACAGGGTGGAGGTACTAAACAAGTGAAACTTAAAAATCCATAACAAAAAAGAATCAAGTTTTAAATTCATCAAAGAGAAAAACTATTTATTTACATGTAAAATCTAATGGCTTGGTGGTTGAAACATTTTGATATATAGGATAATGACATTGACATTTTTAAAGAAAAAGGAAATAGAAACATTTAAATCTTATTTTACTTGTAAAATTGTACCTTTAGATACAAATAAATTTGGATGAAATATAAAGATGCATCAAAAAAATTTTTGCTTTTTTTTTCAGACTAAAGCTTTTACCATCTACGATTCCATTATGTAAGACTTTTCTATATTCTTGAAATTTTTATTATTGTTAAGATGCATCAAAAATATTTTTGTTTTTAAATGATCATTACTTCAAAGCTTATTTTATGCACACATATAAAAACTATCTATCCCTCCATTATATATATATATATATATATATATATATATATATAAACACACCGATGTGCAAATATATATATATATATATATATATATATATATATATATATATATATATATATATATATATACATATATATATATATATATATACATATATATAAGTTATTTATATTAGGAGAGAAATATGATATTCTAGATACATACACCCTTACTATTTAAAGACTCTTCTATATTTTCAAATGAAGGTAGTTGACCCATCTTTCTGGAATGTTTGTTACAGGTAAGAGAAATAAATAGGAATGTTGCTTGGGATATTTAGGCTTAAAAGAATTTTTTACTTTATTAGTTCATTGCTAATCTTGAACACTTGAACACTTGACTACAATGGGTCAATGTGTTCAAGATAAGCAATGAACAAATAAATCAACAAAATTCAGCAGGAAAAAACATAAGAACATCTAAGAAATTTCAGAACTTCTTTAGTTCTGCTAATGTGTTCAAGATATTTACCAAAAATTTGTAATTCAGAAAATCCAGTGGATATGACTTTCTTTTGGCAGATTTTGACATTTTCAGACAAAGCAAATTTTAAATAGAGAAATATTCAAAAATGCTTATTTTTTAATGTTATTGGATGGAATAATTTTCATGAGCATATGCTGTCATTCTATACCAAGTTAACATAAAATATTAAAAAGGAAAAATATCTACATGGAACAAAATATATGCAGAGAATAATTATTTACCTTTGAAACTGAGCTTTAAAAAATATGCCTCTTTTGGATGAAATGTTGAAAAGAAAAAAAACTGTCTGGGAGAATCCTATTTTTTTTATATCAGTAAAACTGGAAGTCAGAAAGATGTAATGGTGCAAGAATAAAAAGGCTGAACTGAAAATCTTCATGTTCTTTATTCACTTTTTTTGTCTTCTCCCATGAGGAACAAAAAGCAAAAAAAAAAAAAAAAAAGAATCAGTAACCATTTTTACATGTGAGTATGCTTGATTAATTCTTCACTAGCAACAACAAATCCTGACCAATAATAGGAGAGAGTGCAAGCAGGTAAGAAAGATATTTTTCTTTTACTCTCTGTCCATCAGACAACAATTTTCATCTGAGATTTTCAAAAAGCTTTCATTTTTCTAAGACTTGAAGAAAATACTTTTCTGAGAGTGTTGTTATTATTTGAGGATAAAGTTTTCACTTGGATTAACTTATTTCAAAATTTTTGAAACTGGACACCTAACAATGAGTGGCAAGGCTGTTTTCTTCTTATATGAACGTTTAACTTTATCATAGTTTTTCTTTTAAATATCAATCTTTATTTTTATTTATTCTTGCTTTCTAAATTGGCTAATTTTGTAATATTTTGGCTTCTATTTTGCTTTTTGGCAATCACTCAAAATTACCTGTATGTTATGTTCACAATTTTGAAGCAAAGATTTAATTTGCTTTTTATAAATCAGTATATATTCTTGTTTATTAAAGATACTACAAGGTTGAGTCAAAAATTTTGCAATATTTTGGTACATGCTAATTTATGGTACACTTGACTTAAGAAGTTCAAACTATGGAAGGTACCCACTGCAGTTAGCAGTAACATGTTAGTTGGTTCACTGACACATTATACATTGTTTCACTTTCTATGTGATTGGAAATCCACACAGATCAAGGTGCAACATGGTCTACTTCAGGAACTTATGCTTTACAAACTCAAACTGGGCCATAATGCCATAATGCCAAAAACATTTGTTGTGCAAAAGGCAAAAGGTGCAGTTGATCCTAGTACAGCAACCAGATGGTTCAAGAAACTTCACTTGGGTTGTAAGAAACTCAATGATAAGGCAAGGTTAGATAGGTTTAATACCATGAAGGGCACAGATACTTCACTGTCCCATTGCAAAGAACTGAGAAGCAACACAGATACTACATTGATCTTAGATAGAGATACTACATTGATCTTAGATAGAGAGGCAAGAAGTGACACCTTGATCCTTGGCAGAATGCACAAACACTGCACAGTTCCTGAGCAGAGCATACAGATACTCTGGTTCTAAGCATAAAAGCTGATCCATACATAAATAAAATCATCATTTTTGACTGGTACTATGTTAGCTGAATACATAAAAAAAAGAAAAAAGTAACTTGGGTCAGATTTTTGTCTCATTTAATATTGGTATGGCAAATGAGTGTCATTTAATATTGGTATGGCAAATGAGTGTCAGAGGGGGAGACATAAACATACATCACTTGAAAAGGAAGTCTCTATCCCCTCCCTTCTCTCCTCAAATCTGAGATATTGATACTAGATATTATGATGATGATGATGATGATATTATGATGATGATGATGAATAGTGACCATTCTTGTAATCCTTTCATCTCTTTAATAGAAATTCCTCGCAACAAAAAGGGAAACATTTTAATGCATTCTCTGTCATAATTCTTTATTGATTTTTTTCTAGTTTATGATTTGAAGAACTGATTCTTTACACAGTAGGCCTCTTTACTTCAGCAAGAGAGTAAGAGAGTTCAGTACATCTCCAAAGTATAACATTTCTTCCTTCTCCCCACCTCCTTGCATACATCTTTATTCTTCAGGGTGTTTCCCCACTCCTTCTCTTATTCTGATTTTCTGAATTGAAAATAAACTTTTTCTTTTGTTTCTATCACTTGTCAAAATTAATCCGTATTCACACGCAAGTGTCATAGATGAGATCTTAGTGACTACAGCATTAAGTGAAAGACATTTATTAAAATTCTGAGAATATGAAACATCACAAGAGGAATTTCATGTTTTTTCTTGTGTTTTTATTCTGTTTTTTTGAGAAGCAAATATATTTAATGCAATTTAATCTATTGATCCAGTAAATTTGATATTTTGAGCTAAATGTTATTTTACTCTGCACACTGTAAGCCTGATATTTTAGACTGAGTACTGTTTTACTATACACTATTAGCCAGATATTTTGGGCAAAGCATTATTTTACCATACACTGTCAACATGATATTTTGAGCTAAACATCGTAAGCCCAATATTTTGGATAGGGAACTATTATACAGTATATTATAATTTCCACATTTTGAGTTAAGCACTATTTTACTATACATTGTAAGCTCAAAACCTTTGGCTCAGGGCAATCATGTTAGATGATGGTGATGAGGATAATAATAAACAGCATAATGTATAACACTTCATGACCCATCTCAGAACAGAATCCTGGGATAGCTTTAAATAAAGATATTTGCTTCCTGGAGTAAAGTTTGAATATATGATCTGTGATAGATTTTTTTTTTTGAGGTGGGGAATTTAGTGAACTCATGTAGATTATGATGAAAGAGTTGGAACTCTTGTTCAAAGACTTTAAGAAAACAAATTAATTGATAAAGAAAACGATTGATTGACTTTCTGATATTTCCTGAAAGATTATTGTTGTATTTAACTATATATTTTGAGATGTGAGTATATGCATAGGAAAGGCATCAACTGATATTGACAGGTTAATAACTATATGGAAATCTGATTTCTATGATAAAATAAGACAGGAATTCTTCCAAGCGGTAGATATGTTTGTACTACTGTATGGTTACACCAGTGGGACTCTAATAAAACACTTGGAGAACAAGCTAGCTGCTAACAACACAAAAATGCTACATGCTGTTTTAAATAAATTCTAGAAGCAGCCGAAGATTAGCAGCTGTATAGTCACTTACATCTCCCTTCTTGAGAACTATCCAAGTAAGATGTGCAAGACATGTGTGGCACAGCTGGAGAGGTAAGGATGAACTCATAAGCAATGAACTCCTACGCATGGACACACCAGCATTGGCCAACCAGCTGAAACTTACATTCATCAGCTCTATGAAGACACTGGATGCCATCGAGAGAACTTGCCAAGAGCAATGGCTGATAGGGACGGATAGTGAGAGAAACACAAGGGAATCCATACTGTTGGCATACCTTGATGATGAAGAAAAGGAAATTAAAGAATAAAGTTCAAATCCTGACTACATCTGCTAGTGTCACTTCTTTATATTCTTGGACTAACATGATAATTTTTCTCACCATTGGGAATAATATCTTGCCATTGACAATTTAAGGGAATAGAAACAGAACACTGTGAATTAAGAATAAGCCATTGTACATAATTATTTTTAATTCAGTCATGAAATTCAAAAATTCTGAGTCCTTACCTTGCTAAAAGCAACTAATTTGCAAGGCTAAATTCTATGCATTATTTTCCTTAAAATGAATTGCTAGGAGTTTGAATCAGAAATAATATGGGAAAACATTACTTGTAAGATGACAATGTTTTGCTTCTGTAGTTGGGGGGGGTGTTTCTTTTTTGATTCTTTCTATACATGTTTCTTTTTTCTATTATTTGGACTAATACTCTTGGGAATCTTCTTATCTTTCCAGTTATGGGTTGAATAGTACCATAACCATTCTTCTACAAAGATGGTTTGGTATTAAAGAACCCATCAAGGATGATATTCCATTGAACAAAAACAAAAAAACAAACCAATTTTTGTAAAAGATTTACATAATATTTGCAAAACTTCAGCCAGCTGGTATTTTGCTGCATTTTTACATTTTTTATTGTTGATTAAGGCAAAAAAAGTATTAACTCTGCTTTTCTTGACAAATTTTATCCTATAATGATTTTGATACAATTTTAATGCACATGCTTTCCCATCTGTGTCTCTTGAAGTTCTCATCAAAGCCTGCTCATCATCTAATGATGTGGTAAATTATAAAATGAGATTATTTAGAGAGTCAAACAAATTTAAAGCCAAAAAATACAGAAAACTTTTAAAGTTTCATATTCAGAATTATAGTCAATATTTTGCAACCTCTTAGCTTAGTTTGGCACAAGGTAAGAATAATAGAGCACTCTGTGACAATCAAACTCATTAACAAAGGCCTGCAAGCCTCATTTGTAAACCATGATACTTTGCAATGTGTCCAATTTATTTACTAAGGTTAGCTTAGTTTAGCACAAACCCAGAAGCATGAGGCACTCAATGGGAATCAAACTCACCAACAATGGTTTGCTAGCCTAGCTTGCAAACTATGATACCACCTGAGGCACATTACCTTCTCTTGCTGGTATTAAGCAATACAAGATCATTTTAATAGGAGGTCAGGGGCAATGCATATGTGCAAAGACAAGATTAAAAATTTTCCTGATTTCTACAACCACAGTAGGGAGAAGCTGCCCTTTGAAATTAATCCTCAAGAACAAGTTTGTCTGTTTAATTCAGTATAATCACCTGTGCTTATTGATATATCAAAGACTATAACCATTTGCATATAAGATGCACTCTTTTTCCAGATTTTTCAGCCAAAAGGTTTGGGGTGCATATTATACACAAGAACTATATAATTAACTTTTTTTCAGCCCCATATTCAGGACAAGATAACCAAAAGTAAGTTATATCTATCACCCAAACTACTGTTTTTATGCTGTTACAGAAAAATATCTGCTGGAATGTGTATTTGTTTATAATTTTGTTTCTCTTAATGTGAACTTATTTTTGCCACAAGCTTGTTGCATTTTTGTCTGAACAGGCCCATGTGTTTGCTCTAAATACTGTATAAATTTCTTGTTTTAAGACATAGTATAAATCATATAAATTCTTATTCTAGTCAGTATGAACCAATAAAAAATTGAACAAATGTTGAATTTAGGTTAAATTTTGCTGCAACAAATTCTATAAAGTCATTGTGTATGCAAGAATTTTTTTCAAAAATTTCATAGTCTAAAGCTAGGTGTGAATGTTATACATGAGCTTGTGTTATACACAAATAATTACACTATAAAAAAGAGGATGAAACTATTATTAAAATGTCTGTAAGAGAAAGAGAGAAATTTTTCTTTTACTTCCATAAGGTGATAGAGTACTTCAAACAGTCTAATGGTCAACAAGTTAGACTGACAGATTATTTTTAGTAAGTTTGATTCTATCAATGTTTTCCATATTTTTGGCCTAGTCCCAAACTAAGTTCAGCTACATAAATGACCACTCGTATAATACCAAAGAAAATAGGAGTGAGAAAAAATACTGCTTTGACAACACTGACAAAGATTATTTATCGACATTGTTATTATCCATGTCCTATCAAAAAATTTCAAATTAATCATCTTCATTTAATCTTTATAATGGATTCCAAATAAATTTTTTTACCTTTACTTTTTGACAAATACCCTTAGTAAAGGTAGAAACCCCCATATCGCTCCAGCTACAGGTTAAATAGTATCACTGCTGTTCTTCTACAAGAATGGCCTTGGTATAAAGTTGGTTGGTTGGTTTGTTGGGTTTTATGGCATATCAACCTTTGTAAGTTATTTAACGCCAAATCCATTTTTATGTAAATAATCTGTTCTATTTAAAACAATTCAGTTTAGCATAAGTACACAGTTTAATGGTCAAAAACATTTCCATTTCTAACTATTCAAGCAGTTGTATGTAACAATTCGGTTAAGTGTAAATGCAGTTTTAATGTTGAAAAATAGTTCTATTTCAAATAATTCAGTTAAGCATAAGCACACAGTTTAAATGTAAGTACGGTTTAATTGTAAAAGTCATTTCTATTTCAAACTATTCAGTTTTATTCAAACAATTCATTTTAGCATAAGTATGCTGTTAATTCTATTTAACCCATAGATAGGACCCTTATCAGGTGCTACCACTCCAGGCCAGAGTGGACCTGGGAGCGATGGCAATGAAGGGGTACTCCGCATTCCCCAAAGCTCCAGCATTGCTGGAACCTCACCATCAGATTGTTTAGTGTCATATCCAGGACACTCATTGGGGGGGGTCTTACCCCTCTGCAGAGAAGCAGTCGGTGTATTCTACAGCCCCAGCCGACTGGGCAAGCCTTGGTATAAAATAATCCATGAAGGTTGATATGCCATTAAACAAAGAAACCAAACTAAACCAAACCAAGTAAAATATTAAGAAGGGCAGGAGCATCTTTTATAATGGTTATTGGTATAGAAAACAGAATGGGCAAGCTAAGTTCATATCTTGACCAAAGCTGTTTTAATTCATGTTACACTAGGGCCATCAAAATAGACATGGACCCATCTTTTCTTTCCTCAGATATCGGTAATATAATAAAACAGGCTTGTCTTTCTAGTTTTGGTAAGCAACTAGTAAGAAATATTAAAAACTCTTAATTCAAAACCAACTGTCTAAAAGCAGTCAGTCATTATCTTCAAATTCATTTTGGTAACTTCTATGATGATGCTACAGCCAAACTATATTGACATTTCCCCTAGACAACATCAGCGGCATAGAGAGGGGAAATTTTCTGTAGAGTCAATGGCCAGTGTTTTTAAGAACTTTATCCAAGTCTGCAACCAGATATAAATAGAACCACAGTGGTTTCTTGAGACTAGAAAAGGCTAAAAAAAAGCACCTTTACTGAAATGTTTTTAAAAAATCCATTCAATAAGATTGTTTGGCTAACCCCTCTTCATAAAAACTGATTTTATCTAAAACCTTTGGGAGTATGAATGATTAAATTTTAATAGAAGTAAAAAAAAATGTTAAAAACTTTGATTGATCTCCAACAACATTCTTTTGAGTAACAAAATTAGGAAAATGAGTTGTTCGGGTGACATGGCAGAAAAAATAAAAGTGGTCAAATTCAGTTACTTTTTTCTTTTAATAATTCCCAAACTTCTTTTTTGTTGTTGCTTTTATCATTAAGCTTTCTTTTTTGTTACAATTTCTTTTTTTTACTTTATCATTATTACTATTATTGTTTTTCTCCTTTGAGGGTTTTCACAACAGCATTAACAGATGGTTTTTCACAAGTGACAGCAAGTCTCCTCAAGTCTCCAGGACTTTTTTCAGTATTCTGGCTGATTTTGATAATGCTATTATCTGGATGGTCTCCACATGTCCTCTGATTTCTAAGTCTTCCAGTCCCTATAACAAGCCTTTGGGGATTGTTCCAAGTACACCAGTTACAACTGGTATCACCATCACCTTTATGTTCCATAATTATTTTAGCCCTCCAGTTAGGTCTAGGTACTTATATCTATTATTATTATTATTATTATTATTATTATCATCATCATTATTATTATTATTATTATTATTATTATTTTACTTTTTTGAGAGTTTTTCATGCTAGCATTAGCTAATGGTTTTTCACTGGAGTTTGAGTGACAACAAGTCTCCTCAAGTCTCCAGGACTCTTCTCAGTATTCTGGCTGATCTTAACAATGCTGTAATTTTGATGCTTTCCATTTATCCTCTTATTTCCAAATCCTCTTGTCCTTTTACCAATATCATTATTATCATTATTATCATTATTATTATTCCTTCTTTTTTTTGGTAATATTATGCTTTCTTTTTATTGTTGTTGGAGGATGAATCCCAATTGCACTGTGGTTAATGTGCTGGAATGCAACATCCTCGTAGGAAAGTTCAAACTCCAGTCACACTGTTTATTTTAGAAGTAATACCCATGGGGAAGGCATGAACTTCCTTACTCCCCCAGCTATGGGTCAAATAGTACCACTACTGTTCTTCAGCAAGGGTGGCTTTGGCATTAATTAACGCAAGAGGGTTGATATGCAATCAGACAAAGACACCAAAACAACAACAACAACTACTACTACTACTACTACTACTACTACTACTACTACACTTTCTGTGCATGCAAATTTTCTTCTATATTAGAATTTTAGATAATTCTATGAGTAAAAATATCTATGAGACTATATACACCATTCATTACACAGAAACTCTTGTTTTAAGAAATTTTACAAAAAAAACTCCAATACAATTAATAAGTAAAATAATTTTGTGCATTGTATTAGGAAAACAAGTTTACTAGTATAAGAATTCAAAAAATTTTATGCTTTCTTAGGTCAAAAGTGTAAAAAATCAATTAAGTGTCGACATTTGGTTTTCTCTATTTTCTAAACGATAGCAATTATTAATCCCAATTTATCTCATTCTTTTTTCTTTCATCTCTTGCTTTCTATCTTATGTGTGTGTGTGTGTGTGTGTGTGTGTGTGTGTGTGTGTGTGTGTGTGTGTGTGTGTGTGTGTGTGTGTGTGGCTTATGCACATGCATAAACACAGCAAATTAAGGAATGCAAAATTATTAAAATGGATCGACTATTCCTTAAACTTTTTTTTAAGAAACTAAAGAACTAAAAAAAATGGGTTCAAAGAGAAAAATATGCATCAACTTTTGAAAGAAAAAATGAAATTCACAAAAAATAGCTACTATTCATTATAGATAAAATACCTTCATTGTGAAAGTGTGAAAAACAAACTTGTCATCAAATGTCTTATTAGAGATTAACACAGTTACAATTTCCCTCTCTTTACTAAAAAAATATATTTCAAAATTTTTCAATTTAAAAGAAGAGAATTTATGTAACTTTATGATTGCAGTTTTATGTGTAGAATTTTTTTCAATGACAAGATCCAAATATTATAGACACAAAATAAATGAGAAAATAAACTCAATGCTGGTAGAGGTAAATAGGTTAGGTTTCTTTATTAAAGGCATATCAACCCTCAGGAATTATTTACTACCAAAGTCATCCTTGTATAAGAGAAGTAGTGATGCTGTTTAACCTGTAGTTGGGGGATAAGAGATTCATACAATATTAAAAGTGAATGTAATAACATAACTAGAGTTGGGACTTTCTTACTATGATATCACAGTCCATCATGTTAGGCACTATGCAATGGGGACTACCCCTGGTAAGTAGAAGTATAAGGGTAAGGAAAATACTAAGTTAGGATAGTTCAAAGTTATGTGGCCTCAAAGTAAGAGAGTGACAACATTTTAAAGAAAAAAAATTAACTTTTCCAAGGGTTTATTTTTTCATATAACTGATAAAAATTTTTAAATTGTCAGTTAAAGAAACAGAAACTTAATAAAAAGATGAAATATTTAAAATAGTTTCAAGCAATGCTTCTTTTTTTCTAAATTAAATTTCAATTAAAAATACTCTGTTTTTTATATTTGCAAATTTAACACCAAATTGAAAAGGCTATAATCAACCAAAGGCAGTTTGACTGTATATTGCAATCATTTTTTTTTTCCTCCAAAAAATACAAATAGAAGAATGTGCATTCTCTTTCCTAGAGGAATTTGAAGTTATTAATTGAACTGTGTGTGTCGCCATCTCAGCATTCAGTTTGAAGAGATCTAAAAGCATTTTAAGCCTAACAGTGTTTAGCACACATTATTTCTCCACCAGGGACAGCCTGAACGTGCTGTTGTGTACATGCTAGGGGCAAGTTGAGACAAACCTGTGTGTCAAATCAGTATAGTACAATCAAGTGCAAGTGCTATCAGTGACACCAGAGAGAGAAAGAGAGAGATAGAGAGAAAGTAGTGGCAGATAGCAGAAGAGAGAGGGAGAGTGAGGAATTTTCACAAATTTCAAATTAAATCTATGATGAACAGAATAGTAGTATTTGTGTGAAAAAATATTCTGTCGCTAAAGATGAGAAAGGTGTTGAATTATATCGCAAGCAGTAGGGGTAAGGTAGGAAGACTTAAGCTCGCATGTAAATATACAAAGAGAGATTGTCAATAAAGAAAGCTACTTCAAAGTAAAAAGAATATAAGATACGATAAAAAGAAATTACTGATGAAAAAAAGAAGAAAAAAAAAAAGAATTTTAAAAATTCAGACATAATGAATAAAAATAAAAAGATTAAAAATCAGAATAAAACATGCATTTGTATTCTGTACATGTGTGTGTGTGTGTGTGTGTGTGTGTGTGTGTGTGTGTGTGTGAATTATACACAGACACTTGCATACACATACACACACATTTCTTGTGTGTGTGTGTGTGCGTGTGTGTGTGTGTGCGTGTGTGTGTGTGTGTGTGCATACATATATGTGTGTATAACAATGTTTGTGATAAAAAAAGAGAGACAAAGAGAATAACAGAAGTAGACAGGAAGATTGTATAGTGTCAGTCAGCAAGGTGATAAAAGATGCTACCTGGACTGAAATTTTGGATCTAAAATTTACTCTTCACTTTGAACAAAGAATTCTTGCACACTTGTAACACTTGTGATCACTGTATACAGGAATCAGAAACCATTGGAATTGAGTTTTTATGCAAATATTTTTTATTGATACCAAAAAAAAAAACAATTATGATAATTTATTTGAACTAAAATATCAATATTCTCTTCCAAACTGTATAGCTGAATTGTGTGTAATACATTAAAATGTAAATTTGTTAGAATAATAAAATTAAACCTGGAACTGATTATTATTTTAGTTTATAGACAAAATAGTTTTGTTACTTCATAGTCAGATTTGATTGTCTCTCAAAAATGCCAGTTTCAAAAATTTTAATACATTTTTAATTTATGATAGAATAAAGAATTTCAAAAGTGTCATCTCTAAATATGTATTTTAAAAAAATCAAAATGTTAATATTGCAATATTTCAATAAATTGTTAAAAGGTTATTTATGAAAAAAAAACATCAAAATAGAATAATATAGGGAGAGAGGAAAAAAAAAAGATTACTTAGTAAAATATAAATTGAAAGTATTTATCCAAAATTGCTTTTTAAAATTCTGATTTAGTTATTGTAAACAGTGAGTGTAGTTAAGTGTTGTTTTTTTTTCAAATTATTTCTTTTTTTATGCATTTGGTAATATAGAGTTCTGATTGAAAAAGAAATTAAAAAACAAGATGCAATTAATGAAAAAAGATTTGTTTAAAATGTGACTTTTTGTTGTTTTTGCTATTTGTTTTTTTTGGGGGGGGGGTATTTTTTTTTTTGCAATATACAAAATAATGCAAAGGTTGATGCAGAGAAAGGTAAGAAGAGGATTGTAATTGTTGAAGAAAAAAAAAAAAAATCCCCCCTCTCTCATAGGAATGGAAATAGTAATAAACCTGTCCCAAGCTGGTTCTAACAGAAAGATTTTTGGCCAGGATTAAATTTTGCTTTTTAAGAGGCAGCAGCAGGCTGAAAAGAAAAAAAAAGAAGAATATCCCAGAAAAAGATAGACTTACCTCAGATGTTAATGATCACTGGTTGTGTGGCTCTGGTGTGTGTAGTTGACTTTATAAAACAAGCCACATTCCCAACAATTGGATGGTGGCAGGTGAGGGGGAAAGATGGGCAGGGGGGGTGGAAGCAAGTAAACAACGCGGACGTTTGCAAGCACCGGCTCTACTGATGCTGACCAGATAATCGATCTCTAGAAATCCCAATGCACCTCAGCTGATGACAAATAAAAGGAGTCCTCTTCTAAATGCAAGACACACACAGACACACACAGACACACACACACACACACACAACAACAACAACAACAACACCAACAACAACAACTACAACAACAACAATTCTTTCTATCATCTTAATTTCAACTAATGATTTCTTCAAATAAGAATTCATTTAACAACTGCAATTTTTTTTACTGTTATAATTTTCTCATCTAATAGTTTTCTTTTTCAGTAAACTTTGCAATGATTAAACTTTTAAAATTCAGTAATTATTATAATCTAAGAAAACCTGTTTTAAAAAAGTGCCTGAAAAACATTTTTTAATGCTATGTATTGTCAAAAAAAGCAGATTTTGATAAGAATTCTAGCATCTTACAAATACAATTTTTGATAGCAATATATGACTTACTAACCCACCTTTGGTAAAAACTGTAAAAATGAAAACAGTAAGTAAATATACTTTTAAAAAAAATATATAATTAAACATAACATTACAAATATAATTAAACATATATTGGTTAAAAAAATAGTCAGAAAAGATATTTTTCTGTATTTAAAAACAATCTAAGAAATATTTCTATTTTCTTCTTTTTTTTTTTTTTTTGTAAATTTTGCAATGATTGAACTTCTAAAATTTTGAAACCTTTTTTTAATGTTCTGTATTGTAAAAAAAAACTGATTTTTATAAGAATTGCAACATTTTACGAATATAATTTTTTATAGCAATATATGATTGGTGTCATATTTTTATGTCGATATATATATATATATATATATATATATATATAGTATTATTTGGTCCAGTCCTTTTGTAAAGACTATAAAAATGAAAACAGTAAGTAAATATACTTTTTCAAAAAAATATAATTAAACATAACAGTGAATATATAAATAAACAAATTTTCTTGTAAAAAGAAATGGTAACACTTTTCTGTATTTGAAAATAATCTGAGAAATACTGAAATATTAAAAATAACCTAGCCTAAATCATAAGAAATTCATAATTATTATAAAAAAGTACTTGTATCAACATAATAAAAATCCTTCAAATGCATTATTAATTATTATCAATTTTATATTCTACTTAGGTTAAGATGATTTCCTTTGACTATTCAAACCGGAAAATAAAAACCTGGCAAATTTTAAAGTAAAACTAGATGACCTGTGAACCCATTGGATTCCCCTTATAAGAGCAATCCATTATGATATTGATGTTTTTATATATGAAGGAGTGAAGGATTCAAATTAACATTTTATAGCAATCTATTAAATTAAGGATTTAGTTGGTTTGGTTGGTTTCTTTGTTTAAGAGTATATCAACCTTCATGGGTTATTTATTGCCAAAGCCAATCTTCTAGAAGAAGGGTAGTAGTAGTTATAGTAGTAGTAGTAGTAGTACTATTTAAATCTTAGCGGAGGGGATAAGAGGTTTCATGCCTTTCCTAAGAGTATTATTCCAAAAGTAAATATGAAAACATGACTGGAATTTGAACTCACTACGATGTCGTCGTCTCAGACTTTAGCTATTACACCATGGGGACTTCCCACAAAGGACTTGGATGATTAAGAAAACAACATTCAGCACAAATATAAAGTAGTAAAGTTGGTGACCTTAGTCGTGGGTGACCCGAAGGCTCCCTCTTTGATAACTACAACACCAAGGCTCTACTCCTTTCCCTTGATTGCTCCACTTTACCCTTGATCCTTACCTTACAATGCTGAGTGTAAAGCAAGGTAGCATCAAGTAACATTTTTGAGTCTTTGGTATGACTCGACCTGGGATTGAACCCAGGTCTCTTGGGCACAAAATTATAGTTTGTTACAAATTGAACTGGAAACTGTTTTATTATCTGAGGTATAGTATTTTACATGTATTACTCTAATAAAATCTTCACATGATCTGACATTTTTGCTGAGTTACTATTATGTACACATACACATGGGAGGGGGTAGTCCCCATGGCATAGTGGCTAATGTGCTGAACTGCGTCATTAGAATGATTTTGAACTCCAGTTGCACTATTGCATTCATGAAAGGCATGAACTCCCATATCCCCTGAAATTGCTTAAACAGTACTACTTCTTTTCTTTTACCAGGATGGTTTGGCATTAAGTAACCCACGAAGGTTCATATACAATTAAACAAAGAAACCAAACCAAACCACACACACATAGACTCACATGTACACATACACATACACATATATATGTTTACATATATATATGTGTGTGCATGTGTGTGTGTATGTGTATAGATATATGTATGTGTATATATGTATACTTATATATACATATATATAAGAAGAATTCATATACATATATAAATATATACATATAAACAGACACACACACACACACACACACACATATATATATATATGTATATATATATATATATATATATATATATATATATATATATATATATATATATATATATATATAATGAGAATTTATTTCCATGAATTAAAGAGGTGTTGCTTTGTTGAAAACATTGTAAGTTGAGTGGAGAGGCATGTAGGAAAGATTAATTATTTATATTATATGTGGTCAACTATTTTATTTTTGAATTGAAATGGAATCATTTTTCGCTTAAGATTAAAAATTAGCATTAAACTGACGAAAATATTGGATATCGCTTCAGTTATACATCCATTTCAGCAAAAGGCACTTAACATTTGCATAAATATTCCATTTTCTTTTTTATGTAAAGTCACTCATGGTTTTGCCTGTTTTTATATATATATATATATATATATATATATATATATATATATATATATATATATATATATATATATATATATATATATATATATATAAAATTAACTTAAATCGTGAGTCGGAATTCTCCTACTAAAGTTTCACCTTAACTGATCATCAGGGAGTCTCATAGATAGTAGATTAGTAAATATATATATATATATATATATATATATATATATATATATATATATATATATATATATATATATATATATATATGTTTAAATATGAAAGCCATTTGTGAATCCAGCCCAGTTGACTGGGACTGTAGAATACACTGACTACATCTCTACAGAGGGGTAAGATTCCCTCAATGAGTATCCTAGTTATGACACTAAACAATCTGATGAATAGGCTCCAGTCCTGGAGCTTTGGGGAATGTGAAGTACCCCTTCATTGCCATTGCTCCCAGGTCCACACTGACCCAGAGTAGTAGCACCTGATAGTGTCCTATCTATATGTCAAATTGAACAGTTTGATATTTAAACTGTGTTCAAACAAATGACTTAGGTTATATTGAATTATGAGAAACAGAACTCTTTGACCATTTAACTGTGTGTAAACAAATGAATGATGTCTAACTGAATTGTTACTGATATGTTGTAGTAGGTGGAACAATTTAACTGTGTACAAACAAATGTGTTATCTTAAACAAAATCATCAGTGTTAAATAGCAATACTCTTTAACTATGTGCCTAAACTGAATTATTATTATTATTACAGAGTAATACTTGGAACCATTTGACAGTGTGCAAATGAATGATTAGTATTGAATTAAATAAATATAGTTAAATAGTAATACTTGTAACCACTTCACTGTCTGCAAACACATGATTTATATTGAATAGAATAAGTAGCATTAGCAATAACTGAACCCATTTAAATCTGTTGAACAATAGCAATAATAGTGCCCAAACAAATTAGTTCTAACTCATCAAAAAATAGAATTACTAACAATCAATTCACAATGTAATTCTGTAATATATTAGAAACCTGCAACCAGCACTTAATAGAATTAATTTTCAAACCAGTGCTAATGTAGTTAAATGTCTTTAGCTACTGGCACTATTTACAGAATTACATTTAAAAGCAAACACCATAATCTTCAACGGCAAAGACGTCCTTACACAGTAGTGATTTGCTAAAACAAAAGTTACATCACTTTTGTAATAGATTCTCCCCTGATGATGGCCTAAAGTCGGGCAGAAAGTACTAGGGATACATACAACTATGGACAATACCTAAATCAATTCCCCCTGAATACGATAAAATTAATACGGGAATTTGAACGGATCCAGAAGAAAATATGTAGGCATAAAATGTCTATTATGTTTTATGAAATTTGCATTAACGAAGAAATGCTGCCTATATATATATATATATATATATATATATATATATATATATATATATATATATATATGTCCGTTTAACTGTGGTGGGGTCCTCATGGTGTAATGCTTAAAGCAATAGACTGCGGAATCACAGTAAGCGAGTTCGTACTCCAGTCGTGCTATTATGTTCACTTTCAGGCAAATACCCTAGGGAAAAGTGTGAACCCCCTTATCCTCCCAGCTACGGGTTAAATAGTACTACTACTGTTCTTCTAGGAGAATAGCTTAGGCATTAAATAACCTACAAATGTTGATATGCCATTAAAACATAGAAACCAAACCAAACCAACCATTTAACTGTGTACAAATAAATGATTGATGATAAAAAGATTTATTTGTGTTAGACAGAAATACTTGAAACCATTTGATTATGAGCAAAAAAATGAGTTCAAGCTTGTTTAAAAATGTTATCTACAAAATTTTATCTATAAAAGGATTTGGCATTAAATAACCTACACTGGTTGATATGCCATAAAATCCAACCAAATCAAACCCAACCATTTCATAATCATGAAATCTTTAGTGTACTTAGATACATAAAAACATTGAGCAATATCACAATATATTATTTATTATAATTATGTAAACAGAATATCTATATCTATCTATATATATATATATATATATATATATATATATATAGTCATCCACAGACAGATCTGTTTCGTTCTATCAGAACTCATCAGTGTGGCTAGACAGTATCTCCCCGTAGCTGGGATCGAAACCCGGTTGACTCAAACGCCAAGCCAAAGCTTCTAACCATTTAGCCACGAGGAGATATTAGCTACGAAGTACATTTTAAATGGTTATGAATCACAATTACTATTGTTTACATACATCCGTTCAACAGCCGCCGAGATCTCAATTCAAATATGAAGAGACTTGCAAAGGCGCTAATGGCAACACAATTACTTCTTTGCTAGAGAACTATATATATATGGTTAAAATTTAATGCAAAAACCATCTCTAAACCATGAAATGTTTACAGTGCTCTATACACAAAAATGTAGAGTAATATTTTAATACCTTATCAATTATAAAACATGTCAAGGTAATTCAGGGTAAAATCTCAAGGCTGAGTTTCACAGCTATGATCTTCAGGTGGCCTGGTAATCCACTTGTGAATATTCAATGTAAAAAACCAATTATTTCGCTTTCATTATGTTCAATATTTTATCCATATATTTATATGTAGATGTGTACTTGTGTTTGTGTGTGTTTATAATGTATATGTATACGTATCTGGATATACAGCTGTATACAGAAATGTACTTTTTATCTGGATATATATATATATATACGTACAAGGCGCATACGATAAATTTCCAGACTTTTTCCGTATGGGCACTTTTATTGATAGTACACACATAAAACACTCGTCCTCCTTCGAAGTAATCTCCTCCGACTGCAATGCACTTGTACTGTTCCAACAACTTCTGGAAGGCCCCATGGAAGTCCTCTTGTGTGAGTGTGTCAATGACCTTCATCACAGCCTCTTTCATCTCCTCAATTGTCTCATAATGACAGCCTCTGAGCTAAAGGAATAAGCAAAAGTCACAGGGAGCAATTTCTGGACTATAGGGAGGCTGAGGAACTAATTGATGCCCATCTTGGTCAAATTGTCTGTGACAAGAATGGAGTTGTGGACTGGTGCATTATCCTAGTGGAAATGCCACTGACCCGATTTGAAGAGTGCTGGCCTCTTCTGACGGAATCTCTTGCTGAACTCCCTTAAAACCTCAACATAGTAACCCTAACCCTAACTCTAACCCTAACCGTTTGTCCAATCAACTCTGGTGTATTGACTTCCTTACTCCCACACCTCTCATCATCCCTCACAGACTCCCTGCCTTCCTTGAATCTCTTATGCCACTCAAAAACTGATGCTCAATTCATGCAAGATACTCCAGAAGCAGTCTGAAGCATTCTATATGTTTCTGTGGCATTTTTTCCAAGTTTAAAACAGAATTTTATTGCATATCGTTCTTCTAAAGAGTCCGATTGCATTTTTGAAATTCACCAGCTAAGACAATCAGGCTTTAGTTTGGTGTATTCTAATTGCTGCTGTAGCTGTTCACTTGAAGCTGAAATCATAAAAATTGGTCAGTCATTTCATGAGATGTATAGCAATAACATACTGAATTTTCAAGAGTCTACAACAATTTTAAATGCCTGTACAAAAAAAATCGAATGTCTTCAGCCACCTTCAAAAATTTTTATTTTCATCCTAAAAGTGTTGTTTTTAATGAAACAAGTTAAGCACCTCAATGGTTTTATTTATTATACTAAATACAAGACTTCCTGAACCATATTGAATACAAGTTAAACCAAAAAACATGCAAAAAAATTCTTAAACTTTTGATTCATCAAAATGACCCCCTTTGGCCATTATCAATGCTTCACAGATTCTCAGTATTCTTTCTACCAAAGACTGGAGATATATTGAAGATAGTTCTACTCAAAAGCTCTATCTTTTCAGCTAAGTTCATCACACACCAGTTCACTGGGATTTTAAGTCCATTAATTGTGCCAGTCAAGGCATCAGTTTAAGAATGTGCTGTTCCTCTTTGCTTTTAATGTACCTCTGGCAGAGTTTACTAGTATGATTTAGGTCATTATCTTGCATGAGTACAAATCCTTGACCCACAAGCCACATTCTAGATGGGATCATGTGATACAGCAGTACGTTGTGGTAGCCAGTCTGGTTCAATTTGCCCTTCACCTGATGCAAATCCCTGACTCTGCAATTAGCAAATGCCCCCCCCCCCCCGCGCCATAACAGAGCCTCCTCCATGCCTTATGGTTGGTTTGATACAAGGGATTGCAGCTCTTTCACTTCCTCTTCACCATGCAAAGACCCTCCTATTTGACCAAAAGATTTTGCACTTCGATTCGTCAGTCCAAAAGACTGTATTTCACTGCTCTATTGTCCTGTCTTTGTGTGCCTTGGCTCACTGGAGCCTTTTAACATTGTTTTGCTACCTCAATAGTGGTTTCTTGACAGCAAATCTGCCATATAGGCCAGCTTTACAGAGTCTTCTCTTTACACTGGATGCTGACACATTTTTTCATGACATTGAGGAAGACTTGTATTTTGTATAATAAATAAAAACTTTGCGGTGCTTAACTTGTTTTACTCAAAATAACCCTATTAGGAAGTGAATTAAAAATTTTGAGGCTTGCCACATACTTTTGACTGGTAGTTTATATATACTCCATTTACTGTGGTTTCCTTGGTATAGTGGTTAGCAAGCTAGACTGGTTGACTATTTCTAGTGATTTTGAGTCTCACTGGGTGTCTCATTCATCCAACATGAGCCAGAACTAAGCAAAGCTTAGTAAATAACTATATATTCCATTTTGCTGCCTACCTGATGATTGACATTTATGAGACTCAAGATGTAGTAAAAATTTTAGAATTTGATATTTTATAGTTCTTGAATATTGCTTGGTTTATGAAGTATTGAGTACCTTTTAGGTTTTTTTTGTTATTCTTTTATCATTATTCTAAAAAACACACATATACATATATATGTGTGTGTGTGTGTATATATATATATATATATATATATATATATATATATATATATATATATATATGCATGGTTGTGTTTTTTTGCATAGCAAAATTTGTTTACAAGAAATATTACGGCCAAAATCTAACTGGGAATCTTGATTCTTATCATGATTTAAAAATTTATTAACATTTAATCGGAGAGAAACTTTCATTTTCTTGATAAAATTTTTATTACAATTTGAAAACAAAACAGATTTATTTTTGTTTAATGGGTTAAACCTTTGCCTTCAGTGGCCATTAAACTCAAAGTCCAGTCATATTTATAGAACTGATGTTATAATATATAAATTAATCAAATAAATTATTAAAAGAAGTACTTAATAATTAGTATTTGATGATTTTTTCCAATAGGAAATTATAAATTATAACAATCACAATGAGACTTGACACTATTATTATAAAATTGAAAATGGAATTGAAAATTGCCTTATTCTCTAAGTTTCAGTATTTTAATACAGTTGTGTTAACAAAGATCTTGCTACAATGTGCCATTTTTCTTTGCTACGGTAGTATACATAGAAAATGAAAAAATATAATAAACTTTAGAGAAATGTCTTTTGTTATTATTTGTTTGGTTTGGTTTTGTTTGGTTTGGTTGGGTTGGGCTTTATGACATATCAACCATTGTACATTATTTAATACCAAATCCTCTTTATATATATATATATATATATATATATATATATATATATATATATATATATATATTAGATTTATATATTTAATGCCCTGGAATTTTGTCTGCAACCCCTGGGTTTCATGAAGTTTTTACAAAACAACAATCATCAGGTAGTTAACAAAATGAAATGAATTGAAAATTGAAAAATACAGTCAAAAACTATTGGGATTGTGTAGGAATCTTTATGTGTGATTGTGAATGTGTGAGTGTGTGTGGGGGGGTTATAGTTGTGTATTATTGAGTGTCTATGTGTAAGTGGTATATAGTACATGTGTATGTGAAGGTACCTGCGCAGCGCATTGTTTTTACCAGATGTTAGTCATCAGTGCATCTGATATTGCTACATTATTGTTGGGAAAGATTCTATATTTATTTTTGTATGTGTAGGCGATTATAACTAAGGAACAAAGCATCATCATTGCATAGCGAGGGAAATAAATAAAGATTTGATTTGTAACCGTATTTAAGTGAGTATAGTATGGTAGACCAGAATCACAATGAATATCAAGGAGTAGGGATATATTGTATTGCAATATACTATGGAATATTGTACAGTGTTGGTATTATATGTAGGGAAGAGATTTGGGTGAGAATATAATAATAATTTGATGAAATGTTGTGTATATATTATATATACTATTGATATGTGTTATAGTATGTACATAATGAAAATAATGAAGGGGTTACCATAATTGTAAGTATATTTATGTATGATGATGATTATAACAGAAGAGGAAAGTGCTGTCATCATAAAATTAAGAAAATAGATGGTGGGTTTGGGAGGTATTGGTAATAGTTGGGGGGTTGTGATGGTTATTTTTGATAGTTATCTGGTTTGTGTTAATGTTGTATGATTTATACGCAATTGTTGTAAAAGATAGTGTACGTGGTAGATCAGATGAATGTAAAGTGTTGAGGCCTATCATTTACACTCATGAAAATACAAATTTAACAGATAGTGGAGGGATACAGAGAAGGGTATGGGGATTAATGGAGAAAGATGGTACATATATTGTGGCGGATGTGATGGTTGGTGGAGGAAAATGGTACTAACCATGCTTCAGGTGTGGTGTGAGGTTTTTTTTGTTTTTTTTTTAATGGAGGTGTTAGATTGGTTATGTGTATGAGAGAAGGTGTTTGTTTTTGTGTCTACATTTTGAAAGGATTTCAGATTTTTTATTTAGTAGGGTGTTTTGGGATGGGTAGGTTATGATGGCTAATTTTTCGTGGAGGCATTTTTTTGATGTTTGGTTGTAGGCAGGTGGTAGTTTTAGTATCTCCCAGGTGATTGTAGGAGAGATATTTATGTCTTTTTGGTGCCATATGTATGAGGATAAGGAGGTGTTGGATGATTAGTTTCTATGTGTGAAAGAAAGTTTATGATGGTAATTTCTCTGTTTTATGGTGCCCTCCATTGTATTGATGTAATGTTTGATGGAGTTGTTATATATATATATATATATATATATATATATATATATATATTATTTGTAAACACATTTTGTAGATAACACTTTTAAATGTGCCTGATGTCACTATTTTTTTGCAAACATTTAAATGGTTTTAAACATTTCTCTCTAACATGAATAATTCTATTTACTATTAATCATTTGTAAGCAAATAGTTTATTTTTAAAGAACTTAGAACTAATTTGTTCACACCAAGTATTGCGATTGTTTCTACATTATTAAATAGTTTCAGTTATTGCTATCTAACACCAATCATTCTGTTTAATATTAGTCAATATTTATCGGCCTCCCACCAGACAGAACTTGACACAAGGTCAATGATCCAAAGGTCGATTATAGTGGGGATTTGGGGAAGGAGAAGGTTGGGCATGAGCCAAGGCTCAAGCCCTGCTTGACTATGCTGGTCATCGGCCTACTTAGTGCAATGAGGACCTGATGAGCCTAGCTGGACATGGACCAAAATCTGGAGCCAGGCACAAATGCCTGATTATAACTTAAACTGGACAGCAAGGTCCAGTGCTATACAAGGGTGACAAAGGTGTCAATGACACAGCTCTCCCACCCGAAGGTGGCCCAGCTGATGCTGGGGCCCTTTTGGCCTCAATTCTGCCATTGAGCATTGACTGTCCGGCACGGATGCCAGACAGGATGCAAAAAAGCCTCTGCACAAAGCAGTGGCTGATCGAGCTGTTTAATATTTGTCATTTGTTTGTACACAGTTAAAGTATTGCTATATATCACTAAAAATTCAGTTAAACATCATGCATTTATTTAAACACAGTTACATGATCAAACACTTGTATTTCTAGCTCCAAGACTGGTGCCCCTCAATCAGTTAATTTAATGTCATATCTAGGACACTCATTGGGGGAGTCTTATTCCTCTGCAAAGATACTGTCGGCATATTCTACAACCCCAGCCGACTGGGCTATTTGTTATTATTGTTGTTGCTGTTGTTGTTGTTGTAATAATAATGATAATAATTAGAAGAAAAAGTAGTAGTAGTCGTAGTGATAGTTAGAATTTATAAGGATAACAAGATAAAAACTTGAAAATTTCTCTTGTTCTGTTAAACTCTAACCATTAAGCCAATAGGCTGGTTTCATATATATATATATATATATATATATATATAGATATATATATATAGATATTGTTCGCCTGTGGTTAGAGAGACTGGGGTTCAATTCAAGGTCAAATCGTACCAAAGACACAAAAAATTGTATTTCATGCCTCCTTGCTTAACATTCAGCATTATAAAGTATGGATCAAAGGTCGGTGAAACAATCCAGGAAAAAGAGTAGCACCCTCCCCTATACCTTGGTATAGTAGCTATTGAAAAAGAAGCTTTTGGGTCACCCTCAACAATGGTCGGCCAACTTACTTATATTCATAAATAAAGTGCTCAGTATTGGTGATAAAGCATGTGTATATATATATATATATATATATATATATATATATATATATATATATATATATATATATATAAAGATATATTAGTTAGGATAGCATAGACATAGAGTCAATACCACTTGTTGGGTGTCAATTTCTCACCTATGCAATCATCCGATCATAATGATCACATAGGTGAGAAACTAACAGTCACAAGTGCTGTTAACTTTGTGTCTATACTATTCTAACTTATATATATATATATATATATATATATATATATATATATATATATATATATATATATATTGAAAAGTGTATATTTTGGCAGTTGATCAACAAATAAAACTACCTTCATAACATTCACAAAAATCATTGCACTACCAACAACAACACAAACAGAATTAATCTATATTACAGAAATCAAATGCACTATAACGACAAATTAGACAAACAAGTGATAACCAATATTATAAAAAGACACATAAAACCTATCGAAAAACAAAAACAAATAAAACTTATCATCAACTACACTAAATTTAAAACATCAAAATTCATTAAGAATAACATCAACTTTGCTAAAATACTCCTAAACCACACTAATGTAGCTAATACATTTATAAGTCCATTTCGAGAGTGCCTCCCAAAAAACAAAAATAATTCTTACATTGACTATAGAACCACAACATTATCTCGTCCTCTCACTCATCACTTTTCTGAAAATAGCACCATAAAACAACATTAATTATAAAACACAATAGCACTAACCAACTAACATCTTCCGATTCAAGGAAGATTCTAACAGATAATACAATGATCATATATAAAAACAATAATAAAAACGATCACAAATCCTAAAAGCAATATACATAAAAAATAAAAAAAAACAAGCATAAAAAATGGCATTTAACACAGGCACCAATATATCAAATATTTTTAATAGCTAAAATTACTAACTCTATTAGTAAACCTTTTTTCCAACCGAACATTTTAAAACAAATTGCTGAAACTGTTCCAGTCGACAACTTCCAAAAAAAAACACTACAAATAATTAAAGCAATAAAAACTCAAACTGTCAACTCAAAATTACACTACCACTGATGACGACCAAAAATATGGTCAAAAGCACTTTGGCAGAAGATATGGGACAATTCCTTTACCATCTGAATCGTGACACAAGAAAAATAACAAGGAGACTTGAAAAAAATAAAATCAAAAATAATATACAGTGTTCCATCGTCTTTAACAAAACTTGCTTGAATATATATATATATATATATATATATATATATATGTATGTATGTGTGTATATATACATATATATGTATGTATGTGTGTATATATATATATATATATATATATATATATAT
Organism: Sepioteuthis lessoniana; assembly: GCA_963585895.1. Lineage (NCBI taxonomy): Eukaryota > Metazoa > Mollusca > Cephalopoda > Myopsida > Loliginidae > Sepioteuthis > Sepioteuthis lessoniana. The sequence goes on along the minus strand of OY757936.1, from coordinate 38,967,883 downwards.
ATGTGTGTGTGTGTATATATATATATATATATATATATATATATATATATATATATATATATATATATGTATGTATGTATGTTCATGTGGGATTACTAAAATCCTAATTGTGTTCTATGTATGTATGAACATCATAGTACATCATAGCGGTATTTCTATCAAAGCAAATGGACTTAAAATGCTTTAACTTAGAAAATAAAGCAATTTTCACTCCAATGTATGATTAAATCATAATTATTTCATGGTCTGAGTTCAAACGAAACCAAGAACTCATAAAAATTTGAATCAACCAAATTCTCCATATCACACAGATAACTATAAAACCCTAATTAACACTCTTCACACCTACATACATAGAAATCAATATAATCATGAGCTACTGTTACAACAGAAATGCAGTGAGTTCACAGGTTGCACTATATATATATATATATATATATATATATATATATATATATATAGCTGGTCTATTGGTTTAGAGGGAAAAGTGTTCATCAATGGTCTGGGAGACCAGTATACAATCCCCAGTCAAGCCATACCAAAAACTAAAAAAATAGTACTTGATGCCTCCTTGCTTAACACTCTGGTATTGATCAAGGGTAAGTGGAGCAATCCAAGTAAAAGAGTAGCACCCTCTCCCCCACCTCGGTGTAGTAGCTATTGAAAAAAGAGCTTTCAGATCACTTACTTCTTATTTATATACATATATATGTTGGGAAACCAGTGAAGTTACTGGGATCCTGTTTCTTTTTTAATGCACTAATCTACCAGTAACAACTTAACAAAGGAATCTGAGGTACATTATAATGTGTTTTTCTGTGCTCAGCAAACCAGCACCAGAGAGCACTTTATCATTTTTGGGGTATATATATATATATATATATATATATACACACCACACACACAAACATGCGCACATTACACACAGCCAACTTTCATGGTACTCTGGTTTCAAGTACACAACAGAGAGTGAAATTTCTGTCTAATGCCATAACTTTGTGAAGCTTATTTGTTCTTTTGACAAAACAAAAAATACTGTTTACAGTAGAAATGTTGAAATAAGTTATTGTTAATCATATTAGCAGAATACCAACTTAGAATAAACATATTATATATATATATATATACAGAGAGAGAGAGAGAGAGAGAGAGAGAGAGAGAGAGAGAGAAAGAGAAAGTGACAGTCACCAGTGCTTGATGATTGTAACTTTCTTACCTATTTGATCATTGGTCTGAGTGGTATACATGCCATGAGCATCCATTTGTATACTCAATATCTAAAGGGTCATTCACAGTGTGCATACCACTTGGTCTGATTATTGTCATGGTATAAAACTTATATTTCCAATCCCTGTTGAGTCTATGTCTATGCTATCCTAAGTTTTATTTATTCATTTATAAGTTAGAATTGTGAAAATATAGAGTCAGGTGGCAATTGGTGACTGTTAGTTTCTTGCCTGTGCAATCATCAGTCAAGGCAAATGTGTAGAAGAGAAACTTACAATTACCAAGGACTGTTGACTTCACATCCACATAATCCTAACTTTATACATACATATATATATATATATATATATATATATATATATATATATATGTTTGGGGGGTGTAATTTTCCCTATAGTTTCTACCCAGTAATCATTTTCATATTCCTGCTCAATAAATCAGTGATAATTTTCATAAAGATACATTTAAGAAAAAACTCATTACATTTAAAGTCAAATATAAAAGATAATATTTTTTTAAATCTAAGATTTCTATCTAAAATATAATCCAAGAAGAAAATATTACTCACCTAAGCAAGTACGTCAGATCATGTGCATTCTAATCTCACAATAGAATCTGTGTCAGACCCTAACCAGATAGAAGAAAGCAAATATTTAAAGGGAAATTATGCTTGGCTGTTCTGAACACCGGCTATACTTATGAGATGTGAAAAAGACTGATTCAAAGGTGATCATTTGTAGGTATTGATTACTTATAATCCTGCTCTTAAGGCTAAAAATTCGAGTTGAGCCTTTATGAATAACCACTGCTGTTTGACATGTGCATACAAAAGAATAACATCTTCAACTGCACAGGTTTACTGAAGAGAGTTTATTTTGAAAAAAAACAAAACTCCACTATTCTAATTTACAAAATTACTATACAGGACAGTGCCGTTCATTTCAAAAAAATTTTTTTTTAATCTTTGCAAAAAGGTATTTGTTTGAGTATTGAATAGAATAAATTTTATTTTTTGGAAAATCTGCAATTACTTTTAGCAAAAACCATTTTTTTATATTCCTTGAGTGATTCAAAAGTTTTGCAATATTTTGGTAACATGGGGCACAATTTATTGGCTTTGGATACTTTTGCCAAGGTCATGAAAGTGATGAAACACATGGGACTGTGAGATGCCAAGCTTGCCTGATACTCTATAAATGCTAATTGCTGGATTTGCCTTAATGACTTCAAGCACAGCCCTAGAATTCATGGTTTTAGGCTAACCTGACCTTGCCTGCTGTTTAAGGTTCTTATAGTAAGTAAACTTGGCGACCTTAGTCAAGGGTGACTTAGAGGCTCCCTTTTCAATAGCTACTACACCAAGGTGTAAGAGAGGGCACTACTCCATTCCCTGGATTGCTCCACTTTACCCTTGATCCTTACCTTATAATGCTGAGTGTTAAGCGAGGTGGCATCAAATACTGTTTTTTTGAGCCTTTGATATGACTCGATTGGGATTGAACCCCAGTCTCCCAGACCATTGGTGAACACTCTACTTATTAGGCAAAAAAAGAAGGTTCTTATAACCCAAGCAAAATTTCTTGAACCATCTGGTTACAGTACTTTGTGATCAATTGAGCCATCACCTCTTACACAACAAATGTTTTTGGTTGTTTCCATGTTATTTTCGCCCACTTTCAAACTTGTAAAGTATAAGTTGCTGAATTATATTATGATCCACATTCATCAGTGAAACTTTCAAATCACACAGACGGAAGCAACACATAACATGTCAGCACACCCACTACCATGATACTATCAACAATAGAGAGTACCTTCCAAGGCTTGAACTGCTTTAGTTGCCAGATATACGTTTCACAAACTAACATGTACCAAAACGTCACAAAACTTTTGACTCATTCTAGTAATTTACTAGAAATGACAAATGTCAACTGAAATGAAATTCTTCAAGTTTTAAAACTTTAAAAAATTATATTGAAGATGAGATAAATAAATACATATGCACAGAAATATATACAATCCCATAAGCACAGATTAAAGAGAACAATGAATTTAACAATAACATTATTAATGCCATGTTAGTGTGTCTTGTTAATAAAAGTAATGATCCCTTTTATCATCATCAGCATCATCATCATCAACAAAGTGAACTAACAGAACAGGTTCCCTTGATTCTCTCTTTCCACCCATCCCTATCAGCTATGATAAGTCCTCAAGACAGCACCCAGTGTCAGCACAGAGTTGATGAACATAGGTTTTTGCTGGACAGTCTACACTGTTCATGTGTAGCAGTTCCTAGAAGAGCTGTTTTGAATTTGTCCTTCAGCAGTGCCCTGCACACCATGCTCCTCTTACTTGGATGGTTTATATGATGGGAGGTAAGTGGCCGTGCAACAAGTTTTGTTGGGTGCTGTTTCCAGGATTTTACTCTAGAAAATTTGTTTCTCAAAGAAGAAGGAAGGGTTCTTAATAATAAACAATAATCAACAGGATATATCTAGCTGTACAGAATTTTCAAACTTAAAAAGTACTAATTTGTCTTGCTAAAGTTAGGATTCTCATATAGTTAAGCATTACTTATAAGTGGCTCTTCTAGCCGGAGATGTAAAATAATTTCATCACATTATTGCTTCGTTTGCACAAGCAATCAGGAAATAATGAAATGATTGCACATTATTATTGCTTAGTTTGGAGAAACAATCTAAACAAAAACAAAAACTATTCAAAGTCCCCCAAAGTATCACTCACTTACATTTTGAAAATATTTCCTTACAAAACTCAATACATGCAAGCACTCATGGCAAACATAACTGCTATTGTCATAGAAAATGGACTTAGCAATACAGAGTTTAAATTTTCGATAAAGCTGTTTTCATTTCACTTTATGCTCTTGGGGTATGTATCTATCTTTTATCTTCCCATCGTAAATAGTAGGGTACATTGAATTCTTTAGCCTTGATATGACAACCAGTTTAAGGGAAAGAAAACCAGCTGTACTTCGCTTAAAAAAATTGACGTATTACATCCTGCCTGTGATGGAGGGGTTGGATAAATACATACAAAACTAAACATCAACTTTGTAAATTAAAAAAATATAATCTCTTTTCTCTTATCTGGATTTATATATTTTTAATGACAATAACAATTTGTAATTATTTAACATAATTTTTTTATTGACGGCAAAGATTTTAAGATAAACATTGTTTAGAAAAATTAAATAAGTATTTAGATTTTTGATATTTGTCTCTTAGTCTTACTGTTTCAGTTAGTTTGGGAATATGCTGTGATTCAAGTCTCAACATCTTACTACATATTGATGGGTACATCAGCTAGTAAACAATCATTCTTTTGCAAATGAACAACTGAAAGAATCAGCAGATATCAACTTCTCAGCACAAGACAGAAAAATGTTAATTTTGTTCCTCAAAAAGGAACCTGTAAGGAAATCTTTCCATAGCAAAAAAAAAAGATTTTAGAAGATTCTTTTGAATAAATTATAGAATAAACAGCAATGTTGTTGAAAATGGAATAACCAATATTACAAGATGTTGCTGTGAGATATTTTGAATTTTTCTTTTTGATACTATTTTCCTGTTTGCACAATTAGAAAAGAGACTTTCTCTTTACATATGGATAATAAGATAATCACACAACAATAAAATGGATTAGCTAGGATAAAAACAAACATAAAGAAATAGTATAAATTCTCTTAAAACTCTGAAAATCAAAATGACTTCTCAGAATTATAGGCAACATCAATAGACAAGAACATTAGGTAAAATGATAGATTATCTATGAATTTGTATAGATTATGTATATATATATAATATAAAAGAAATGCAAATAAGAAAAATTTTTGCATAAAAAATGATCAATGCTAATATAGGAGAGTAGGTATAAAACCTAGAAAGCATAAGAATAATGAAATAATTATGAATGATTGAAGTCCATTACTTAAAGTTTCATGAGGAATGCATGATCATCAAATGAAAATGTGAGAAAAATGGCTCATCAACCATATTTATCATGGTGTGATAAAGCTATGTGGTAAAATGTTAGTACATGTGACGCTCACATGAAGAAAAAATATATATAAATATAGAATTCTGAACAGTCCAAATATAGGAAAATGAATTATGGAATTCTGTGGTAAATGACACAAGAGGTATTTATCAACATGTCAACACTTTGATATCAATTCACTTTTTTTTTTAGCAGTTTATTTTCAGTATGCTTCAGGATAGATGCTTTCTTCCAGATATAATCTGAAGCTATAATCTTCTCTGTTATAAACTTAGACTTTTTTCACTGTATCGCTTTTTGTATGTGAGATTTGCCTCTCTTATTTGCTAAATATGTTTATATAATGTGATATATTCTCTTATTAGGAAGGTTTTCTGATGTTTTCTACATTGCTGGACACAATGCAGTATATATATATATATATATATGAAAAGAAAGAAAGAAAGAAAGAAAGAAGCATTATCATGGTGTACTGGTTATCATCATAGGAAATAGAAGTGGTTACTTGAGTTCAAATCCTGAACAAGGCTGTTTGCATTTCACATAATGCTAATAATCTTGGGAAAGATATAAATCCAACTATTCTCCCTTCAGAAATGCATGTTGCTCCAAAAAAGTGTTAAGAGAAATTAGAATGACCTTTTTTTATTTTCAAATAAACAACTACCAATATAAAATAAGATTATTCAACCATAATGAATTATTTCTAGTTGAACATTTCCACCTAAAAGACTGTAGTCTGATTGAAATACAAAATTCCCAATGATAAAACAAATTTTAAGAATTTATCTGATAACATCACATATATACTAGAAACCAATATAGACAGATATTACATTGAGAAACCCAAAACTCCAAAAGAACTGAAAAAGTTCAAAAATCCAAAATCACTACATTTTAATCCCTAAAGACTGATAGCAAAATTTAATAATGATAATACTAATATTGTCATTAACTTGTATTGTTTAAAGACTGCTTATCATAATCTTTAAGCAAGAATCAATAAAAGTAAAGTTAGCAACCTTAGTTGAGGGTGACCTGAAGGTTCCCTTTTCAATAGCTACTACATTGAGGTGCAGGGTGGGGGCAACTCCTTTCCCTGTATTGGTCCACTTTACTCTTGATTCTTACGTTATAATGCTGAGTGTTAAGCAATGTGGCATCAAGTACCATTTTTAGAGTCTTTGGTATGACTCGACCTGGGATTGAACCCCAGTCTCCAAGACCATTCGTAAACACTCAACTCATTTGGGCAATCGCAACTAAGGTCGTCAAGAATCAATAAAAGAAAAAAATTATTGTGAAAAGTTATTGTAGTACATAGCTTCCAATTAGAAAAGGGGTGGTGGTGAAAATGAGAATCAATATTTTTATGAGGATAGCATTATTTCATTATAATAGATAGATAAAAAATGAAAATTACAATTCAACATTTTAGTGGTTTGGCAATCATATTTAAAGGAAAACATATCAGTACAAATTGAAATAGATAAAAAGTGAGAATGACACTTTAAAGGTTTAGATTTATGTGTGTCTGGGAATTTTTATTCCTCATTTAAAGGTAAGTAAAATACATCATTAATTCATTTGTCTCTAAAACCTTCTTGGCAGGGACGAATGGAGTATGTTTCTCAATAAAATTCTGTAGTGATTGTCAATATCTTAAATAGTTTTTTAAAAAAATGTTGAAACAATCAATTACTTTTGTAGACATTCTCTCTTTATCTCTCTTTATCTCTCTCTCTATATATATATATATATAATCTAGTTTGCTATATTTGTAAATAAAGAGTGCTCAATATCAGTGATAGAGCATATGAAGATCTAAGTTTGGATAGTATAGTTTGGTTTCTTTGTTTAATGGCATATCAACCTTTGTAGGTTATTTAATGCCAAAGCCATTCTCCTAGAAGAACAGCAGTGATGCTATTTACTCTATAGCTGGGAGGATAAGGGGGTTCATACCTTTCCCAAGGGTATTTGCCCAAAAGTGAACATAATAGTGTGACTGGAGTACAAACTCGCTTACTGCGATTCTGCAGTCCATCACTTTAACCATTACACCATGAGGATATCCCCTCAGATAGTATAGACACAGAGTCAACAATATTTGGTGTCTGTCAGTTTCTCACCTATGTGATCATCATTTGATATGATAATCACATAGGTGAGAAACGGATTGATACCAAGTGTCATTGACTTTGTGTCTACATTATCATAACTTTATTTTACTATAAGAAAGAACAATATTTACCATTTCGTTTTGTTATTGACATAATTTTTAATTTAAAGATTATATCATTGAAAGGCTTTCCCTTATGAGCTAAACACTCTCAAAGTTTTGCAGCACTCATTTTGTAAATTGCCTTTGGTACTGCTGCACTTCCATGACAAATCAAATCTTTCAGTTCATCGGCTGTCTGTAGCCTATGTTTAAAGATTTGAGTTTTCAGATAACCCCAGAGGAAGTAATCACAAAGGAATAGATCTGGTAAGTGAACCAGTCACAGGATGTCTCTACATAGAATCACCATTTTTTGAATAAGTTTTAATCATAAATGCATGGTGTTCACAATTCCATCCCATGATAGCAACTGAAATAGAATGGCTACTGCAGCTCCAAAAATTATATCTCATCTGCTCACTATTGGGAGATTTTTGTCAGATCCTCTCTCTCCCTCTTTCTCTTTATATATATATATATATATATATTTGTGTATGTGTGAATGTGTGTATGTTTGTGCGTACACACACACACACACACACATATATATATATATATATATATATATCCCCAAGCTATCAGTTGAATAATATCATTGCTGTTCTTCAACAACGATGGTATTGAAATTTAATTACCAACAAAAGTTGAAGTGTCATTAAAAATAAAGAAACTAAATCTCTCTCTCTCTCTCTTTCTATCTCCCTATATACATATATATATAGAGAGAGAGTATTCTTGGTCCAGTTAAACCAGAGTTGGGAGTAATTCCATCAGGACAAGAAATTATTCATGAATGAATATTTAAAATTTTCATGGTAAAGAGTTCAATGTACTAATAATACAGAGCAATATATATATATATATATATACACACACACACACAAACACATACACACTCACATATACATAGTACATATATAGTTAAGCCTATATGTCTATAGCCAAATGATGTCAAAATAATTTATTTTACACAACAAATGGGTATTTTTCAACATAATCTCTTTCCTTGTTAGATTACTTAATCCAATATGCCTTCATTTATCATATAGATTTCAAGATGGAACATTATACAATGAAAATTTCTGATCAAAATCAGCTAACAACTAAATTACGCAATAGATTTATTGATTCAGCCTTGTGTATATAAGTGTTTTCATATTAGCATAGAAATCTCTCTCTCTCTCTCTTTCTATATATATATATATATATATATATATATATATATTCCTATGTTGAGAAGTGTGCTTAGCATAGCAGTGATTGTTGAAGGAAATAGGATTGGTGATCCAAGTTCAAATCCTGAATGAGGGTGTTTGTTTTCACTTTGTGTGAATGCCCTTGGGAAAAGCATGAATCCACTCCTCCTACCCCAGCTATGGGTAAATAAAGGGGCAGACATGGCTCCTTAGCGATATCAAGGCAAATATTTTTATAAACTCTGCATTCAAAACAGCTTTACTCCACTTAAAATTTTACCTTGAGTCATATGCTGCCATGGTGGAGGGGTTGGGTAAAAAACACATTCCTCAGTTAATGTGGTCAAACTGCAAACTTCATTCTTTTTCTCTTTCTTTTCTGACACTTCTTTTATTGTCAATATTTTGTTTACATTTTCAAGTTTGATTCTGACACAAACACAATTTTATCTTTTATCAAAATATTGATGTTCAGATTTCTAAAAACCTTTTTTGATGAAGAATGATTGACATGGAAAATTTGCAACTGTTCACAGAAAGTAATGAGCAATAAAGTGTAAAGTTTGTTTTCCTCTCGCACACTTCTTCATATTCAATGCTTTTCTTTTGGGGTGAAGTGAAGGGTTAATATTCAAGACAAAGTCTGGAATTTCCTGTCTTGATATTTATCATTTTTATTTGCACATTGCTTGTTATTGTGTAAGTGTAATTTACGTTAAAGCTGATTTATTTGATAGAAAAAAAACTTTGAGGAGAGGAAAAACAGGAGTAAAAATCATGCAAGAGGTCATTTGAACAAATTTATCTTCAACAATATGTCACCCTGTCAGCTGGAAATACACCAACTGCACCTTTATATAGATATAAGACTTCCTCAATGAGTGTCCTATCTATGACACTGAACTGCATCTGATGGTGAGGATCCAGTCCTGTAGCTTTGGTTGATCATTATCTTTTTGACTTTTAGTGCTGGCTCATTTGGCTGGGACACACTTCGGCTGTTCATGTTCACTGGTACACAGATCAGGTCAGGTGAGTCTTGGTACAGGTCGTGGTCAGTCAAGGCCATCTGACATGGATTCCAGGATGTCGGTATTCATGTCACACACCTACAACCAGCATTCCTTGAGCCTCAGGGGCGGTCCCTCCAGACTCTAACTCTCTCTGGAGAGGCTAGGTTTATCACCTGGCACCTGAGGCGTCCCTCTTTAGGGGAATGCTGACGGGGCTTAAGGCATTTTTGGAACCTCTGTACAAGTGTGGGCTATGGTTCTATACCTAATCCCGCAATAAAAAAAAAAGCTTTGTGCCAAACTTATGCATACATGGGGCACTCAACAAACACCAGTCCTGGAGCCATGGAGAATATGGAGTATCCTTTAGTTGCTATTACTCCCAGGTCCACTCTGACCTGGAGTAGGTGTACCTGTGAGGGTCCTATCTATAAGACAAATAGAACTATTCAATCTTTTGCTATACTTGAAATCTTTTAACTGTGGACAAACACATGAGCTCTGGTTCATTTAAAAATGTTATCAACAAACTATTCATTTACAAATCACATAAGTTTGTGTGTGTGTGTGTGTGTGTGTGTGTGTGTGTGTGTGTGTGTGTGTGTGTGTGTGTGCACATAAAAGGATTTAGCATAGAATAAGCCACAAGGGTTAATATGCCATGAAGCACAATCAAACCAAACCAAATCAATCAACAATATGCCACAGGTTTTTTTCACTGACAAGTAAGATAAAATCTATCAAACAAAAACACAACAAAATAGAAATAAACTTATGAAAAAATGTCTTTCAAAAATGAAACAAATTTGAGAATTAATTCCAAAAATTAGCAAAAATAATAAGTTTATTTCAAACTTTATGAATATCTATAAATAAGACTTCTGTTACTATAACCAAATACAGATATCATGGAAATTTAAATTTAAATACTGATAAACTAGATCTTCTATATTAGAAAGAAAAAGGCATCTATATTTGTATATCTGTTTTTTTCTGTAACACTTTTCAAGGAGATCACAGATGCTACATTCTCATTTTAACCAAAAGTTTCCTGGAGAGACACTTTGATCCAGAATACACAGACTCTACACTCTGATCTTTGACAGAAGCGGTAATTCATATTTGAATAATCTCATTATTTTTCATGGTTCTTATGTAAAAATATACAATGATAATTGAATATAAAAAAGCAGATAACCACTTATTCACATCCACCTAATCAGACTCAATGAAGTAAAATATATTGCATGTGTGTGTGTGTGTATGTATGTGTGTGTGAGTATATATATATATATATATATATATATATATCAGTTTGTTTTGGTTTGGTTTGGTTTGGTTTCTTTGTTTCTTTGCATATCAACCTACATGGGTTATTTAATGCCAAAGCCATCCTTGTAGAAGAATAGTAGTGATACTATAAGGAGATTTGTAGCTTTCCAAAGAGTATTAGTCCAAAAGTGAATGCAATAGCATGTTAGTCATTATGCCATAGGAACTACCTCCAATATATATATATATACATATATATATATATATATTTGTTTATAAATCCATAACTTTCCCAAAAGTATTAACATTGTGTGAAATGCAAACAACTTTATTCAGGATTTGAACTCAGGTCTTCATGTCCATTTCATATGACAATAACCACAAGAGCCTCCTTTATTTTCAGTAGTTAACACTCAACAAAGAAATTAGTGTGCTATCAAAATTGTTATCATGCCATTAGTTTTGACACATGTATTTTCAATTGTTCCTTCATCTGCTCATTTTTCAAACAGAACATGTGAGAGGCATTTGCCTGGTAAAGAACTGTGTTTGAACTGCCTAACACCTACAATTAAAGAGGACAGATTTTTTAGTTATGGTGCAGAAAGCAATTTGAAGCTTGGCTATTCAATGCTTTTGGAGTTCATGCACAATATCACTTTGAAAAAATAGATATTTATTCTGCATAAGGAATGTTCCTCAATATTCACTTATGCTTATCTCGACAAAAACAACACACTTTTCAATGACAATATACCATCCAGAAAAAAAAGCTGTTGATATAGTTTTGTTTTTCATTCTTAGAACTTTCTATTTCCACTACTGTTTCCTCACTTTGATATTTTATGTGTTCCTCTATAAAGAACCTGTATACACATGCATTCCATTTTCTAAATAATTTTTGCTATTTTTTGAAGATTTTAAGATTTCTAGCATAACAGACAGCTTGACCATGAAAATAATATTCCAGGATGAAAGAAATAAAAAAAGAAAATCTTCACATTTGCTTTAAATGAATAACAAGATAACCAAATATTGTTGCTTGGATACACAGCTAGTGTCGGCATATTTTAATATATATTATTTTTCTTTCTGTGTGTGAGTGTGTATATGTAAGTATACATAAGATGCTATGACAAGTGAAATGCATTTGAACAGATGGATCAAGTTCTCAAGCATTTTTTGTGTCACACATCAATCAAAAATCACTTCACCAGGAAATGAAGAAACTTATTTTCGATCAACTCTTCCTATTTTGAACTTGTATTCATACTACCCCTCTGCCATGAGCAGATTGTGACACAAAGTTAATATTTAAGCAGATTACGCCTGGTTTTCCTTCTCATGGACTGGTTGCCAAACAAAAGCAACAGAACCCAGTCTGCCCAACTATTTACCCATAGCTTGGTGGGGAACAGATGGATTCATGCCTTTTCCAAGGATATTTATGCAAACTGAAATGCAAACAACCTCACTCTGGGTTTGAACTCAGGTTGCTGATTCTATTTCCAGTGATTATAACCGTTATGCTAAGTGTGCCTCTTCTGAATAAGTCATTTTATACTTGAAGTTTTCCAAGCTCATGAACAGCCTTTCTCTCTCTCTCTCTCTTTCTCTCACTCACACACACACACACACACACACACACACACACACACACACACACACACACACACATACACACAGACTGGATAATGATGATTAATATATAGGTGAGATTATGGTATTTCTTTTCATTTTTTATGGTACATTTGTGACCCTTTCAGTTTCAAGTTATCTTTTATGCTAGTAGGTTCACAATACTATTGTTAACTAAATGTTAAACTGTCTCAATATATTGGTGAGGGGAGTCCATGTATTGTATTGGCTAATGTGCAGAACTGTGATGTGACATAATTGTGAGTTCAATTTTCAGTTATATTTAATGTTCACTTAATCTTGGAAAAGGTATGAAACCCTTATTCTCTCAGCTACAGATTAAATAGCATTGCTACTGTTCTTCCACAAAGATACCCTTGGCATTAAATGATCTACAAAGGTTGATATGTCATAAAACAAAGAAAGAAACAAACAACAAATTGGTTGCTCAAGAGTTAGAAGAAGAGCGATATATTTGTATATTGGTAATATTGTTTTTTTTTTGTTTGAGGGGGACTTTGTTGACCTATTTACCCAACCCCTCCGCTCGGGCAGGATATGACACAAGGTCAATTTTTAAAGCGGAGTTTAGCAGGTTTGAATTCAGAGTTTTCCTTCTCCTAGACTAGTTGCCTCACCAAGGCTAAAGAACCTAGTCTGCCCTACTATTTACCTATAGCTGGAGGGAGAATTATTGGATTCATACCTTTCCCAAGGGTATTAGTGCTATGTGAAATACAATCAGTCTTGTCCAGGAATTGAACTCGTATCGCCGTGTCCATATCCTGTGACGATAACCATTACATCACGGGCACTTTGTTGACAGAATATTATTTATGGTTCTGGCCGGGAGTTTATGTATTGAATTGTTTGGCTGGGTTATTTGCAGCAATTACCCCCTTGCTTAAAAGAAATCAGAACTGGGTTTATTGTCCAGTATCTGATGTGCCTCTGAAGGGGAATGCCAAATGAACTTGATCAATTTTTGTACCTGTCCCTCTGGAGGCTTGCTTTATGCAGGGCACCACACAGTAAACCAACCTTGTTTCACATTTTGACCTTTTGGAAAGCCAGATAAATACTTTTGTAAGTTATGAAGTTACATTTGATTGATTTATTTGAATTTTGTTATTTATATATATACTTGAATTTACTTATTTCGGTTTATAAACTACAAAATTGTTATTTAGTGTTTTCAGTTTCTTAGGTTTTAATATTTAGTATTTTGAATACTGGACATTGGCATAATGGTTAGAGTGTTTGCCAATGGCTCGGGAGACTCGGGTTCAATCCCAGGTCGAGTCATACCAAAGACTCTAAAAATGATACTTGATGCTACCTTGCTTAACACTCAGCATTATAAGGTAAGAGTAAAGTGGAGCAATCCAGGGAAAGGAGTGGTGCCCTCCCCTACACCTTGGTGTAGTAGCTACTGAAAAGAGAGCCTTCGGGTCACCCTCAACTACGGTCGCCAACTTTACTTACTTACTTACTATTTTTGTCAAGTCGTTATCAGTTTTAAGATTTTGGTTTAGTTTTTTAGTTTTGTAAGTCATGATATAGTAAGGATTTGTCTCCACATTTACATTTAGAAATGAGTTCTGTTCTTTGTTTAGGAGTTTGTATTATTCTGGAAAGGCAATGCTTGTGATTTCCTCCTACAGGCAAAGGTTACAATGTTTTGAAATGTTGTTGTAAGCTGATGCTGTTTTTCTTATTTTCCATTTTATTGTAGGAGTGTATTAGTTTTTGTTTTTGGGATTCCAGATATTTTGGGATTCAGGAATGCATATATTCTCTTGTTAAATGATATTTTGTGTGTGCAGTTTCTTTGTTTTTAGTGGCCATCTATTATTCAAATAAATATGTATGTGTATGTTTGTGCGTGTGTTTGTTTGTGTGTGTGTATGTGTGTGAATTTAAAAGTGTATGAGTGTGTGTATATATTTACAAATATGAGTATGTGATTATATATGTACAATTGTCTACGTATATTATGGTGAGTTCTTTAAATATATATATATATATATATATATATATATATATATATATATATATATATATGAAGGTAGTAGGAAAAGCATAATCCAAATAGGTGAATATATTATGATGTAAAGTCGATGTTAACGTTTCGGTTTCAGTAACCATTATCAAGACTTGGATATCAAAATAGTTCACATAGCAATGGATGGTTGCTGAGATGACATGTATATATACTTTGTTACAATTTATCTATTTCTATAGGTATATATGATTGTCATGTGACTACATCCCTACATAAGCAAATTATATTACTGACATCTTTCGAGTGCTGAAATGAATTATTGAATATAGTTCTATTTTCATCAAAAGAACATCTAAAAACAGAAGAAAAGTTTTACTGTGGGCAATGTGAACATGATTATATAAAAAGACAATTGAACAAAAGACTCCAGCGATATAAAAATTAAACATAGCATTGAAATACACCCTAGATCCTGACCCTGTATTTGGTGGGCTAGGCTAACAGACCCAGTTCAGCAAATCTGTTTCACATTGAGAAAAGAGGTATTGGGAAAATGGAAGCGTCCAGCTGTTTAAAGTGAAATCTAATTCGATTGTCAAGTTGCTTTGCACACAATAGAATCAATATTTTGTGCCCAGGTCTAAAACCAGCCTGACTTATAGCCTCTCTCACAAGTGTAAGAGAAAAGAGAGAGAGAGAGTGTTGTTCCATAACATTTATCTTTATAACACAAGTAATATAAACAATAATAAAAATGGCTGCAAATAGTTTTGTTGCAACCAACCCTCTACATAGATCATTTGAGCAATAAATAAAAATTCATAACCACCATTACCACTATCACCCCAAAATATAATGCCAAATTGGCCTAATGGGTAGAATGTTCTCCAATGGTCCAGGAGACAAGGGTTCAATCCCAGGTTGATTCATTCAAAAGACTCAAAAAATGGTACTAGATGCCACATTGCTTAACACTTAGCATTATAAAGAATGGTTCAAGGTTAAAGTGGAGTAATTCAGGGAATTGAGTAGTGCCCTCCCTATTGAGTCTTTGGGTCACCTTTGACTATGGTCGCCAACTTTACTTACTTATTCATATAACCCCTTGGAATAGTTATCAGAAAATATATGTATGTCACAGATATATATATCTATGAGAGAGATCTAGTTAATTGCCAGAAAATCAGAGGATATGAAAGGAAAAAAGTAAATCTTAATGTTTACTAGAATTGTAATCAAATAAATATGACTTAAGTGGCATATCAAATGTAAAAATGAAATAACTGTAGTAAACAATGCCAACAGACTTGTTACTTTGTAATGGACAATGCTGAGAGACTTATCTTTCTTGTCCTTTAACTGACAAAGGTAGTCAAAACTCATTTTGCTTCTTCACAACAAACTCTGGTTCCTTCAATGACAATATTCATTTCATCATTCTCACTCTCTCTCTCTCTCTCTCTCTCTCTATCTATCTATCTATCTCACACATATACAAAGCTCTGTTGTATGTACTCTGATCAAATCTTACTCTCATTCTGGTTTGCTTCTAATAATCCTTCTGAAAAGACTGCCGTCAGTCATCTTTATGTATACAACAACTTGTGCATATTTATAAGCAATGGTAATATTAAGGACTGAAATGCACACATGCATGCAGATTATATTGCAAAATGCATAAAAAGCATGAGAAGAAGTGCACCCTTTTTGGTTCAAATAAGTAAAAGTCATCTCAATAAGATTTTTGTAGTCAGTGAGCAAAACTTATTTTTCTATGCATTAAAATTTTTCCATCTCAATATCTGGTGTTTAATTTTGTTGACTTCAAGGATATATAAGTTTTTTGGGTTTTTTTTAAAATTTGTTTTCAAAATATTGTTATAATAAAGTTTTCTTTTTTTTGTATATATTTTACTTCTTTGAAATATAATTTTCAGGGTTGTATCAATCGAATAAAAATATTGATTGTACCACCAATTGATATGTGAAACTTTATGGTTCGGCTGTGATGAATCTGTCGCTTTTGTGTTTCAACTAATCAAAACTTATTAAAGAATATAGAAAATTATTTGGATCAAGCAGATGGCTTCTTTATTTCCCCACTGACAAGACATATGAAAACAATAAAAAACTAAATCAATCAAAAAACCTACTCTAGAGAATACATCTTATATGAATGAAAAACTTTCATGCTTTGTATATTATAGAAAAACTATAGAAATTAAAATAGGTATTAAGTATATTAACATAAGACCTAACATCTTTCAAGTTTTTCTTCCTGAATATATGAAGAGCACTCCAAAAGTAATACCTGTCAGTGGAGTCGAGAACACACCAACTGCATCCCTAGCAGAGAAGTAAGACCTCATCAAACAAGGGTGACCAGGATTAAACCATGTTTAGTTTCATAATACTAAACTACATTGGTAAGATTCCAGTTCTGAATTTCTGGGGAAATATAAAGGCACCACTTCATTCCCAGATTTACTTGGACCAAGAGTTGCTGTACTTGTTTGGGTCCCATCCATAACTGAAATAGATCAGTTGAAAATTAGCAGTATTTAGTAAGAATACTTGAAACTATTGAAATATCTGAAAATCATTTGTGTTGTATAGCCATGATAATAATAATAATAATAATACAGACGGATTTGGTCGTTTCTGATATGAAGGGGTTTATTTCTTTTTCCCTTCAGTCCTTGACGACTCAAGGAGAGACACAGTTCATAAAAGCCTATACTAACCATACTATGCTTACACACCCCTTCATGGCACATCTTGTGGTGTCTAAGATCTCAACTTATCTCAGCTGGTCAAGATCCAAATTGATCTGATCTGATATGATCAGATCCAAAAAACAAACCACTCACTTCAACAGTTGAACCTCAATTATTTTCAAAACCCTCAACCACCCACTCAATTCACTTCAACAGCCATCCAGCCACATTTCCTGTAGGGAAGTTTATCATAACAGATGATGATTGTCATATCCTTTCCTTGTGGGCATGTGAGTGCACTGTCTGACTATAACACCTGAACCTTACCAAACTAAATAATGAAATATAATTAATGAAAAATGATTAATATAATTAATCATTACCTTAATTATATGACATTTGTATGAAGAATATTTACTTGAATGTATAATTGTTTACAAATTGTAATTATTAGTCACTTGAAATATTAGAATTATCTGCAAAAGAAGACTAACTTCAACATCAAATAACAACAAAGTTTTACATGCCATAAAATCAACCAACCAAAAGTAATGCCTCTAATTTATTTTCACAGAAACAACTTCAAAAATAGTGAATGTAATAACAGCTTTGATAGGGCAATTTTTCTGCCACAAAACACTATTTTTCCTCATTTTTACCACAACTGGCTCTGCATTTTTGCCAATGATGGAGAGCCTGCATGTTGCATTCATATGAAAGTTGCTACAAATGAAAACTCCCATGCAGGCTCTTCTTTACCGTTCTCAATAAAGTATAATCAATGGTAGTGAGTCTGTAAAAAATCCTATTGTAGCTGAAAACTTGCTCTATCCACCAGTGCTATTGAGCACTTTGAATCTATTATAATTTCTGAAGAAATAAACAGCAACTTTACAGAATCCTTTGTCATTAAAAATACCAGTTTTAAATTCTAAGTCGAGCAAAATCCTTTCCTTTTTTAAAGGATAATTTGAATGGTATAAAAAAATAAAGTTGGCAACCTTAGTTGAGGGTAATCCAAAGGTTACCTTTTCAATAGCTACTACACCGAAGTATATAAAGGGGCACTACTCTATTCCCGGGATTGCTCCACTTTACCCTTGATCCTTACATTATAATGCTGAGTGTTAAGCAAGGTGGCATCAATTACCATTTTTTGAGTCTTTGGTATGGCTCAATCAGGGATTGAACCCCGGTCTCCTTGACAATTAGTAAACACTCTACTTATTAGGCCAATGGCCAATTAGGCTAAGCAAACATTCCTGTTGAGTTTGATTCTTACTAGGCGCCTCATATTTCTGACTTTGGGCTATATTCAATCTACACTATTCGACAAAAAAACATGAGAGTGAAACATTTACTTTCATCTTATATCTTAGTTGTTGTGAGGTTGCAGTGTGCTGCCATTTTGCGTCTTCAGAGCTTGCAGCCACAAACTTATTTTTGATGATAATTTCCAGTTTTATAAATTTTGAGGAAAACATAATTTGATTAATGATGACAAGTCAATTTCTTTGCAATCATTGTATGCCACAATTTGATTTTTTTAAAACTTAGACAACTACTTACTAGCTATTAGCAAAGGAATTATCACAAATGAGGACATCAAATCAAAGACAGAAAATTATAAATTTCCTTTTTTCAGGTATTTCAGAGAATTTCCTTTTTTAGAAAATTTTTACTTTTCACTAAAATAAAGGCAACTTTGACAGCAATAATCAAGGAAAATAATCATTTCCTACATGTGTCTAAGCTTTGAGGTTTCATTAAAATGGTTCAGTTTTTCCACTCTCTCTATTTTTTGTCCAATACTGTATGCTTAGTAAATAACTACAAGCTAAAGTCTACAATATTGAGAGTTAACTAGTCGAAAAAAACATTAAAGGCAAGCAAAAGGTATATTAAAGTAACAGAAAACAGCTGGTTGCAAACCTTTTCTATATTCATCTCTTGTAAAATTTCCAGGTTAGTAATGATCAGCAAGAGAATAAAATCTCTGCAGTATTTCATATGTGCACACGTTTTTATTGACAGACCAGCATTCGTTTGGCATTAGTATGCATCTGAGAACCTGAGAACAGTAATACCTGGCTAAATCTCTGATTAGGTTGCACTTTGCAACTTGTTCGTTAGGTATAATCATGATTCTCAGAGTTGGATGAGATTTAAGTAATCATTCATGATAGTTGCAGTCTATTGCCAAGATCTTGGAGCAAGAAAAAATATGTTCTGGTGGCAGGGGGGTTATAATCTAGGTGAACTCACATCAAATTTCAAGGTAAATGTTATGACTTAATTTAAAGTTTTGGTTTAAAGGGTGAAAATAAAAAGGCAAAAAATACATTGAAAAATAAACAAAAGAAACATTTTAATTGCTATCCATCATAAAAGCCTCCACTGCTCAGTGGCTTTTTTTTTTATTAAAATGAATTATACGAATTACAATTCAAAAGTCACATCTTTATATGTTTGCACTTGTTTTGACAGGAAACTAATAAAATCGACTAATAAATAATATCCTTAAGCAATCTTTTTTTTTAAAATGCATCTGTTGGTTTGGTTGGTGGGTTTCTTTGTTTAATGGCATATCAACCTTTTTAGGTTATTAAATGCCAAAGCTATTCTCCTAAAAGAACAGTAGTGGTACTATTTAACCCATAGCTGGGAGGATAAGGGGGTTCATAACTTTCCCAAGGGTATTTGCCTGAAAGTGAACGTAATAGCGTGACTGGAATTAGAACTCACTTACTACGATTCCGCAGTCCATCGCTTTAACCATTACACCACGAGGACACCCCCATCACTATTTGAAAACAAACAAACAATTGAAATATATTCCTGTTGGTCATCTACACAGCCCACAGAAATCCATTTGGAGTACAGGTCATGAGCAGATTGGAAAATGCCCTTTTGGAACCATTGAAAATGATTGCTTACAAACCAAATTTATTGCTTAGTCTAAATGACCTGAAAAAAATCACACAAGATAATTACTCTATAGAAATGGTGAACATTGGGAAAATGAAGATAGATTAAATCTATCTTCATTACCATTAACCATTACACCACGAGGACACCCCCTAAATGCATCTGTGCGTGAGTGCTTAATCTTTATGTGTGTAGTAGATAGTTATCACAGGTAGCAGTAAGAATTTTTAGGATGAATGAAAATCAAATCTAATTATAAAGAGTAAAAAAAGCAGACAATAGCGAATTGTTAACATGCATTTGTCCCAGGATATATTTAGTTACAGTCTGGGTTCAATCCCAGGTCGTGTCATACCAAAGACTTTAAAAATGGTACTTGATACCTCTTTGCTTAACTCTCAGCAATGTAAGGTACGTATCAAGGGTAAAGTGGAGCAATCCAGGGAAAGGAGTAGCACCCTCCCCTACACCTTGGAGTAGTAGCTATCGAAAAGGGAGCCTTCTGGTCGCCCTCGACTATGGTCGCCAACTTTTTTAACAGTAAGCGCAAAGAAAAATTCACACATTTTATCTTTAAAAAAACTATTATATTTTATTATTCCACAGAAGTAAAGAAAAGCATAGAAGCTTTTACACTGATATCTAATAATTATTAGTAAAAAAAAAATAACAGGTCTTTTATACTTTTTTTAAGAATGTAATACATTATATAGTATTTTTAGTATATTATCAAAAATCTTGTATATTATCAAAAATTTAACAAATTTTATATGATTTGAAATAGTCTTAAATGATTATATTCATTTTGTATCAGCATATGCATAAATATAACTAATAACCAATTACAATCAATGATTTTTTTTATTTAATAATCAATTATAGCTGTTTCAAGATCAACCTTTATTTAAATTGATGTTTGATATTCAATACAATTATTAACTTGAATGGTTCATGTTCAATCAAATTACAAAAACTATTATCATTATCAATCAAGGGCAACTTTTTAGAATATCAAACTCTATATATGATATAACAAAACAAAAGAAAAGACAAAAAATATATATGTATATATATGTATATGTATGCATATATATGTATATATCTATGTATATATATATATATATATATATATATATATATATATATATATATATATATATATATAAATATGTATATATTTTTATACATATCTATATGCATATATATATATGTGTGTGTGTGTGTGTGTGTGTGTGTGTGTGTGTGTGTGTGTGTGTGTGTGTGTGTGTGTGTGTGTGTATTGATTATCACCCCACAATCTCCAAAATTCCTCTATAACCAATAATTTCTGTGAATGAATCTGCCCTCAATAACATTGCAAAATCTTTAGCCAAATTATTATCCCCTCTCTTAGACACAATTAGTAATTCACACATCAAGAACTCTAGTGATTTACTCAACAAAATCAATAATTTAAGCTTGGAAAACAAATCTCTTGCCAGTCTCAGCATAAAATCATTATATGCCAATATTCTTGTTAAAAAAGGCATCAAACATTTAGAAATTCCCATCAAGAAAACTAATAATACATTAGCTTTATCTATTCACAAAATAATTAGAATTTGCACATTATACATGAAACAGAGTCAAAAGACAGACACGGATGGGCCCAGGGATACAGAGGAGATAGGACCACAGATGCTGAGAGTTGACCAGAGAGACATGGTCAGGTTGACATCAGGTCTGAAGAACTAACAGTCAGCTTAATTTTTAAAGGAATTTTCCCCAGCCGAAGTGAAAACACCACAAACTGTCATTTTGTCACAGACAAATTTCCTCCTCTCTTTAAACAACATTTATTCAACTTTTTGTTTATGCCTTGTTCTTCCTTTGTGGAACCATCTTGGACTCATGTATTTCAACTCAACCAGCTGAGAAAGACAACACAACGAGGGGTCAAATGATCAAGCGGCTGGGGATGCATGGCCTGATTCATATTCCCACATAATAACAATAAACAACAAGGTAACATTCATCACAAATCCACTTATAAAAATTACCAAATATATTTTTACCCTCTTCATAACACCAAAATAAAAAGTGGAATAATCATAAGTTTTTACCTCAGAGCTTTTTGGATTTGTTCCACCAAATTTTTAAATGATGAATTTGATTATAAAAAATTCCTTCAGGCAACTTCAATATCCAAAGTATCTTATACAAAATTCCCTAGTCAGCAGGGGCTGCAGAATACACCAACTACTTCTCTGCAGAGGGATAAGATCCCCCATCAACAGGTGTCCTGGATATGACCCTAAGCAATCTGATGGTGAGGTTCCAGTAATGCTGAAACTTTGGGGAATGCAGTGTACCCCTTCATTGCCATCACTCTCAGGTCCACTCTGACCCAGAGTGGTAGCATCTGATAGGGTCCTATCTATGGGTTAAATAGAACTAAACTGAATTGCTTGAAATAGATTTATTTTTGTATGCTAAACTGAATTGTTTGAATTAGAACTCTTTGACTAAACTGAATAGCTTGAAATAGAAATGTTCTTGACAATTAAACAGTGTACTTATTCTAAACTGAATTGTTTGAAATAGAACTATTTATTTGTATAAAAATGGATTTGGCATTAAATAACCTACAAAGGTTGATTTGTCATAAACCCCAAACAAATAAACAAACAAAATTCAAAAATATAGATGTTCTCCAAAAATTCTGAGCAATAATTTTTCAAAGAATAATACATTACATAGATGTATCATTGAACCAAACAAATCAACCACTCACATCATCCAAAAAAATTTAAACAACCTTGGAATTAAAACAGTCACTTACACTTTAAAAAAAAATGAGGAATTTAATCAATAAAAAAAATAATACTCACATCAAATCCAGGAATTTTGAAATTCCATGTCTGGATCACAATAAAAGACATGTGGATGATTCTTCTCACAGTCTCAATAAAGAATTTATGAGAATATGAGAGA
Source organism: Sepioteuthis lessoniana (assembly GCA_963585895.1). NCBI lineage: Eukaryota > Metazoa > Mollusca > Cephalopoda > Myopsida > Loliginidae > Sepioteuthis > Sepioteuthis lessoniana. The sequence goes on along the minus strand of OY757936.1, from coordinate 38,944,667 downwards.
TTTAAATAGAGGCAATGTAAATAATGGTTTGGTCAAAAACATTATTTAGAAACTAATTACAACTTTGGTTTTAAAAATTCCAAATGTTAGCATACATTATAAAATGTTTAGCATACATTATAAAAAATACCGAAAATTTGTTGAATGCAGTATTATTTCAAACCATTATACAATCAAACAGAGACCTAGCTTTTTTCAATTTGTCTCCTTACAAGGTCAGATTTGTGACAGCAAGTTTCAAAATACCTTACTTGAAATAATTTGGCTTCGTTCTAGATAGATAGATATATAGATAGATGAACCCGAACAGAAATAGAAAGAAGGCTAATATTGATAAAGCCAGATATATTGTGAAATATTTATCATCGGTTGGTATGAATTAAGATAGATAGATAGATAGATAGATAGATAGATGTGATATGAGTTATTTGTTGTTGTTTTTTTTAATTTTGCAATGCTAATTACATCACACAAATTTGAAACCAAATGCTACTAATGGAAATAGAATGTCTTAATACTTTTTCATCTTTTTGTTTCATTTAATAATTCACAAACCCAGATGAATTTAGCTTTTTGAGAATTTTAGCATTCAAATTACAAAACATGACTAAATGCATGCCTTATGTTAATGGCAATAGCATTTGTTTCTTTTTGTGTAATGTTCCCTTTTGAACTTACAAAATGAATCAATTTTAAGTAAATTGTCTATTTGTTCAAATACTTATGAGCAGTACTATATATATATATATATATATATATATATATATATATATATATATATATATATATATATATATTATAATAATATATATATATATATATATCATTATTAAACAAGGTTATTAATCTGTACATATTTAGTTAAGCAGAAATATGTCAAAGCATGTGTGCATGTATCAGTCATTATATATATATATATATATATATATATATATATATATATATATATATATATATGTACATATATATATATAATGACTGATACATGCACATATTTAGTAAAGCAGAAATATGCCAGTGCATATGTGCATGTATCAGTCATTATATATATATATATATATATATATATATATATATATATATATATATATATATTTATATAAAGAAATATATACAGATTAATAACCTTGTTTAATAATTTACAAAGTGTAATGCTAATTGTAAAATGAAAACCTACATAAACTTTCCTAAAGAAAAAGGAATATATATATATATATATATATATATATATATATATATATATATATAAAAAGCACAGAGTAAAATCATTGGATGTCTTACATGCAAATCCAATGCATTTGTTCTGCTTTTAAGTTTTCTTACAGGAGACATTTCATTTTCTACTTCTATTCATTATTCTTTTTCTGCCTTTTTTCCTGCAAAATTTTCCTGTCCTTTTGACCTGTCTCTAGCTTTGTTGCTCAAGTTGCCAACTGAGTAGAGCTAACTGACTCTACTGGGACTACTTATACAGCAACAACAGTTTCCAAAAAAGCCCCAAAACAACATGCTTCTGTTAATGTCTACAGATAGCTAACAAGTGTCCAGGCAAGAACTAGTTATGATCTTCAGCGACCATATAGATACTAATGAATAATTATTATATATGGTTATTTGTAAGTAATAATTTACTAAGCTTTTTGCTTAGATGTGGCACAAGGCCATATGAATGGGGCACCCAGTGAGAAGGGAACTCACTCCTGAAGGTTTATGAGGATAGCTTGCTAACCTTTACACCTACTGAGGTGCCCATGGTTAGTTGTTAGTAGCATAATTTTTTTATGTAATAGAAAGATATTTCTACGTGTCTTAAAAGTAACTTATAGCAGCTATACTTTATGCTGGGTGGGTGAAGTAAGATAATCAGTTTAGTTCCAGGACACCTTCCTACCAGACAGCACATCCCTCTCACTTAAAAAGTCTAAGGGCTGAGTTTATTACCCAATGCCTGAGGTGCACCTAAAAGGGAATGCCAACTGAGCTAAATAATTTTTGTCCCTATCCCACAGGAGTCTAGATACCTGCAGGGTATCTTCCATGATAAACCAACTTTGAGTCACTTTTTCACCTTGTGGGGAACCAATGAAATCTCCATACAACTTATTTGGTTCTTTGAAAATAAAGAATTTATATTAGATCTGTTTCGATCAAAATTTTGGCATAGGTTCATTTCATTGGCAGCAAGAGTAAGAAAGAAAAAGAAAGATAATCGTAAAATGCCTAACTTTATGGAAAGTTAACTTATCATTTTGCGACTATATGATCTTCAAGAAAATATGACTGAAGTTAAATTTGAATGAGGAAATTCAGTACACACTTCTTACATCTAATAAGGTTAGAACATGTCATGATTTATTCGAAAATAAAAATTCTGATATATTCCCTTAAGCTTAGAGAATTTAATTCATATATTTCAGTTCCTTGGAGCCAGGTAGTCAAGTTGAGGTAACTAGCAAAAATGTTTTATATTATGGCATATAAGATTTTTAAGCCCCCAGCTATTCTTAATATATATATATATATGTTTTAGATACAAATCTCTTCATGGACCAACTCATTTTAAAATATTTCTTTCTCTCCTTGGACCTACAACAAAAATTTATATATATATATATATATATATATATATATATATATATATATATATATATATATATATATATATATATGTACTGCACTGAAACTGTGTAATCAAAAACAAAATTGCAACATGTCTGTTAGTAACAAATGAAATTGCATAAATACATCAAAAGATGTACTTATTTTTGAACTGCTGCATATTCAAATTTTTGTTACAGAGTTCGAATGCTGTAAAGGTAATGAATCTTACCAAAAAATATCTATTTAGATTGTATAATGTTTCACTAAAAATAATAAAATATTGGTATCTTGGTATCTTGGTTTAGAAGAAATTTAACTTATTATAAAAAATTCATTAAGGCTGTACTAATTTACGGGTCATACATATACAGCAACACACAAATGTATTGGACAGTGCATAATATTATATTATACTAATTTATGGGCCATACATATACAACAACAGACAAATGTATTGGACAGTTCATAATATTTTATTGTACTAATTTATGGGTCATACATATACAGCAACACACAAATATATTGGACAGTGCATAATATTTTATTGTACTAATTTATGGGTCATACATATACAGCAACACACAAATGTATTGGACAGTGCATAATATTTTATTGTACTAATTAATGGGCCATACATATACAGCAACACACAAATGTATTGGACAGTGCATAATATTTTATTGTACTAATTCATGGGCCATACATATACAGCAACACACAAATGTATTGGACATTGCATAATATTTTATTGTACTAATTTATGGGCCATACATATACAGCAACACACAAATGTATTGGAGCGTGCATAATATTTTATTGTACTACTTAATAGGCCATACATATACAGCAACACATAAATATATTGGACAATACATAATATTTTATTGTACTAATTAATGGGCCATACATATACAGCAACACACAAATGTATTGGACAGTGCATAATATTTTATTGTACTAATTATTGGGCCATACATATACAGCAACACACAAATGTATTGGACAGTGCATAATATTTTATTGTACTAATTTATGGGCCATACATATACAGCAACACATAAATATATTAGAGAGTGCATAATATTTTATTGTACTAATTTATGGGCCATACATATACAGCAACACAAAAATGTATTGGACAGTGCATAATATTTTATTGTACTAATTAATGGGCCATACATATACAGCAACACACAAATGTATTGGACAGTGAATAATATTTCATTGTACTAATTTATGGGTCATACATATACAGCAACACACAAATGTATTGGACAGTGCATAATATTTTATTGTACTAATTTATGGGCCATACATATACAGCAACACATAAATGTATTGGACAGTGCATAATATTTTATTGTACTAATTAATGGGCCATACATATACAGCAACACACAAATGTATTGGACAGTGCATAATATTTTATTGTACTAATTTATGGGCCATACATATAAAGCAACACATGAATATATTGGACAGTGCATAATATTTTATTGTACTAATTAATGGGCCATACATATACAGTAACACACAAATGTATTGGACAGTGCATAATATTTTATTGTACTAATTTATGGGCCATACATATAAAGCAACACATGAATATATTGGACAGTGCATAATATTTTATTGTACTAATTTATGGGCCATACATATACAGCAACACATAAATATATTAGAGAGTGCATAATATTTTATTGTACTAATTTATGGGCCATACATATACAGCAACACAAAAATGTATTGGACAGTGCATAATATTTTATTGTACTAATTAATGGGCCATACGTATACAGCAACACACAAATGTATTGGACAGTGAATAATATTTCATTGTACTAATTTATGGGTCATACATATACAGCAACACACAAATGTATTGGACAGTGCATAATATTTTATTGTACTAATTTATGGGCCATACATATACAGCAACACATAAATGTATTGGACAGTGCATAATATTTTATTGTACTAATTAATGGGCCATACATATACAGCAACACACAAATGTATTGGACAGTGCATAATATTTTATTGTACTAATTTATGGGCCATACATATAAAGCAACACATGAATATATTGGACAGTGCATAATATTTTATTGTACTAATTAATGGGCCATACATATACAGTAACACACAAATGTATTGGACAGTGCATAATATTTTATTGTACTAATTTATGGGCCATACATATAAAGCAACACATGAATATATTGGACAGTGCATAATATTTTATTGTACTAATTTATGGGCCATACGTATACAGCAACACACAAATATATTGGACAGTGCATAATATTTTATTGTACTAATTTATGGGTCATACATATAAAGCAACACATGAATATATTGGACAGTGAATAATATTTCATTGTACTAATTTTTGGGTCATACATATACAGCAACACACAAACCTATTGGACAGTGCAAAACATTTTATTGTACTAATTTATGGGCCATACATATACAACAACACTCAAACATATTGGACAGTGCATAATATTTTATTGTACTAATTTATGGGACATACATATACAGCAACACACAAATGTATTGGACAGTGCATAATATTTTATTGTACTAATTTATGGGCCATACATATACAGCAACACACAAATGTATTGGACAGTGCATAAAATTTTATTGTACTAATTTATGGGCCATACATATACAGCAACACACAAATGTATTGGACAGTGCATAATATTTTATTGTACTAATTTATGGGTCATACATATACAGCAACACACAAATGTATTGGACAGTGCATAATATTTTATTGTACTAATTTATGGTCATACATATACAGCAACACATAAATGTATTGGACAGTGCATAATATTTTATTGTACTAATTTATGGGTCATACATATACAGCAACACACAAATGTATTGGACAGTGCATAATATTTTATTGTGCTAATTAATTGGCCATACATATACAGCAACACACAAATATATTGGACAGTGCATAATATTTTATTGTACTTTTCAATGGGCCATACATATAAAGCAACACACAAATGTATTGGACAGTGCATAATATTTTATTGTACTAATTAATGGGCCATACATATACAGCAACACACAAATGTATTGGACAGTGCAAAATATTTTATTGTACTAATTTATGGGCCATACATATACAGCAACACACAAATGTATTGGACAGTGCAAAATATTTTATTGTACTAATTTATGGGCCATACATATAAAGCAACACATGAATATATTGGACAGTGCATAATATTTTATTGTACTAATTGATGGGACATACATATACAGCAACACACAAATGTATTGGACAGTGCATAATATTTTATTGTACTAATTAATGGGCCATACATATACAGCAACACATAAATATATTGGACAGTGCATAATATTTTATTGTACTTTTCAATGGGCCATACATATAAAGCAACACACAAATGTATTGGACAGTGCATAATATTTTATTGTACTAATTGATGGGACATACATATACAGCAACACACAAATGTATTGGACAGTGCATAATATTTTATTGTACTAATTAATGGGCCATACATATACAGCAACACACAAATGTATTGGACAGTGCAAAATATTTTATTGTACTAATTTATGGGCCATACATATAAAGCAACACATGAATATATTGGACAGTGCATGATATTTTATTGTACTAATTTATGGGCCATACATATACAGCAACACACAAATGTATTGGACAGTGCATAATATTTTATTGTACTAATTTATGGGTCATACATATACAGCAACACACAAATGTATTGTACAGTGCAAAATATTTTATTGTACTAATTTATGGGCCATACATATACAGCAACACACAAATGTATTGGACAGTGCAAAATATTTTATTGTACTAATTTATGGGCCATACATATACAGCAACACACAAATGTATTGGACAGTGCAAAATATTTTATTGTACTAATTTATGGGCCATACATATAAAGCAACACATGAATATATTGGACAGTGCATAATATTTTATTGTACTAATTTATGTGCCATACATATAAAGCAAAACACAAATGTATTGGACAGTGCATAATATTTTATTGTACTAATTTATGGGCCATACATATACAGCTACACACAAATGTATTGGACAGTGCATAATATTTTATTGTACTAATTATTGGGCCATACATATACAGCAACACACAAATGTATTGTACAGTGCATAATATTTTATTGTACTAATTTATGGGCCATACATATACAGCAACACACAAATGTATTGTACAGTGCATAATATTTTATTGTACTAATTTATGGGCCATACATATACAGCTACACACAAATGTATTGTACAGTGCATAATATTTTATTGTACTAATTTATGGGCCATACATATACAGCAACACACAAATGTATTGTACAGTGCATAATATTTTATTGTACTAATTTATGGGCCATACATATACAGCAACACACAAATGTATTGGACAGTGCATAATATTTTATTGTACTAATTTATGGGCCATACATATTCAGCAACACACAAACATATTGGACATTGCATAATATTTTATTGTACTAATTATTGGGCCATACATATACAGCAACACACAAATGTATTGGACAGTGCATAATATTTTATTGTACTAATTTATCGGCCATACATATTCAGCAACGCACAAACATATTGGGCATTGCATAATATTTTATTGTACTAATTTTTGGGCCATACATATACAGCAACACACAATTGTATTGGACAGTGCATAATATTTTATTGTACTAATTCATGGGCCATACATATACTGCAACACACAAATGTATTGGACAGTGCATAATATTTTATTGTGCTAATTAATGAGCCATACGTATACAGCAACACACAATTATATTGGACAGTGCATAATATTTTATTGTACTAATTAATGGGCCATACATATACAGCAACACACAAACATATTGGACAGTGCATAATATTTTATTGTACTAATTTATGGGCCATATATATACAGCAACACATAAATGTATTGGACAGTGCATAATATTTTATTGTACTAATTCATGGGCCATACATATACAGCAACACAGAAATGTATTGGACAGTGCATAATATTTTATTGTTCTAATTTATGGGTCATACATATACAGCAACACACAAATGTATTGGACAGTGCATAATATTTTATTGTGCTTATTAATGGGCCATACATGTACAGCAACACATGAATATATTGGACAGTGCATAATATTTTATTGTAAAAATTAATGGGCCATACATATACAGCAGCACACAAACATATGGGACACTGCATAATATTTTATTGTACTAATTAATGGGCCATACATATACAGCAACACACAAACATATTGGACAGTTCATAATATTTTATTGTACTAATTTAGGGGTCATACATATATAGCAACACACAAATGTATTGGACAGTGCATAATATTTTATTGTACTAATTTATGGGCCATACATATACAGCAACACACAAATGTATTGGACAGTGCATAATATTTTTTTGTACTAATTTATGGGCCATACATATACAGCAACACACAAATGTATTGGACAGTGCATAATATTTTATTGTACTAATTTATGGGCCATACATATACAGCAACACACAAATATATTGGACAGTGCAAAATATTTTATTGTACTAATTTATGGGCCATACATATACAGCAACACACAAACATATAGGACATTGCATAATATTTTATTGTACTAATTAATGGGCCATACATATACAGCAACACACAAGTGTATTGGACAGTGCATAGTATTTTATTGTACTAATTTATGGGCCATACATATTCAGCAACACACAAGCATATTGGACATTGCATAATATTTTATTGTACTAATTAATGGGCCATACATATACAGCAACACACAAATGTATTGGACAGTGCATAATATTTTATTGTACTAATTTATGGGCCATACATATACAGCAACGCACAAACATATTGGGTATTGCATAATATTTTATTGTACTAATTAATGGGCCATACATATACAGCAACACACAATTGTATTGGACAGTGCATAATATTTTATTGTACTAATTTTTGGGTCATACATATACAGCAACACACAAACATATTGGACAGTGCATAATATTTTATTGTACTAATTTTTCGGGCCATACTTATACAGCAACACACAAATGTATTGGACAATGCATAATATTTTATTGTACTAATTTATCGGCCATACATATACTGCAACACACAAATGTATTGGACAGTGCATAATATTTTATTGTGCTAATTAATGGGCCATACATATACAGCAACACACAAATATATTGGACAGTGCATAATATTTTATTGTACTAATTAATGGGCCATACATATACAGCGACCCACAAACATATTGGACAGTGCATAATATTTTATTGTACTAATTTATGGGCCATACATATACAGCAACACATAAATGTATAGGACAGTGCATAATATTTTATTGTACTTATTTATGGGCCATACATATACAGCAACACACAAATGTATTGGACAGTGCATAATATTTTATTGTTCTAATTTATGGGCCATACATATACAGCAACACACAAATGTATTGGACAGTGCATAATATTTTATTGTGCTAATTAATGGGCCATACATATACAGCAACACACAAATATATTGGACAGTGCATAATATTTTATTGTACTAATTCATGGGCCATACATATACAGCAGCACACAAACATATGGGACACTGCATAATATTTTATTGTACTAATTAATGGGCCATACATATACAGCAGCACACAAACATATGGGACACTGCATAATATTTTATTGTACTAATTAATGGGCCATACATATACAGCAACACACAAACATATTGGACAGTGCATAATATTTTATTGTACTAATTTATGGGCCATACATATACAGCAACACACAAATGTATTGGACAGTGCATAATATTTTTATTGTACTAATTTAGGGGTCATACATATATAGCAACACACAAATGTATTGGATAGTGCATCATATTTTATTGTACTAATTAATGGGCCATACATATACTGCAACACACAAACATATTGGACAGTGCATAATATTTTATTGTACTAATTAATGGGCCATACATATACAGCAACACACAAATATATTGAACAGTGCATAATATTTTATTGTACTAATTAATGGGCCATACATATACAGCAACACACAAATATATTGAACAGTGCATAATATTTTATTGTACTAATTAATGGGCCATACATATACAGCAACACACAAATGTATTGGACAGTGCATAATATTTTATTGTACTAATTAATGGGCCATATATATACAGCAACACATAAATGTAGTGGACAGTGCATAATATTTTATTGTACTAATTTATGGGTCATGCATATACAACAACAGACAAATGTATTGGACAGTGCATAATATTTTATTGTACTAATTTATGGGCCATACATATACAGCAACAAACAAACATATTGGACAGTGCATAATATTTTATTGTACTAATTCATGGGTCATACATATACAGCAACACACAAATGCATTGGACAGTGCATAATATTTTATTGTACTAATTTATGGGTCATACATCTACAACAACATACAGTATTGGACGGTGCCTAATATTTTATTGTACTAATTAATGGGCCATACATATACAGCAACACACAAATGTATTGGACAGTGCATAATTTTTAAAAGGTTTTATATCCAAGATGCAATGGGTGAAATGTTATCTAAATTATGCAGAAATGAAAATAACACATACATCTCACTTTCTCAGATATATTTACCAAAATTACATGAAAATATCTTGAAATACTATTAATTAAGTTCATTCAAACAAATAACCATTGGCTCTAATCATGGTGTCCAGATGACTTAGGAGTCTACAACCTTTCCCAAAAGTCTCCTGATTTAAATTGGTAAATGTTGCCATTATCCTTGCCTTCAGTTCCTCTTTTGTTTTTCATAGATTTTGTTGGTTTCTTGCTTAACCATCCTCCATATATAATAATCAAGGGGATTGCGACCTGAGGAGTTTGGTGGCCAGATGTTAGAGGTGATGTGCTTGCCGGAATTTTCTATCAGCCAAAACTGCATTCTCCTGCTTGTGTGGCATAGTGCAGAATCCTGTTGCCAGACGTAGGGTCTCCCAGCAGCCATTGTCTTAATCCAGAACAGCACTACCTCCTCCAGGAATTTGATGTGGACTTCTGTGACAACCCTAAAGGATATGATATGAACTAAGTGTTTAGTTTTCATCAGTGTGTCCTCAGATTGACATCCAAATATTCTGAAATCTTTGTATTGCTTTTTCTGGCATGAATATCAAGTAGAACAACATGCCATTTCCAAATTTCTGGAGGAGTAAATTGCATAATGGAACTGCTTTTCTCACAGACAGTACCCAACTGGCTCTAGTTTGCTGTATAGTAGACAAAACCTGAAACAAATAAAGCACATGAATGAAATTGATAATTCAAAATGGCAGCAATTTACCCATCCAACCCTGTACCGTGAAACACAAAAGTAATGGCCACTGGATTGTAATTTTTAAGATTTTTTTAAGGAAAATGATCATTTTTACTATTGTTATTAACTTCAAACATCACTTGAATATGGTAAGTATTTAAGATATATTCTGTATAAGGGGAAAAAGAAGAAATATTTCCAACACCTAAGATTATTGAAAAATTCAACATATTAGTAGTACATACAATCTTTGGAGACATTCCAAAAATATGAATAAAACAGATTAAAATGTGCATTTTCCGTTAGGAAATGAATTCTATTTAAATTATTAATTTGCAAATTTCAGTTGCAAACATTGATTTTCCAGCTACCATACTGCAAGGTTTTCACAAAGGCAAAAAATTTGGTTTGGTTTTATGGCATATCAACTATTGTTGGTTGTTTAATGCCAAATCCTGTTTTTATGCATATCAAATATATTATTTGTCAACACATTTTGCAGATACACACAGTTAAATGATCGAACAGTTCTATTTCTTACAATTCAATTAGCGTAAGTCAACAGTTATGTATCATTGACAATTCAATTAAACATCAGTCATTTGTTTACACATAGTTAAATGATCAAACAGTTCTATTTCCGGCAATTCAATTTAGTTTTAGTCATTTGTTTGCACTCATTTTAAACATCAAACAGTTCTATTTGACCCATAGATGGGATCCTATCAGGTGCTACAACTCTGGGACAGAGTGGACTGGGGAGCAATGGAAATGAAGGGGTACTCCATATTCCCCAAAGCTCCAGCATTACTGGAGCCTCACCATCAAGACATCTTCACATGAATTTTATAGTGTGATAATTGACCATCATAATCATGGAATTGGATTTTGAAAAATCTGCAATGAACTCAATATCCCTATCAGTACAATGAAAGCCATGATTCAAAAATAGAAGCAACATGGCCTGACAATGGATCTTCCTCAAACAAGATATCTTCATAAATTAAGTGAACAAGCAGCTCTCCATTCATTGTTTGGAAGTAATCCAAAACCCATTCACTCCCCAGTGAAAACTTCAGAAAATTCTGCAGACAGTAAGAAAAATAGCGAACAAAGATACAATTAGTCTTGCCCTATGAGCTGGGGCTATAGAATATACCACCTGCTTCTCTGCAGATAGGTAAGACTCCCCCAATGAGTATCCTGGATATGACACTAAACAATCTGATGGTGAGGTTCCAGTAACGCTGGAGCTTTGGGGAATGCGGAGTATCCCTTCATTGCCATCATTCCCAGGTCTACTCTAGCCCAGAGTGGTAGCACCTGATAGGGTCCTATCTATGGGTCAAATATAACTAAACTGTACATATGCTAAACTGAATTGTTTGATATAGAACAGTTTTTGGCATTGAAACTGTGTACTTATGCTAAACTGAATCATTTGAAATAGAATTGTTGGGGGTGTCCTCGTAGTTAAAGTGATGGACTGTGGAATTGTAGTAAGGGAGTTTGTATTCTAATTCCAGTCACGCTATTACGTCTACTTTCGGGCAAATACCCTTGAGAAAGGTATGAACCCACTTATCCTCCTAGCTATGGATTAAATAGTACCACTACTGTTCTTCTAGGAGAATGGCTTTGGCATTAAATAACCTACAAAGGTTTATATGCCATTAACAAAAAAACAAAGAAAAGAAATAGAATTGTTTATATGTATAAAAATGGATTTGTAATTAAATAACCTTTAATGGTTGATGTGCCATAAAATCAAACCAAACCAAAATACAATTAGTCAGGCAATCCTCTGTGTGGAACTGCATTCTCATTTGGACTCCTAGAAAAAACACTTTTCTGAAGACCACCCACATAAAGTCTTATCTGTTCTTTGCTCATAATCATTGCAAGCAGCCTGGCTTTATTTTGAAACAAAATACTATGGTCTGACAAGACAAAAATTATACTATTTCATAGAAAATTAGTTGTCTAAGTTTGATGATTTTTATCATTAAGGGTTTTCAGACTATTGCCTACATCTTTATTGTTATTTCCACAACGTTTCGGCCAATATGTCCTCCGGCCTTCTTTGGGTGTTTGTTGAACTCAGGAATCAACACGGTACTTCAAACTATGTCTTTTATTGAATCCACGGGATTTACCTGTTCTGACTCCATTAGCCATAACCGGGTACATGTGTTAAGTATTCCTGTATTGTTACTCGCTTGCAGTCAGGATTGCTGGACATAGTTCGAAGTTCCATGTAGGTTCCCAAGTTTGACAAGCACTTGGTGGAGGCCGGAGGACATATCGGCCAAAACGTTGTGGAAATAACAATAGTCCGAAAACCCTTAATGATAAATATTCATGGAAAATGTTTGAAACATGTCAGGAGAAAAAATGCACTTAAAATATCATCTCAACATTTAAAAATGGAGGTGGAATTATAACGATTTGTGGTGGTTGTTTTTCTTCTAAGTACATTATGTATTATTGAAGTAACAATAAACAGTGTTATGTATTATAAAACATTGAAGAACTTTAATCTGTAAAACATCTTCATCTTGGATTGAGGTTGGATTTTTCACCATGATAATGATCTGAAACATTCTTCAGTGAAAATGAGTGTGGTTAAGGGCAAAGAAAATAAGCATTTTAGAGTGGACAAGTCAGTTGCCTGACCTCAATTCTATAGAAAATCAATGGAAGGAATTTAAACTTGGAGTTCATCAAAGAAATCCCCAAAACTTGAGCAATCTTAAAGTGATTTCTCAATAGAGGTGGAATAAAATTTGAGTTAATTTCTTCAAGACACTTACTTCAAATTGCTCTAATCATCTGACAGTCATTATATATATATATATATATATATATATATATATATTCCATCAATGCTACCATTATTCTGTTCCAGTGCAGCAATTTCATGGAGTTAATGGATCCTATTACACATTATTACCATTCTTTTTATATATTTTGTTATACTAGAAGGTGTTTTGTTGTTTGTTTGTTTTTTTTTCTCTTATCTTCCTCTCTCTTCTAATCCTACCCTATAGATCTATTTTTTGCACTGTGCAAGGAATATTGAGCATTTATTATTTCTTTTTTGTCCATTCTTCTTGCATTATTCATCTGATTGGTTTGGTTTGGTTTGGTTTTATGGCACATCAACCAATGTAGGTTATTTAATGTCAAATCCACTTTTACACATATAAACAATTCTATTTCCAACAATTCAGTTTAGCATAAGCACACAGTTTCAATGTCAAAAAACAGTTCTATTTCTAACTATTCCGTTTAGCATAAGTACACAGTTTAATTCTATTTGACCCATAGATGGGACCCTATCAGGTGTTACCACTCTGGGCCAGAGTAGACCTGGGAATGATGGCAATGAAGAGGTATTTCGCATTCCCCAAAACTCCAGCATTACAGGAACCTCCCAATCAGATTGTTTAGTGTCATATCCAGAATGCTCATTGGTTGGGGGAGTCTTATCCCCCTTTAGAGAATCAGTCAGTGTATTCTACAGCCTCTGCCAACTGAACAAATTATTCATTCGAGGATTGTTATTTCTTTGCAAATACATGAGATTGACATGAGAGAATGAGAAAACAGTGATTCATTTTAGGTTTTATCCTGCTCTGCTAGCCAGTATTTTAGCACTTTTCTTATTTCAGAAAAAACACTTATATAATAATTTGTTCATTTTACCATATATATAGCAGTTGTATGGCCAATTACCACCCATCTCACAAACTTTCTGAGTAAGATAAGCAAGACATGGTGGTCATTGTTGGAGAAGAAATGATGAATTCATAAGTGGCAATCTTGAATGGACTCCAACAGATGGACACACCAGTGTAGGCTAATCAGCAAAAACTTACATTCATTAGCTCTGGGTGAACACTGAATGCCATCAATAGGACTTACCAAGAGTGAGTGCCAATAGAGAGAGATAGCAAGAGAGACCCAAAGAAATCTGTGCTGTTGGCTCACCTTGATTTTGACCATAGGGAATCAACTGCATGAGAGAGAGGGAGAGGGAGAAAGAAAGAGATAGATAGAAATATATTTGACTTTCTTTTTATGACCATAGATGTTGTTAAGAATATTTCTGCTTTTAATTACATCAGATGTCTTGCTTTTAAAAAGTCTTATAGCTCATTGGTTTAGTTAACTCTTCTATAGGCCACATTTTTGCAGGAATTATCTTCAGATCAGTTGTACTGATCTCAAGACCTGGGATAATATCTGATCATCCTCTTAGAAAAAGAACATTCAAAATTTTTCATGAGATGATTGAAAAGTTTAGAACTATAACAAGGTATTATTAAAGCTTTACAAGGGAAATATGTTGAATGATATTTATAAATTAAAGAACCAATTAACTCATCTTATAAAACAAATTTTCTGAAAGAATCATCATCATTATCATCAAGTCAAACTGCCAGCACAGATTTCCCTGATTCTCTCTCTCTCTCTCTCTCTCTCTCTCTCTCTCTCTCTCTCTCTCTCTCTCTCTCTGTCCCTATCATAATCGTTCCTGGCAGTTCTTCCAAAGTACATCCTGTGTCTGCACAGAGCAGATGTAGATATAAAATCATCATTTTTTTATAGTTAATATGCTAGTAAGATATATAAATATGAGTAACTGTATAATAAGATATATGAACATATATAAATATATAATAATCTATATATTAATATGCTTGTTTATAACTATATACCTATCCTTCATGTGTGTCCTAACTTCAGTTATAAATATACATACAGTGTTTGCTGCTTATGTTAAACTAAATAATTTAAGAAAGTCTAAGAGGGTAGAAACTGAAGAGTGTTTGAACAATGAGAAAAAGTAGAGGGTGTGAGAGAGGAAGAAGGAGAAAGTATAAAAAGAAAAGGTTGGGAGAAGGGATGAAAGGGTGAAAATAAAGAGCATTTAAATTGTCAATTTGTAAAAAAAAAGGAGCAATCAAAAGTTATTGCTTTTATGTATTATTTTCTAATATAACCACAGTAAGGCTATATTTCATTATTTTGGTTTGGTATTTGTGCAATTATGTGTTCATATTTCCATGGGCATAGGAATTATATATAAATATATGAGGCCATAATTTTTTATGGGACTCATGTACACTTGAGACAGCATTACAGTGGCCCTGCTTTCACTGCAGGGTAGAATTACAATAAAAATGTCATGGCTATTGTCTCTCGACAGATTGCATAAGAATACAGCCAGAATAAGGAAGTATTGCTGACAATATATCTTGCACCATTTTCATTAGCAAGAGTTGATTAACATTGGTATAATGTATAAGTGAAATATGTTCAGTAAGTTGAGGTAAAAGGGGCTCCTGTCTAATGACAAAGCCGTGAAGAAGGTAACCTTTCTTGGAAAAGTTTACTCCAAAATCAAAACTGGAGAATGAAACCCAAGCATCAACCCTCTGCTGTCTTGTATGAATCATTTGATGAGAAAAGGCAAAGAGAAGATATTCTGAAATAAAACCTGCAGTTTGCATTGTCAACACTTATCTTCCTCTGCTTGTCACTGGGCATTCAGAGAGTGGTATGAGTTTGTACTAGCATATGTCATGATAATCTGATGACATACAGATGTCTTGTTACCTTATCATCTTATGCATTTTGTATATTTTCACAAGTTTAATTTGTTATTAATCAGAATGTTTGAGTTATAGATTTGGTGATAAAGATGGTTATCATCTGTCAAGATGTGGCAGTCATCATTATCATCTGTCAAGATGTGTTTGTCAGAATAATCATCCATCAAGATGTGGCAGTCATCATCATCATCATCAGTCAAGATGTGTCAGACATCATCATCATCATCAGTCAAGATGTGTTAGTCAGAATCATCATCAGTCAAGATATGGCAGTCATCATCATCATCATCCGTCAAGATGTGTTAGTCAGAATCATCATCAATCAAGATGTGGCAGTCATCCTCATCATCATCTGTCAAGATGTGGCAGTCATCATCATCATCAGTCAAGATGTAGCAGTCATTATCATCATCTGTCAAGATGTGTTGGTCAGAATCATCATCTGTCAAGACGTCACAGTCGTCATGATCATCTGTCAAGATGTGGATGTCAAGATGTGGCAGTCAAAATCATCATCTGCCAAGATGTGACAATAATCATCATCATCTGTCAAGATGTGACAGTCAAAATCATCCTCTGTCAAGATGTGGCAGTCATCATCATTATCTTGTCAAGATGTGGCAATCATCATCAATATGTTTAATGTACAGGGTGTTTCCAAAAGATTGCAATCCTAAAGAGGTGGAATTTATGCACGTGTAAATTCTATGCTACAGTATTAGCCATGTTGCTACTCAAAGACAGCATAGCCTTACTGGTAAGGCTAAGAATATCCAGACTGTATTCCCTTCATAGGAGTAAGACCCCCCCCCCGAAAAGGGGGTGTCCTAGTTATGATACTAAACAGCATCTGATGATGAGGCACCAGTTTTGGAGCTCTAAGGGAGTGTGGAGTATTCTTTCATTGTCATTACTCTCAAGTTGACGCTGACCTGGATTGGTAGTACCTGTTAGGGTGTTAGAGTGGTAGGGTCCAATCTATGAGTCAAATAGATCAGTATAAACATTATTTGTGTTTTATAGAACCATTTGCAAAGAAACATCCTTAAGAAACAACACAAAATATGTAAATATGAATATACATGAATGCACCTCCCTAACCTCTTGGCATAAAATAACGCTAGATGGGCTGATATGTCATTAGAATAAACCAATCAAAGACAGCAGAATTTAGCAGTTGAAATGGCTGTGTCATATGTGCTAGCCTCACTTGAGCATCTACACCTTTGGGTTAGGTCAAGAATACCATTTTAAAGAGATAAAGGTATGTTCATTGTTGAGACTTATTTTGTAAATAAATCTTACAGACATGGTGAAGAACGAAGTAAAATTTTATTGATAATATTACAGGTTCCTCTTGTAATAAAATAGGTATGAACCTGCCCCCAAATTAAAGGAAATCACTTTCAACATCTGTAGTAAGATTAAAATATACATGAAATTACCTTTTTTTTATTCATCTCTTTAAAATAGTTTAAATACAAGTTGTCAAAAAGATGGTTGAATTCTTTTTTAAATGCTCTGTATATATAGTTGAAGTTAGATATTTACATTCACCTTCACCAGATGTGTAAGACAGGGTATCTTTACAAGGATTAACTGTCAGGAATTGTGAAAAATTGAGTTGAAATGTATTTGGTTTATATAAATACCTGGCTTCAAGTAAGTCAAGAACCCTTCCACAGTGTTTTCAGATTTAGACATTTTTCTCACTCAATACTACCATATGATGGATGATTTTTTATTTTTTCTTCTTTTTCTTTCTTTTTCTTCTCTTTTTCATTTAGACACTCCATTATAGTCAATGTCTTTGATGAAATGAGATGCACCTGAACCCCTGCCCGGCTCTATTGATCCCCTTTCATTCCGAATTTTCTCAAAACTTCTTCCCCACTCCTTATATTTCCTTTTTTCTCATTAAAGTTAATCCACCTCAGTCTGGTCAAATCTCTGATGAAACCTGATACCCTTGATGGTACCTAGCCTTGACCATCGACCCAGATGGTCACAATCAAAACCAATAACCCCTACTAACATCACTCAAGTCTATATTTATTTCCCTTCCTTTTCTTTGCTTGTCTATCTCTTGTCTTTAGACCCTTTTCCCTTCCTTTATACTTTTTTTACATTTTCACCATTATTTTACCTATTTCCTCAATTGTTAAAATGTGCAAAAACTCAAAGAATTTTAGTCTGAAGAAGTTCTTTGAATAAAGAACAAAATATTATGATTAAACTCGTTGTAAGTGTTTGATTTATCCACTTTTCCACTTATTTTTATCATCTTGTCAGATTCACCTAAATCTACCATTTCTCGATATATACATTATTCGGTTGTATAAATATATGATAAAGAGATATGTTTAAATAGATAAAATATATGTAAATATGTATAAATACATAAAATCTCTCTCACTCACCTGATTTGGTTGTGGGAGGCATTTCTCAAGTAGCTCTCCTCTCCAGGTCTTTAACTAGTTTGAATTCAGCGTTTTCTTTCTCCTAGACTAGTTGCCATACCAAAGTTAAAAAGCCATGTCTATCCTACTATTTACCTAAACCTGGAAGGAGAATAGACCAAGATTTTAACTTGAGTCAACATGTCCACTAATGATAATAACAAGTGACTCTAACATGATATGTTCAATGTATGTAAGTGTTGGAAAACGTGACATTAAATGACAATACAGAAAATTAACTTGTAAAGAAGGGTTTTAATTCTGGTTAACTCACAAATGGTTGGTATCAAGTTCTGAGTCAATAAAGATTACTCAATCCAATTTGGAATCAAATCCAGAATCAGTAAAATGCTCAATTTTACAGAAAAAAACATCAAATTAAATAACCTACATGAGGTGTTTTATGATAATGAGAAGATTCATTTTATCCAAAATGCAACATCAATAGATATATATTTCAGACAAGAAGTTCAAAAAGCAAGAAGGTAATCCAATAATAAATCAAGAAGTATACCAGCTTATCATCATATCAGTATAAATTCAATTCTCACAAAAACAAGTTTTTATTTCTTTTCTTCGAAGGAAGTCTCTGTTGTGAAATGACAAAAAAACAGGACTGCAACCACAAAGTAAGTGAGTCCGAAATCCAGTTTCACTATTACATTCACTTTTGGACTAATTTATTGGTTAAATAGTATCACAGCTGTTCTTTTACAAGGATGTCTTTTGCATTAAATAACCTACAAATGTTGATATGCCATAAAAAACAAAGAAACCCAATCTAACTTTTCTTCAAATCAACGCAATGTAAGAAATAATTATATTTTTAAATTGACAATCAACCTGTCTTTGATCCTTTAGCTTTACAAATATTATTTCACTGATACTTTTTTTTTTTTGGTATATAAATGCACAAGAATATTCTTCTCTTCTAACACTGTTACTGAACTGCAATAAACATTGGAACATATTTTCTTTTTATCTTTTATACTAACAACATAGATGATACTGAATATATATCTATATATATATATTGTAACAGTGTTGGTCGTCACTAATTCACTTTGTGGGTTTGTGGTAAACCAAGTGCGATATAATTTGGAGAGTGCTCAATATCTGTGATAGAGCTATTATATAATAATGATAAATATATATATATTAGATTTTATATATTTAATGCAATGGAAGTTTGTCTGCAACCTTCCATGGCATTAAATATATAAAATCTAATATATATTTATTTATTTATTTATTATTATTATTATTATTATTATTATAATATATGTGATGATAACTTTTGTATTGATGATAATAATATATTGAGTGTAAGATCAAAGTTGTGACATTTTGGCCTTAGGTGTGAACAGTATTTGAGGTTGACAATTTGGCAAATAAAATAAGATTGAAATACCATCTTTCTCTCTTTCTCTCTCTCTCTCTCTCTCTCTCTCTCTGAAACCAAAATATCACAATGCATTGCTTGTCAGGAGTCAAATGAAGACTGACAATGACAAGTCTGAGTAGCCAGCTTACCAGATGATTACATGCTGAAATATCAATATGCTCACATTGTTTTCCAACTTAATAAAGCTTCTTGATGCCTATCATTTTAATATAAGAGCAAGTATTTGCCTATCTATATTTAGACAATACTGAGACTCAGGTAAACAAGTAGGTGTCCTCATGGTGTAATGGTTAAAGTGCTGGACTGCGGAATCGTAGTAAGCAAGTTCAACCTCCATTCACGCTATTATGTTCACTTTCAGACAAATACCCTTGGGAAAAGTATCCTCCCAGGTTTGGGTTAAATAGCATCACTATTGTTCTTCTAGAAGGATGGCTTTGGCATTAAATAACCCTCAAAGGTTGATATGCCATTAAACAAATAAACCAACCAACCAAATCAGATAAACAAGATCAGGAAGATGGCTCAATGTTTCTTTATTTTTCAATAATATTCAAATTCTTTAAAAACAATAATCTAAAACCTTTTCAAAATTTATTCTATCTATTTTTATATGATTTTGCTTTGCTAAATCAGTTTTTGGTTAGCAAGAAATATTAGTTTGATTTGTAAACGTATACATGGAAGAAGATATATGTGTCTTATGCTATGTTGCATATTACCTATGACTTACATGTGCATCTTATGCTATATTGCATATTACCTTCAACTTACATGTGTGTCTTATGCTACATTGCATATTACCTTTGACTTACATGTGTGTCTTGTGCTACATAGCATATTACCTTTGACTTATATGTGCATCTTGTTCTACGTTGCGAATTGCATCTGATGTGCATATAAATAGTTACCTCAATAGTTTCAGCATTCAAATCAATTGGTTTGTTTGTATGCTTCAAATATTCAAGGTAACATTGAAGGGATTTTTATGAATTCCCACTGAATCAAATTTGACATGAAGTCATTTCATAGTGGAAGACAACACAAATCAAGACACACATGACTACAACAAAATATGATTGGTCTCCCAAGTGTTACTTTTTGGAACACTTCAGGTACCAAGCAATAAACTTAGCCCTGCCAAGCTAGTAGTGCCTGAGGATTAGGACCTCTGGGACTGATGCTTAATTTTTAATCACCCATCCAATACAAATGCTTGGTGGGCCTCTATAGATCATAGAATTGGAAACAAGGTAACATTGAACTGGCCAAAGATATTAAAAGATTGCCAGACACTGTCACATAGGAACACTTCCAAAATTTTTCTTAACATTCCTAAACCATTTTTTATTGGTTTTATAGGTATTTGTAGGGGAATATCTCCCATTAGCTGCAAAATAACTTTTATAACAACCACTTGGAAAGGACACCATCCATTGCTATTGCAACATATCCACCAATAAAAGGACAGGTGCATTTTCTTTCTGACAGCATGTGTTTGCAGTGAGATATGTTCCTGTTCACTCTTAAAATATCCACCAGTGGTCAATTATTTCTACCAAAGTTTAGCAATACATGACAAAATAGGAACACTTACTCAAGATTTAACCTCTGTATTTTTATGGCAGCATCTTTTCTGTGTCTCACCTCAACAACCCACACCTTCATACTCTAACTAAACTGTACCCTTTTTTTGTATTTTGTGATGCATCTTCTTTTTGAAGGCTGGTGTCAATAAAACTGCTTTCCCCCTTTTTCTAAAATAGCAATTCTTGCCCATGTAAGAAAAGAGGAAAGAAAAAAGTTTCCATTCATAACAATATTAAAAGGCTTGTCATATTGGGGACTGACAATGTTCAGATGTTTTACATTAGTAAACCGAGTAACACTATTCATAAGCAACAACATACAATTAATAATATGGTTGTGAATTGCCAGTTGAGAAATCATTTTAGTCTCATATGAGTTAAAAAAAAGATTCCTTTCAAAAATTAGTTAAACATACTCTTGCATATCCATGTACACGAATATGGCCATGCGCTAAATGGGTGAAATGGACATCGAATCTTGGTAACATATATACATAATGTTCATATAGAAAACTCAGAACATAGGAATCTCGAAATTCGAAAACACATAATGACTTCTTTGTTCAGGTACGAAACCTTTTTATTACTTTTGAGTTAAAGGTTTCGATATAAGGAGAGAGACACAATCTTTTTATGCTGGCTTCTTCATTAGGCCCCTATCTCGTGCGGCACCCATGGCGCGCAAATTCGTCTTACCTCTGTGAGCCCCAAAAGTTGAACCTCCTCGTTCAGCGTCTAATTTTAACTCTCCTAACTTTCTTCAAATTTCCAAAATCCTCTACGCACTTCCAGTGCATGATGTCACGAGCACTTCATCACCCGTTTCATCATCTCAGGCTATTGTGACATCTCTGAGTGACATATCTGCTCTGTGCGCGAGCGCGTGTTACCACCTGCATAAAGGTTGCACCTAACTAACCCATGTGCTGAGCCGAAAGGTTCTCAGCCTAACTAAGCCCAAAGACATGAACCAAAATCCCTCGGCCATTATATTACAATACTGTGACAGAGAATTCTAGATTTACCTTTCTCTTATGCACTTCTTTATAAAAACAAAGAAAAAAACAGCCACCATGAATAGAAAGATGTCAGTTGGTCTCTATACCTACAGAGAGATTTCCTCTATGAATAGCACATTAAGAAAGCAGAAAATGTTTTTATTTAAAAATATAGAGTTCAATATATGTCTCTTATGATATCCTATAAGCAAAAGCACTTCTATCAGTGCTGTTCTGTGAAAGTAGTTAAAACAAAAAGAAAATTATTTCAGAAAATAGATTCCATGTTGATTTAATGTAAATATTGTCACATTCTCATTTTTCTTTATTGAAATATTACTTAGTCATAATGCTTCACTTTATTGCTTAGAGATTTTATGGTATTTAAACATACACAGCTAACATAATAAAACAAGGATCAAATGACTGAAACTAACCACAAACATTGCTTTGAAGGTTTTATACAGCAATCTGTAACTTTGTTTACAGTAACCTTTAAAACAACAGAGCTTGTGTTGGGAGGGGGGATGTATTTACATAGATTTATTACAGGAAGTATCTTCTTCTTCCTCTGATTATATACACATCTAGCCATATACTTTTCAAGTGTCAACATACCAAAAAACAAAAAAATAGTAAACTTGTGGACAACTTAAAAATCTTATCTTGCATGCTGTAAAACCCTTGTAGATCAGACAAGAATGTCTATGACCTTTCCGAGGAAGAATGGTATCAGTGCTGATTCAGTCTAATATTCCTCAAGCAAATTTTTTTGTTCTAGTGTTGGTTGTTAAGGACAGGATATGGTTACTGTACTTTAAGCCAATATATTTATCAGTGATAATCATCATACAGGTGTATCACAGCATGACTCTTATATTTAGGTTGTGTCTGTCAACCTTTTTTGCAGCCAATAATTAGATGAACTTTTCCTTTATATCAGGCATAAAAAAATGAATATAATTTACTATCTTCATGGGGTCATTCATAAGAATAGTCAAACAAGAGTCACTTCAGTTTATTACACACAAAAAGAGCTGTTGAAAGTTTTGAAATTACGAAACAGACAGAGACAAAAATCTATAAGGTTCTTTTTTCTTACCAACTCAACCTTTGAAAACATTTTTGTAGCTGAGCACATCAATGATAGAATTAGTTGAAACATGGCTGCACATTACTATTATTTTTCGACTGGTCTTTCTTTCATTTTATTTCTGTGGTTTGTTGAGAGCTAGTTGTAATAAGATGTAATTATTTTCAAATGTCAAATTTTCTTGGTTGGTTAGTTGGTTGGTTGGTTAGTTGGTTGGTTGGTTGGTTTTATGTCATGTCAACTTTTGCTGGGTTATTCAATGCTGAAATCAGTCTTTTTTTGCGGGCAATTATATGACTTCAAGTAACTAATGACGATACTTTGTAAACAATTATAGCTTCAAGGGACTATTCTTGATACTAATATTTTGCAAATAGTTATATTGTTTCAAGTATTTCTATCTAATACTAATAATTTTCAAACAGATCTATTTGAGATATAAATGGCACTCTAACAAGTAATACTACTTTGAGTTAGAGTGGACCTAGGAGTAATGTCAATGAAAGGAGTCAATTCACCGCCCAAAAGCTCCAGAAATGGATCTTCAGTCGAGTTTAATGTCATCTTATTGGAAAATATAGGATTAATTATCTACACTTGGTAGTAAAGGGGCCAATTGACACAATGCTGTAGATTAGAACCCATTTGACTCCTTTCAATTTATATCACTTGCATGTTGGAAGCAAAATCATGTATACCAATTCAACTACTCCAGTTCCAAGATTGATCTCAACAGATAAGTCTGCCCACAAAGCCAATCAGTTTGCAATGCTGCTTTTGTATTTTTTAAATACATGTTTGCACAATAATATTGTTTTCTGTTTTTCATCATCTGAATTGAATGCCTATCCATTAATATTGGGAAAATATATGAGGCCCAGCAAAAAAGACCATATTTCGCAAACTTAATGTCTTTGCAGCCAGACTTATCTGCTGAGGTTCATCTTGGAAGTGAAGTAGTTGAATTGACGTCCACATAATTTTGCTTCCAACACACAAGTGGTGTAAATTAAAAGGAGTCAAATGGTCTCCAATCTGCGGCAGAATGCTGATTGGACCCTTAACTACCTAGCGCAGATAATTAATCCTATATTTTCCAATAATATCCAGAAATTTCTTCGATGAAATATTGTTAATTATTCATTTTTGACTAGTTTTTCTTTTATCTTATTTTAGCTGTTCTCGCCGTTGTATCAGTAATTCCAACTCTCAAGTCATTATTCTCCAAGTGTTAAGTTAACAGAATTATTTAAACAAAGAGAATAAGCCTCTTTTATTTCTAATCCATACTGATAGACAATCATAGAATAATGACTTGTGAAGTGTGATGAAAGGCAACAGAAATAAGATGAAAGAAAGTCAAATTAA
The DNA here is from genome assembly GCA_963585895.1 of Sepioteuthis lessoniana. Classification (NCBI taxonomy): domain Eukaryota; kingdom Metazoa; phylum Mollusca; class Cephalopoda; order Myopsida; family Loliginidae; genus Sepioteuthis; species Sepioteuthis lessoniana. The sequence continues at coordinate 38,919,074 of OY757936.1, read as the reverse complement.
TAATGGCAATGTTTCATCAAAGTTTATTGATTTATATCTAATATTGTGGGTATAAAAATAAAACTGTACACTTTGTAATCTCAAAGACAAAAAGCAAAACTCTAAGATAGAAATTTTATTGTCTGGAATTACAAGTAATGGCTTGCAAAGAATTTTGAAACTCCTTGAACAATCAAACATTCATTGTTTCCAAACAACAAAAATATTAAAACATGAGGGAGTGCTTTCAAAGTTCTTAGCTCAATCAAGTAGATAATGACTTTTTCTTTAATCTGAATTTTATTGAATTCTTTTTGAGGACATTTAAAGAAACTTAAGAACTGATCTGTTTAAACCAAGTGTGTTAAACTGCAGAATGAACATGGAATTGTATGTGAATCTTATGGTTCTAGGTGATTTTCTTCTTAGTCGGGCCAATAACTTTTCACTATACCTTTTTATTTAAGAATCAAGAAAGCAATTGAATTTATGATCTTGTAACTGGAAATTGTATCTTCTATTCATAATAATTTAATGATTTATTCTTAATGTTGTTCAAGGAAAAAATGCTGACTTAGGAAAACATTAATTACAGCTATGGGGTGTCTCAAAATAGATGCAAACCATTAATATGATAATGATTTATTACCGGGAAAAGTGCAATGGTGGTCATTTGGAACACATCAGGTAAAAAATGCACCCTTTCAGCAAGAGTCATCAAATCAATGTTTTTTTTAATTGTGATGATATCAGCTTCCAGGACATGCAATCTTCTTTTGAGTTTCTTGTCTCAACTATAAATCATTATCATATTAATGGGTGGCATCTATTTTGAGATAGTTTTGAATGATTTTGTCTCCAAATAAGTAGCAATGCAAAATATTTTTCCTCGCTTGTCCAAGGTATTGTGATCAAGGATTAATAGTTACTATAGTATACTACAAGGCTCATTAAATAAGTTTCCAGACTTTTTCTGTATGGGCACTTTTATTGATAGTACACACATGAAACTCTAGTCCCCTTCGAATTAATCTCCTCCGGCTGCAATCCACTTGTTGTACCATTCCAACAACTTCTGGAAGGCCCTATGGAAGTCCTCTTGTGGGAGTGTGTCAATGTCCTTCGTCGCAGCCTCTTTCATCTCCTCAATTGTCACATAATGACAGCCTCTAAGTTTTTTCTTGAGCTTAGGGAATAACCAAAAATCACATGGAGCAAGGTCTTGACAATAGGGAGGTTGAGCAACTGTCTTGATGCCCATCTTGCTCAAATAGTCTGTGACAAAGATGGAGTTGTCGACTGGTGCATTGTCCAGGTGGAAATGCCACTGACCCTATTTGAAGAGTGCTGGGTCTTCTGACGGAATCTCTTCCTGAACTCCCTTAAAACCTCAACATCGTATTCCTTGTTAACTGTCTGTCCAGTGGGAACCTAGTGCATGTAGATCATACCAGCGCAGTCAAAAAAAGGGATCATCAAAAGTTTGTGGGTAGATTTGCTCTGTTCGGCCTTCTTGGGTCTGGGTGAGCCAGCATGCTTCCACTGGGAACTCTGTCTCTTGGTCTCTGGGTCATAGCAGTAGATCCAGCTTTCATTGCAGGTCACCAGAGCATCAAAAACTGTGGGATCTGAATTGATCAGCTCGACCATCTCCCTGCTGTCATGACAACGTCTTTCTTTCTGATCTTCTTCAAGCACCCTTGGGAAAAACTTTGTGTAAATCTTCCGCATCTTTAGTTCCTCGCGAATAATTCTGTGTACAGTTTCCACACTGACACCAAACTGTGCACTTATTGTCTCTATAGATACATGACAGTCCTTATCCATGAAATTCTTTATTTGGCCAATCAACTCTGGTGTTCTGACTTCCTTATTCCTCCCACACCTCTCATCATCCTTCACAGACACCCTGCCTTCCTTGAATCTCTTATGCCACTCAAAAACTGATGCTCGATTCATGCAAGATGACCCAAAAGCAGTCTGAAGCATTCCATACGTTTCTGTGGCATTTTTTCTAAGTTTAAAACACAATTTAATTGTATATCGTTCTTCTAAAGTGTCCTCATGTCCAGATTGTATTTTTGAAATTCACCAGCTGTGACAATCAGGCCTTAGTAGGATGTATTCCAATTGCTGCTGTAGCTGTTCATTTGAATGTGAAATCATAAAAATTGGTCAGTCATCTCATAAGATGTATAGCAATAACATACAGAATTTTCAAGCTTCTACGACAATTTTAAATGCCTGTACAAAAAAGTCTGGAAACTTATTGAAGGCACCTCATATATTCAAATCTGAAACAAAAAAGAACATAACATTATTATTAGTAGAGTTATTAGCAGTCACATGAGTCCCATATATATTGAGACACCCTATATATTCAATAAATGCAACAAAGCTTCAATGCACATCAAATAATTAGAAAAGTTTTGACACTTTCCAAACTATTTGTAATTTAGTGCATTCTTATCACCATAATTCAAAAAAAAAAATGTAAAAATCTTTTTCAGCTTTTGCAGGTCTCATTCTGTTAGGAGAGTAACATTTATATGTCATCATCATCATTCTATCAGCCTTTTCTATATTCACTGAAGGATGACAGGCTTCCCAAAGTCTAATAAGATGAGTGATAGGCCTTATCCTGATATGATGGATGATGATGTGTTTAATTCAGAGTTATCATTCTCCTTGATAGCTTGTCTCACCAAAAGCAGAAAGCTCAATTTATTCTACTATTTTCACTCAGTTATCTAGAGACAAATGACTTCATGTAGTTTTGGAAGGAAATGCAAACAGCCTCTAGCAGGATTTAAACTTGGCTGATAATTTAATTTTCTGTTCTGACAACTATTAGGCTACCTGTACTCACATACACACACGCACACACACACACACACACACACACACACACACACACACACACACACACACACATATGAACATGCACACACACAGAGACACACAGAGACACACATCACACACACACATCACACACACACACACACACACACACATCACACACACACACACACACACACACACACACACACACACACACACACACACACACACACACATATGAACATGCGCACACACAGAGACACACAGAGACACACACACACATCACACACACACACACACATACACACGCACACATCACACACACACATCACACACATACATATGAACATGCACACACACAGAGACACACACAGACACACACAAACCTCTACTGAAAACTATAAATCATTCAAATGTTTACTGAACTGTTAAAATATAATACATATTGATAAAATATTATAAAAAGATTTTTTTAATGTCATTTGGTGTTCTGTTTCAAAATTCCAACATGCAATATGAAATTGAAAACTTTAACTGACAAATTCTTTTCTAACACTGCATGTATTAAAATACAAAACAAAAATAAGAAACCATTTACTTTTTAAGGATTTATATAATTATTTCTCTAAACTTACTTCTTCATTATTCTTAATAGCAGCTCAATCACACTTACTGCAACCAACTTATGCAGATAAGACCAAAGCACCAGCACTTTTCCATCACTAAATGATTGGGCTCTAATTAAATTTTATGAAAATTAAGATGAAGAAATTTTAGTTTTAACAACTAGAATTAAATTTCTGTGCTTCTAAGGGAAAACAAAATGGCATTACGCTGAATATTTTTCGAATTAAGATTAAATCCACCGGTAATAAATCTGGATTACAATAAGTGATTATATATTCAGATCAAATTGTTGGGAGATTCCAAAATAAAGTGTGTGTGAACAGTACTTAGACCTCATACACATTCAGTACCCAGATCCAAATTGGTAACATCTATTAGGGTGTTGCAATTTCATTTTCCATAAATGTAGATATATTAGAATAATAACACTATCCATGTAGATGAACATCCCTAATAAAGTCAGTTCTGATTGAAAGATGCTGAGAGATGGCAAAATAGGAGAATTCATTTTTATTTATTGCGGACTTTTTGTCCTCATCTTGGTAGGTTTTTTTTTTTTTTTTTTTTTTTTTTTTTTGTGTGTGTGTGTTGTTTCTTCTTTCATTACATTTCGGCCAAATTTTACCTCTGGCCTTCTTCAGGTGATTTTTACCGTGACCTCGGATAGGAATGATGAGTCTTGTAACCGTATCCTCAGTAATTACTGCCTTCCATAGTTGTTGTCTATCGCACCACCTTTTTGACCAAGTAAACATCTGGCCGGCTTCGGTAGGATTTGAAACTGCTATCTTCTGACAATGCTCACCCGGAACCGTAGAGACTCAATGCCTCTATCCGCTGCGCCATGGGCCCCGAAAGGCGATCAAGGATGGATTTTTTGGTCTTATAAATCCTTATCTGGTCTTCCATAGTCGGGTCCGTACCGAATTTTTGTAATTGTCTTTAATTGGAATCATTTTTGAGATGAGGCTTCTTAATCTGAGAATTAATTTTTATTTATTGCGGACTTTTTGTCCTCATCTTGGTAGTTTTTTTTGGGGGGGTTGGGGGGGTTGTTTCTTCTTTCACTATGTTTCGGCCAAATTTCACCTCTGGCCTTCTTCAAGTGATTTTTACCGTGACCTCAGATAGAAATGATGAGTCTTGTAACCGTATCCCCAGTAATTACTGCCTTCCATAGTTGTTGTTTATCGCACCACGTTTTGAGGACAAAATGTCCGCAATAAATAAAATAAGATGAGGACAAAAAGTCCGCACTAAAACTTTTGAAACAGAACACCAAATGACAAAAAGTCCACAATGAATAAAAGTTAATTCTCAGATTAAGAAGCCTCATCTCAAAAATGATTCCAATTAAAGACAATGACGAAATAGGAGTTGAATATCAGAGAAATCTGGTCAATCCTGGTACAAGACTTAATCTGTGCTCATTGTGAATTAATTTTAAAGCTTTTTATCTGCTAATAACACAAACTGACAAACCATCAAGCCTTACCATAATGTTAACAGTTAAGAATATATATTTGTATTTATATTTACATATGTTATTGTGTGTTTTTGCGGCAAGTCATTGTTCAAGCAGTGTTTGTTATAGACCATGGAGTAATTTTTTTGTATGAGCTTCATGTTTAGACATTCAAGTCTTCTGGTTTCTTTTTGTATGTTGGGATCCAAATGGTGGAGAAAGTATTCCATATTTACCAAAGCGCTTTCAACCATGTTTCTGGTAATTCTCACGGAAACTATTAATTTTACTTTTTTTGGTTTAAATTTTATTTATTTGGGAGGGTTTATATATATATATATATATATATATAGTCATCCACAGACAGATCTGTTTCATTCTATCAGAACTCATTAGTGTGGCTAGACATATTAGCTTCCCGTAGCTGGGATCGAAACCCGGTTGACTCAAACGCCAATCCAAGCCTCTAACCCTTCAGCCACGAGGAGCCAGTAGCAGCGAAGTAAATTTTAAACGGTCATGAATCACAATTATATACATATATATATATATATGTATATATATATATATATGGTTGGTCCATCTAGTTAAGAGGGCTACTAAGGTTAGTTATTAAATGTTCTTAGTATATTAGTGATACATATATATATATATATACATGCACATATATATACATATGTATATATATATATATATATATATATATGGTTGGTCCATCTATTCTAGAGGGCTGCTAAGGTTAGTTATTAAATATGTTTAGTATATTAGTGATACATATATATATATATATGCATACACATATATATATATATATATATATATATATATATATCATCATCATCAAGTCATACTTGTAGCACAGAGTTATCTGATTCTGTCTCACCATCTGTTCCTATCATCCATTGCTCCTGGCAGGTCTTCTAAACTGCATCCAGTGTCCACACAGAGCTGATCTGTGTACGTTCTAGCTGGATAGCTAACACTGGTGTATCTATGCATAGGAGTTGATTGCTTATGAGTTCATCCTTACTTCTCCAGCAGTGCCTAGCATGTCTTGTTTGTCTTAATTGGATAGTTTAGAGAGGCAAGTTAAGTGGCCAAACAGCTACTGTTTTGTGGGGTGTTGCTTCCAGGATTTGTTCAAAATAGTACATAGCATGGTTCAGAGAAATCTTCAAAATTGTATTGACTCAAGATTTTTTTAATACATTCCTTCGAAAATTTGATGAATTGTCAGAATTTAAGATGTTGTGGATCAAATTCTCCAAAAAGCTGTTCTTTCCTAAAAATTTTCTCAACTTCCGGTAAGGTATGATTGAGAAGGACATTATAAACCTTTGTAGTCCTAAGTAAATTCAAGGTTGCCTTTCTTGGCGAAAGGGAGAATACAGCCTTTCATCGATTTCTCTACTATGTTTTGTTTATAATATGTTACATAATCAAAGAAGAATGACATCAAATTTCCTTATCTTCTCTACTTCAAGAGGCATTTTATCAAGGCCTGCAGCTTTTCTGCTTCTAATTTTTTTTTTTTGATACTGCATCAAATTCTTCCTTTGTAAACTATCCCAATTTGATGTCTAGTTGGCTATTAATGATTTTTCCTAGAAGATTTCTCAGTGATTTCAGGAGGGTTTCCAAGTAGATCCTGAAAATATTCTTTCTACTCCTGAAGTCTCTTCTCTGGGCTAGCAGCTTTTAGATTTGCTCATGGAGTGCTTTTACTTCTGCTACTTCATTTATTGTCTGCCATGCTAATCATAATGGTATATCTTTTGCCAAATTTCTGATTTTATTGATATGGCCTTGAACATTTTCTAGTTATTCTTTTGCTATATTTCAGTTAGTTCTCTCTGTGCTTTCTTAAGTTTCTGTGTGTTGGCATTTGCTGGATTTCTGTTATCAAGTAAGGATACTGTTTTCATGTTATCTCATTTTTCCCAAATGATTATTGACTCCCAGGAAACTATATATTTAATTATTGGTTTGATTTCTATGCACTTGGCTTTTGCTTCTATATGAGCAGTAACAAAGTTTTTGAATCCATCCTTTGGAGTGTGTCTTTCATATGTGTTCTGTTCTCAAACTGGGTGAAATGGATCCAAATGATCACTAACAAAAATAGTGTCTTCACTCAGTCACATTCTCCAACCAACAAGAATGTCTTCACTCAATCGTATTTTCCACAAATAGGAATAATGTCTTCACTCAATCAGTCTTGCCCTTCCTCCCACGCATGGTGTTTTTAAGATTGGCCAGTTTATTCACTTCAAAAAATTTGCATATGCAACTCTCACAAATTCTTCTCACAAGATTGCATTTTATTTTAAATTGAAATTTTAGGGTAGCCATACTTCTTTTTTCTCTTTCAAGTGTACCACTCATTTTGCACACCAGGCATAAATGTGCTCACTTTGTCACATGGGGTTAGGTATCTTCAACTACAAGATGTCTTCTGAAAAGTACTATACTTGTTTCTTACATTGATTGCTTATATCCCTATTGATAAGTGAGGGCCAATCCTATCATGAGGCTTTACCTGTTTGTTTCTTATTTCTGCATAGACTCAAGGGATTCTTCTCTGAAAAGATTTTTTGATCATAAGATACTCCTTCAAGAGAGGAGTGTGCCTTACAGTTCAAAGTGCTGTTTACCCACTTCTTGTCCATAAATACATAATCTAGCTGTGTTTAGAGTTATTCAGGAAGGTGTATGTCCATAATTTTCCCACCCATTTTTGAAATTTAATGTTTTGGCACAAAAGCCTATTCTTGAGAGAAAACTCAGCGAGATATTTACTATTTCTATTTCCTGTGTTGTGTTGGCAGAATTTATCAATTCCATCTTTGCTTATATGAACATTCATGCCTTCACTGAATGATCAAAATGTTGTGTCTGGGAATGTATCAAACAAAGGAAGACAGCTCATTATAGAAGGTGGTGATGTCTGTTTCATCACTGGCATTAGAAGGACTGTACCAAGAGACAATTGTTGTGCAGGGTTTACCATTAGATATGGCACATATCATTCTCAGTTGGATTTTCTCTTTGAATTCAAGTGCGAATACAATATACAACAGAACTTTGACACATTCAACAGTAGCATTGAAAGTTTTCCCATGCCAATGCCAGCACAAATATCTATCTATTACCAGTATCTTGATACTTTAGTTTTAGTTCTCTATTGTAATCTCTTTGTTCCTGTATGTATTTGATATCTATACTCTATTTGGCAGCAGATGCTGTAAGCTCAGGTAGCTGGTTTATTAGGTTTAATGTACTAACATTAAAAGTTACTATGTTGACAATACTTTTGAATCTAAGTAAGTTTGGTTAGGGCTCTTTTGCTAATCTTTTTGAACACTGGAGCCAGAGCCCCAACCTCAGCAGAATGCGCTCCTTATTTACCCATGTGAAAGGTGATTCAGTTTTGATGTATGGTTTGAACTGGAGTTGTGGTAATCTTTTGATGGCCATTTTTTTCTCATCAATAGATGTCATCCTTATAGATGAGTAGCAGAACTTTCTTGACTGAACTGTTTAACCCAACATCAGGTAAAGCATGCTGTTGACCTGGTTTTGGATTCATCTCTCTTGCTTCATATCCTCCATGCTGCATCCCATATTTTTCATTGCCATATGCTTGTGAGGCTCATACAATACTCTCCCCACTGAAAATCAGTTTTCAAATGACAAGCCGGAGCAAGATAGCAGTGATTACAGAGGCTGTATGTTTCATTATTGTGGTATTTGATCCTGCCAGTTGGATCATAATTTTATTGTCATGGAGCTACTCTGGTGTTATACTAGAAGGGTTTTGGTAGAGTAAGTTTTCTTTTTCAAAAAAAAATTAATTTCATTTCATTTTATCTTATTTATTTATTTAATCCTACCCATTTGAGATTCTCAACGTTTTTCCTTTAAAATTAAGCATATGAATTGATTTTTGTTGTTGTTGTTCACTTGGGTGGGTTGTTCAGCTCAAAAAACCTTTTACTTAAAGGTTGGCTCTTTATGAAATGTTAACCTCCATTTTGTTGTGCATTTTCATCATCCGTCAGGAATGTGCTTTTGTTTACAGTTGGAGAGGGAACATATATTAGAATTTTAGTTTTACCTGGTTATACAAGGCCAAAATTCCAGTCTTTATTATTTATGCCTTTAAATGAATTTTGAAATCTAGATTAGAATTTGTAAGACTTATATACTTTTATCTTTAAACATTTTAAGTTTTAATTAATATAAGTTCAACAATCCCTTTTGATTTGAATCAGTCTTTTTGGATTGATTTTATTCCTTAATTTAACAATTAACCTTCAATTTGGTTATTGTTTTTTTTTTTCCTTTCTTTTCATTTTTGTTTTTCCTTTTGATTCTGTTTACATTAATCTTCTAATTGGTATTATTTCGATGATAGTTTTTGAGCATTTAAATATTCGCAAAATATAGAAAATACAGTTTTCTACATTTTTTTGAAGAACTAAGGCTTTGAAAAATTAAATGCATTCAAATATTTGGACAAAAATAGTTAAGATTAGCTGATCACATAAAAACATTTGCCCTCAGTCTTACCCACTAGTTCCTTCATTCTTTTTGTACATCTTTGGGAATAAAACTTTTAATTTAAACTTTTAAATCTAAAAAAAATATGTATATTTTCTGACTGCTATTGATAGCAAGTAGTATTTACTACCTTCTCAGTCATATAATGACCAGTTTCAAAGATTAAAGAGAAGTATTCCTGCCAAAATCTGATGAATTTTAAGTCAACAGAGTGACCGTCTTTGTTATAAAACTAGCAGTCACAGACAACATAGCCAGTCAGGTAATGGGCAAGGCCCAGGGCAAAAAGAATGAAAGTGGGTCAACCACTTTGACTGTCCCTTTCACTGGTATGACCTCCTGAGTTCCAGGTAACTAAATGCCACAACCTTGGTTTTTCAGAGATAAGCAGTGACCTCAGAAATTCAGACACTTTTAACTACCCTTTCAGGGCAAGAACATCTTTTTTACCAATCTAGCTTAGATGACTACCCAAAACAGCCAGCCCAATGTAGCAATGTTCAGCAAGGCAGTCAATTTTTAACTGATCTTTTCAGGATGCTGTTATCTAAAACTTCCCTTTTCAGGACAAGAAAGTCTTTCTTATCAATCCAGCTTAGAGTACCAGCTAGTTCCAGCTTGATACTGTAAGACCTTGAGTAACAGATTGACCTCCACCAATGCAGTGACCTTTAAGTGACTCAGACCATATTCCTTGGCCTATGAACAGAAAACTTCAAACTCTGATGGCAGTCTACAAATGGCGGGCACCACTAAGACTGGCAACAAATCTACAGCTTTACTAGCAGACCTTCAAAAGCGCTTTGAATTTATTAATGTTGTCAAATTTATCTTGAAATAATAAATCTGGAAATTTTGTTAAAACCTTATATTTCGTTTTGTTATCTTTGCCTTTCCTGTGTCACTTCAATCATCTTTAAAAGTTTGTAGGGTTAGCTACTATAGACTGACCTGCAACTGCAACAATATAAACTTCTATATTATTATTCTGTCCTTAGATGGGCAGCCTTTTATGTTCCTTTGTGTCTTTCATCTGCATGAGAATTTATTTTTATAATAAAGTGCTGTGTTGGTGTGATATATTTTTATACAATACCTAAAGAAAAATAAAGTTTAAATTTATAACCCCCTGTTAATAGAGTATAGAATACACTAACAGTATACCCTGCAGAGGGGTTACTCTGCCACCCCAAAAAACAGTGATCCTGGGTGCCATACTCAACTCTATCTGATGGTGAAACTCCCGTTCTAGAGATCTGAGAAGTGTGGATTACACCTTCATTATAAGTAAAGTAAAGTTAGCGACCATAGTCGAGGGTGACCCGAAGGCTCCCTTTTCGATAGCTACTACACCAAGGTGTAGGGGAGGGCGCTACTCCATTCCCTGGATTGCTCCACTTTACCCTTGAACCGTACCTTATAATGCTGAGTGTTAAGCAAGGTGGTATCAAGTTCCATTTTTTAAAGTCTTTGGTATGACTCGACCTGGGATTGAACCGAGGTCTCCCGGGCCATTGGCGAACACTCTAACCGCTAGGCCAATGTCCGGTATTACCTTCATTATAATTACCCCCAAATCACTCTTACCTGGAGAGATTATACCTGTTCAGGTCCCATCTATGACTCAAGTAGATCTAGTTGAAAATTATTGATGAGCAATATCAAGATTCCTAATACAATCTTCACACGGCATAAAAATTCAAGAGAAAAATCTTTAGTAATGTTGGACTAGAAGTCTATCAGCTCATAGAAAAATAAATAGCATGTCCACCACAGGCAGGATATCACACAAGGTCATTTGTAGTGGCAGTGTCAATACTACTATATGGGTGCACCACATGGACGTTGACTAAGCGTATGGAGAAAAAGCTTGACAGCAATGGCACAAGAATACTATGAGCTATATTGAACAAATCCTGGAAGCAAAATCCCACAAAGCAGCATCTGTACAGCCACCTACCACCCATTTTGATAGCCATTCAAATTAGAAAAACAAGACATGCAGGAAACTGCCGAAGAAGTAAGGATAAATTCGTACAAAATATTCTATTGCCCTCTTCACACGTTCAAGCAAATATCAGACGACCAGCCAGAAATTATCAACAACAGCTCTGTTCAGACACAGGATGTAGCCTGGAAGACCTGCAGGAAGCGATGGATGATAAAGATGAATGGAAAGAGAGGGTCAGGGAAATCCATGCTAGTGGCAAGACATAATGATGATGGTGATGATGATGATGATGATTGCTAGTTTGAATTCTGAGTATTCCTACTTGCCTTACCTTAAGAGAGGTTCATGCCTTTCCTTAGGGCATTAAGGTGAGATGAAATGTGAACCACCTGGTCCTGGGTCTGAACAAGGGTCACCAATTCTACTTTAGCAGTTTGTGAAAATTTTTTTTTACCCCTTTTACAGATTATAAGAGAGAAAATATTCAAATTTCCCAGTAAAATTGAAAAACTTTAAAGCTCAAATTTACTGGATAGGAGCAGAAATAAAGTTAATACAGCCAACTTTTTTTGCTCTATTTTTGTTAAAACAGATTTGTGTGTGTGTGTGTGTGTGTGTGTGTGTGTGTGTGTGTGTGTGTGTGAAGGTCTTTACTTTTTTTTAGCTACCGGGAAATTGAACTTTTTCAAAAAAAAAATTACAGAGATTTATATCAAATTCATTTCAGGACATATGAAAATAAATTAAATACTTTCATTGTCTTTTAGGAGCATTTTATTTTTTCTGTAGTATCAGTAAGATTTATCAAATGTGCACCAAGTAGAATTGATGTTGCCTTTATAAAAGAGACTAAATGAATTCTTTCTGCTGCTATTTCAGACAACTGTGATCTGATGTGATTTGCAAGCTGAAAAGCTAATAACACACTGAATTGTAATAGAACTAAATAAGCTCGACTTGATATATTTTCTCAAAATGGCCCTCAGAAATCTGTTGATGCTGCTTTTAATCCACATTGAATTGACACTGAAGGCCAATGAATTGCCTCCAACACAAACAATGAACAACAATAATTATTTGGCTTTTTGAAAATTTTATTTTTAGCCTCATAAAGAAATGCACAAAATCTGTGACTGAATCCATCTGCTCAGACAAGAATTTAAGTTTTCTAAGTAACATGGATTCTACAACTGAGTTATTTGAAATTATTGCTGAAAGTATTGTAAAAATATCTCATCTCTTGAAAGTGATGACAACATATGCATGGGTTAAGCATGGACTCTTCTTGACAAGTTATCAACCATATAGAAATGTGATCACTGATAAAATAAAATAGGAATCCCTCAAAACTGTAGATGTGTTAGTACTACTGTATAAATGCACCACTAATGAAATACTGCAAGAAAATACTTGATAGGAACTACACAAGCATGCTACTTGCTATTTTGAACAAATCGTGGAAGCAGCACCCCACATAACAGCAGCTGTTCAGCCACTTACCTCCTCTCTTGTAAGTAAAAAGTAAAGTTGGCAACCTTAGTCGAGGGTGACCTGAAGGCTCCCTTTTCAATAGCTACTACACTGAGGGCACTACTCCTTTCCCTGGATTGCTCCACTTTACCCTTGATCCTAACCTTATAATACTGAGTGCTAAGCAAGGCAGCATCAAGTACCATTTTTTGAGTCTTTGGTATGACTTGACCTGGGATTGAACCCTGGTCTCCTGGACCACTGGCAAATACTCTACTCATTACCATCCAAATAAGACGAACAAGACAAACTACGCACTGTGGGAGAAGTAAGGACAAACTCATAAATAACTTTCTATGGACTCCTATACCAGTGCTGGTCAAATAGCAAAAACTTATAGTTACTGGCTGTGTGTGAATACTGCATGCAATCTAGAGGACCTGCCAAGAGTGATGACAGATAATGATGGATGGTGAGTGAAAGTCAAAGAAATCTGTGGTGTCAGGATGCCTTGATGTGGATAATTGTAAAAATTACTGTGTCCATAATATAGATGTTTTTAAAAATTAAATTAATTGAAGTGACGAAAAATCGTAATCTCTCAAAGAATTCAGTATAGTTGCCATTATACAAAATATTTGTGTCTCACCTCAGAAATATGATTCACATTTCCTTATTAATGTCTTGTAAGTTTTCTGAAATGCAGAAACATATTTTATACTCTTATATAATGCAACTCCTGTCTACAGTCAGAGATATCTATACTTTCAAGAAAATAACATAAAACCAATGCAAATTTCAAAACAAATCTTATATTAAAGCCTAAGTCACTTTATTTGTTTGTTGGTTTGATGTTGGTTTGTCTGTCAGTCACAGTGAAAAGGAAGAATGGCATTTATATACCTTTGATACATTTTTTTTTTCTAAAAGACAAAAAAAAAAAAAAGAAGGAAAAAAGAGAAGGAAAGAAGAAAGATTACAGGAAATAAACAAACTCAGCCAAATTATTTCATCATCATTTTGTTTTTATTTTAAATCTGTTCAGTATGACCAAACTTCTGTATGATAAAGTTCCAAATGTCTATATTTGTAAGGTAATGCTAATATATCAAATAATTCATATTATACATGAATAAATAAGTTAAGATAAAAAGAATGTTTTTATTCTACATAAATATATTTGGTATTATATAATCTGGTAAGCTCGGAAATAAATTAAAATCTAAAAGTGTTCTTAAAAGCATTTGTAAAATTTTCTTTTTAAAAAATCTGATTAAAATCCTCATTATTAACTTTGAGTACTATTTTTCTCTGTCAGCAAGGCTTACAATACACTTACTGTGTCCTGTACAGAGGGGTAAGATTCACCCAAAAAGAATGTTCTGAGTACAACACTAAACAACACTTTACAATGAGGATCCAGTTCTGGAGCTCTGAGGAGTATGAAATCACCTCTTCATTGCCTTTATTCCCAGACCCACTCTACCCCAGAATGGTTTTATCCATCATGGTTCCATCTATGGGTTTAATAGATCTGTTCAAAAATTATTTGCGTTTGATTGGAATACTTGATATCATGTACCATGGTGTAATGGTTATGGTCGCAGGAAATGGACATGGCGACACAAGTTCAAATCTTGGACGAGACTAGATTGCATTTCACATAGCACTAATACCCTTGGGAAAGGTATGAATCCAATTATTCTCCCTCCAGCTATGAGTAAATAGTAGGATAGACTAGGTTCTTCAGCCTTGGTGAGGCAACTAGTCTAGGAGAAGGAAAACTCTGAATTCAAACCTGTTAACCTCTGCTTAAAAAGATTGACCTTGTGTCATATCCTGCCCGAGTGGAGGGGTTGGGTAAATATGATGTACCTATAAATTTACCGGGACATTGGCCTAATGGGTAAAGTGTTCGTTAGTGGTCCAAGAGACTGGGGTTCAATCCTAGGTCGAGTCATACAAAAAACTCAAAAATGATACTTAATGTCTCCTTGCTTAACACACAGCATTATAAGGTATGGATTAAGGGTAAAGTAGAGCAATCCAGGGAATGGAGTAGCACCCTCCCCTATACCTTGGTGTAGTAGCTATTGAAAAGGGAGCCTTCAGGTCACCCAAAACTACAGTTGCCAACTTTACTTACCAATAAATCATTTGTATTAAGAATAGTTACTTAAAGCTATCATTGTTTGATAAGGATGTGAAACCATATAACTACACAAACAATAAATAATTACTTGATATCATTT
Organism: Sepioteuthis lessoniana; assembly: GCA_963585895.1. NCBI lineage: Eukaryota > Metazoa > Mollusca > Cephalopoda > Myopsida > Loliginidae > Sepioteuthis > Sepioteuthis lessoniana. The sequence continues at coordinate 38,903,926 of OY757936.1, read as the reverse complement.
GTTGTATAGCCGTGATACAACAATACATACACATATATATGCAGAAACATAATCAACAATAATGACGAACGAACACACTTCTTTAGAAAAATATACCTCCCACACTTTATTCTCAAAAGGGTTGCGAAAGGGTTGTGTGTGAGAGGTGAGTTGGAGACAGAACAGACTGCAACATATTGACCCCATGTTCCTGTGACTATAGCAGCACTTCTTCCTCATTTTGCTGGGCTGCTCAACCGGGGGTCACCGAGGGCCACAAGCCCTCTGTCTGGAGCTGGTTCTCACGACCTCAAACTGCAACTTGAACTCCAACTGCAACTGACTCCAACTAACTCAAACCATCTGTGGCACCAGGTCATATAATTGTTTGACACCCACCTGCTTCTTGTGGGCGTCGCATCTGCACCAAATTCAACCCATCCACAGGTCAAGGTGATATCTTTAACTGGATGCACCTGTTTCTTGATTGACAGCTCGTTCGAAGGTCAATATGTTACATATCTAACTGTGTACAAAAAATAAACCTCTGAGGAAACAACTACACAATGTATAAACATAAAATGAATGTGATTCTCTAACCTTTACATATAAAATAACCACAGATGGATTAATATGCCATTAAAATCAATCAGTCATTTAAAATAGTATTTTTTAGTTGTGTTTTAATGCAACTTAGTCGGTCTACAAGAAAACAGAAATGGCAGATTGAAAATAGAAAACGATAAATTCTTGGTGAGATTTACACTCATGACTCCTTGGCCTTTGAGAAACCTGGTAAATGCATCAACAGTCCAAATCTTTTGAGGTATAAAGAGTCATTTGTTTGCAAATACCCAAACCTAATCTTTTAGGTCATGTTTCCAGCAGCTGGGAAATTTTACCAGGTTTCTACAATGCAAAAGAGGTACAAATTCAAATCTCACTAAAAGCTTACCCCTTATCCCTTATTTCAAATCCAGCCTCACTATTGTAGGTTAATGACCCAAATGAGTTGCAATAAAAATCAACTAAAATCAAGAAAACAAAGGAAAATACTTGTCAGAATTAACAGCAACAATAACTGACATTGCTTCATCTAAAAATCAAAATAAATATTCAGATAAAAGTTCATTTTAAATCTTGTTTCATCTAATGTCTTATTGATCTGGTATATAGATGTTGAATGCAACCCACAACCAGATGTGCTGGCTGAATACCATACTCTGTATTCTTTGCATTAGAAATATATTTTAATAGTATCTTGACTAGTATTATTGTTAAACTTTTTAATTCAAGTTGTTTTAATCACTCAGGACACCACTTCTATGTTATTGTTTGTTTTTATTTTAAACTAATATATATATATATATACATATATATATATATATACACACTCAGAGGGTATAACAGAAATACTTTTTGCATGTTAAACTGTCATCTATATGGTGCAAGTGAACTTGGGCAAGTCATAGTAGTAGCTCCATCTTGCTAATGACTAACCATTTTTTATTCAGATATGATCAGTTGTAATCATAGCTTGGACCAGTGCACACTATGCATTTGCCGTTGAGACACTTTTTAAGACTGGTGAATCTGCAGTTGCTACACAGAGAGTTTTTCATGCTAATTTCATGTTCCATAAAAATGATGCTGTTCTGAATAGAAAATTGATATAACCATGGGTTAAAAATTCTATCCAGAACAACATCCTTCCCTAATATGAAATAAATACAAAAAGCCCTCTTTGTAGCAATTACAGAGTTATTAGTTTTAAAAAATGTTTCATCCACAAATGCAAAGTGTATACCAGTCCAAGTCATTAGAGTATCTGAAAAAAAAATTGTTGAGATATTAGCTAGATGTAACTACCATTGGCACTTTCCCAAGTTTATTTGCTCTGTACTGGTAAAAATTTAAAATATAGAAGGTATTTCTGCTACACACAATTTTATGGTTTTTGGTTTAGTTTATTTGTTTAACAGCACATTAACACCTTTATGGGTTTTGTGGTATACTCATGATGAGGAACAATGACTATAACACTTTTTTATATAAAAATATAACTCTCGCACTTATTTCTCTTAAAAGGGGTCGAATCTTTTGTAGTGTGTGAGAAACAGAGAAAGATGGATGGAGGGAGATGAATACAGCCTGCCATACTGACCCATAACTTCTTCTCTTTACCATATAATGCTGTGTTATCTTCAAGGCCTTACATCTTCTCTTCCCCAATGAGACATACTCAACCAGGGACCGTCTGTGGGCTTTTGGCCCCATGCTGGCTGTGATTCTCTCTCTGCCGACTGCTAAACTCGACTAACAGTTGCAAGACTGCCAACTCTCATGTGGGGATCTACATATATCATTTTACAACACCCACACAATTCTGCTCAACCACATGGCTGCTTCCACTTATTTCCCGGTTGTTTATACAAGTGGGTCTGGCAATCACATTGTTTATACAGCCAGCACATCCAGGGGTCAATATGCAGCAGGTTATTTAAGGCCAAAATTTGATTATTTGTAAATATTTCATTGTAATCATGTTTATATAATATTTTATTGCATTTCTTTAAATTACTCTTCTATTTGTCTAGAATAATTTGCTTTCACGATGTTATATGGAATCGAGTATTCCTATTTAATACAAATAACTTGCACACAGTTAAATGATTTCAAGTATTTGTATCATATATTAATACTTCTATTTAATAAACATTATTTGTTTTCCTACAGTTATATGGTTTCACATATTCTTATTCAATACTAATCATTTTCAGACAAATGTATTAAACTCATAGACTGGATTTTAACAGGTACAACCACTCTGGGGTGACTTCATACTCTTTAGTGCTCCAGAAATGGAGTCTCTCCACCAGTTGAAGTCAAGTTTAATGGCCAAGACATCCCTTTTTGGGAGGTAGGCAGTCAAAATATTTTAAGTTCTGCTGGCAGGGCATTATATATATATATATATATATATAAGTTGGTCAACAGTTGTTGTGGGTGATCCAAAGGCTCCCTTTTCAATAACTACTACACTGAGGTGTAGGGAAGGGTGCTACTCCTTTACCTAGATTGCTCCGATTACCCTTGATCCTTACATTATAATGCTGAGTGTTAAGCAAAGCGGCATCAAGTAACATTTTTTTGTGTCTTTGGTATGACTTGGCCTTGGATTGAATCCTGGTCTGCTGGACCATTGGCCTTTGTAACACTATTATTGTGTAAAGAAATTAAATGATAACCAATCAGGTGACAATCAATAGGAAACAAAGGTATTAAGTGACATTATAGATGTTGGTTTGATTCCTGTGATATCATCCATTCTCTTGTAGTTTAATTAGTATAGCAACTGAGCAAGTTGGCTTTCCCAGACAAAAAGAGACATGAGTTAGAATCTTCACCAGGAACTTATTCTTTATTTTTATTTATGATGTGGCTCTATTCCCCACTGTTATTAAAGTAATAACCTGAATGAGTTGCAATAAAAAGAAACTTGAATAAGGAAGCTGAAAGATGATGCCAGACAATCATTATTAATAATAATGATTGAATATCTCATCCAATATATATGTATATATATAATACTTCAAATTAAGTTGCTCTAAGTGGAACAGTTATTTCGTCAGAAATGGAATTGGTGAGCTGTGTTTAAATCCTTGAAAAGGCTGCCTGAATTTCAATTAATATTAATGCCCTTGGGAAAGGTGTGAATCCATCTGTTCTCCTTCCAGCTATGAATAAATAGTAGGGTACACTGGGTTCTTTAGCCTTGGTTATACAACAAGTCTAGGCAAAGAAAAACTTTGAATTAAAACCAGCTGTATTCCACTTAAAAATTGACCTTGTGTCACATCTTGCCCATGGTGGAGGGGTTGGGTATATACATACTTCAAATTACAAATAATATGAGTGTGGTTTAATCAAAGACAGGGACAGCAGACAACCTCCTTGCTACAGAGTTTTTTTACCAAAGGATGAAAGCAAGTATACTCAGGATCAATATGTAAGAGGTTAAAATTTGTAAAATATTTTCTTGTGCAGAGTTTTGAGTGGGAAAAGGCAGCAATTTTACTGGAGGAACTGAAATAAACACGTAGTTGTTTTGACAATCAAGAGAGAAGTAGGCAACTGGTACAATCTAAATAGATTTTCTTGATAAAAAGACAAAGGATATTCAAAAAGCAAAAATCACAAATAAAAAAAGAAAGAAAGCTGCATCAATTTGGGGATTATCTCTTAAGTATAATGTTTACAGTTTTTGTGAGATAACACAGAATAGCTGCTTAAATATCATAAAAGTTTTATCTTCTTGAGAAAATAATACACAAATCATATTTAGAAAGTCTTTGGAAAAAAGATACTTTTTAAATTGTTTTGGTGAAATTAAACATTTTTGTGTCATCTAGAAGATATTCAGGAATTACCCAAATCAGACTCCAAGCCTGTCAGTTGGGATAAGAAAATGCTGATTGTATTCCATAGAGAGGAATAAGGTCCCTCCCAAAAAACAGGTCTCCTGGGTATGCCACTAAACTGGATCTAATGATGACGCTCCACTTCTGAAGATTAAGAGAGAGTGAAGAACTTATTCATTGTCATTATTCCCTGGCCCACTCTGACCCAAAATGGTTGCACTTGTTCGGATCCCATCTATGAGTCAAAAAGAACTGTTTAAAAATTATTCATATTTGATAGAACAGTGTGCAGAAAACTCTTAAGAAATGGCTACACAAAAATAGGAATATGAACATACAATGAATATATGATTTCCCAACCACTAGGTATAAAATAAACCTTGACAGGTTGATATACCATTAAAATTAATCAATAAATTAAATCAGGTAGATGTATTTTAGAGCAGAATAAAGAAGTGAATAGCTTGTAATTAACTGATTATGCATTAGAATTTGATGGATCAAATTAAGTTTTAAAAAATCATGTTTCTTAAATTATAGTAAGTATTCATCCAACCCCTCTGCCATGAGCAGGATATGACATACAGTTAATTTTTCAAATGGAGCACAGCTGATTTCAATTGAGAGTTTTTCTATTTCTAGACCAGTGATCATACCAAGACTAAAATATCAAGTCTGCTCTCCTTTTGACTCATAGATGGGGTGGGGAAGGGGAAAAGAGAGTGATTCATGCTTTTACCAATGGAAATAACATGAATTAAAAAACAGCCACATTCAGGGATTGAATTCTGGTTGATGATGCCTGACTACAATTGAAATATGTCTATCTGATTTTTCAGATGCCTTCTTTATCATACCAACAGATTTCATTTCAAAACTAACACAAACACATACACACACACACACACACACACACACACACACACACACACACACACACACACAAACACACACATATATACATGTATATATATGTACATATATATATATATATATATATATATATATATTTGATTAAACAAGATAGACATCATTTGTCTACACATTTTTGTATTTATCCTTTTGAGTTGCTGCATCAATTTTATGGTATCTGGCAGGAATTGGTTAATTAACCTCCCATAATTAATTGGTTCCCTCATACTTTCTGCCCAATCTTGGGATATTATTATGGGTGTGTATCTTGCAAATGCAATGTGACCTTTGCATGTATATTTCTACTTTGTAAGTGTTGAGCATTTATTATTTATACAGGTGTGTTGTTGTAGCTTTTATTTTTAAACTGGTTCTATAAGCAGCAGCAGTAGCTAAAGAAATTTAAGTACATGGGTACTGGATTAAAAATTGATTCTATTGAGTTTAGGTAGTCTTTTTCTGTTATGGAGCACTTCAAGATTCTGTAATTTTTCCTTGTTATTTTGTTTTTCTAATAATGTGTTTTTGGTAAGAATTTTCCAAAACTCAGTTTTTGGGAAGGACTCTTATATATACACGCAGGACACTGCTGGAGAAGCAAGGACGAGCTCATAAGCAATGTACTCCTGTGGACCCCCACATATGGATGTGCAAAAGCAGGACGACCAGCACGAACTTACATACAGCAACTATGTGAGGACACAGAATGTAATCGTGAAGACCTGCCGGAGGCGATGAATGATAGGGAGAAGTGGCGAGAGAGGGTCAGGGATATCCGAGCTGGCGGCACGACATGATGATGATGATGATGATATATATATATGTATGAATGCACACACACACATTCTTAAATGTTTTCTCTCCTCCTCATGTCAGTCAAATGACTAAAAGTTTCATGTACTTATAAAAAATACAATCTTCAAATGAAATGCTCATATTTATATGAAGATTGTATTTTGTACAAATATAGGGTGTCTCAATATAGACGGGACCCATGTGACTGCTAACAACTCTACAAATAATAATGCTGTGTTCTTTTTTGTTTCAGATTTGAAAATAGTATACTATAACAACTATTAATCCTTGATCACAACACCTTGAACAAGAGGGGGAAAATATTTTGCATCACTAATTATTTGGAGACAAAATCATTAAAAACTGTCTCAAAATAGATGTAACTAATTAATATGATAATAATTTATTACTGAGATCTGAAACTCAAAAGATTACATGTCCTGGAAGCTGATATCATAACTATTAAAAAAAACATTGATTTGATGTCTCTAGTTCAAAGGATGCATTTTTTAAAGGATATGTTCCAAATGACTACCATTACGCTTGTCGCAGTAATAAAGTCTTATCATATTAATGGGTTGCTTCTATTTTGAGATACCCTGTATATGAAACTCATTGTTATGAAACTGACATGAGAAGGTGAGAAAACAACTTATCTATTTTAGTTTTTATCCTGCTTTATTGTCCAGTATCTGAGAACTTTTGTGATTAAAAGATATTTTTATAACAATTTGTTCATTTCACTATATATTCATATCTATATACATTCTCATACTTTCATATGAGGGTAAATCAGTAAAATCATATACAATGATGAAAAAAGCATTGAGTTACAAAATATTTATTTATCAACATATCTCTTTACTTAATAAATTTAATTCAGTGGTAAATATCAATCTCATTGATTAAAAATCAGGTAGTGAAAATTTCAGATGAAAATTCAATTAATAACAATGTATTAGACTGCAGACTTATTGATTCACTTTGATGCACACATTAGCTATATATATATATATATATATATATATATATATATATATATATATGCATATATATATATATGTATATATATGTGTGTGTGTGTGTGTATGTATGTATTCTGTTTTAGCAGCAAGTTTGAAACAAGTATCTGAGTCTTATGCGAACGCATCTAAAAGTCATTGAAAAGTATTGAAATACACCATGCCTGTGCTCTTATGAATATTTCAAGTGGCAAATTGGTGGAATCTCACATGAGAAAACCTGGACATGGCAACAAAAGGGAAATCTTAAGAGAGAAACTAAATTCCTCCTGATAGCAGCACAAAACAATGCCATAAGGACGAATTATATTAAAGCCAAAATCATTCATATCCAACAGAATAGCAAGGTATAGATTATGCGGTGACAAATACAAACTGATTAATCATATAATAAGCAAATCTAGCAAACTAGGGCAAAAAGAGAATCAGACTAGACATGAATGGGTGAGGAAGGTGATTCACTGGTAATTGTGCAAGAAACTGAAATTTGACCATACTACCAAATGGTATAAGCACAAATCAGGGGCCATCCTAGAAAATGAGATGCATAAAATTCTCTGGGATTTTGAGATACAAATAGATCACTTTATCCCAGTCAGAAGACCAGACCAATTGATAATTAACAAAAAAGAAAGAGAACTTGCCATATAGGGGATTTTGCCATTCCAACAGACCACAGTGTGAAAAACAAAGAAAGCAAAAAAAGACACAAGTACTTAAACCTTTCCTGAGAACTAAGAAAGTTGTGGAAGATGACGATGATGGTGATACCTTTTGTGATTAGCATTCTTGGGACGGCCTCCAATATGACTGGAAGAGTTGGAAAGTGAAAGATTAATTAAGACCATCCAAACTACAGCATTGTTCTGATAGGCCAGAATACTAAGAAGAGTCCTGGAAACCTTAGGAGACTTGCTCACACTTAGACTCCTGTGAAAGACCATCAGCTAACACTGGTGTGAAAAACTTTCAATGAGTATAATAATAACATGCTCACACTGGAAAAATAATTAAACAAATAGTACATCCTCACAGCTTCAAGTACTTGAAGTTGTAATTAATGGTACTTACCATACTCAATTCTCAATCAAACTAAGTATATGGCTTATTGATTATGTAAATTGAATATATGTGTCTGCATATACAAAGAATGTGTAATAAAGGATGATAATGCTTGAAAGAATTTAATGAATATATTTGGAATATATAATAAACAGAAAATAATTGCAAATTGTATTGGTAATTTGTTAGCAACCTCATAATATTTGTATTGAAATAATAAGCTGCACAAAATGAAAAGCATTTATAAGTCTTATTTCCAACAATGCAGCATAAAGAAAATCTTTTTAGTAGATTCAAGGGAAATGTTTCACTTCTTTTGATCTTAGTGAAGTCATGAAGGTAATAACAATTTGGTACAATTAGTTCTGTTGAGTAAATCTATTTTCCATTTTACTTTTACTAAGATCAAAAAATAGTAACCCATTCTTTTGAAAATGTAAGAAAACTTTCTGTCACAATTTGAAAAATGTTAAGTATTCAAAAAAAAGATAATCTATTTCAACTAAAACTACTTTGGTTTGAGAAGTGAAATTTCATGAAAAATAACTTTTTTTGTCATTTGCAAATATTATAGAGGTAGACTAGCAGACTGAAGGTGAACAGAAAAGGATTTTTATTTATTACTAGACTGAGTCAAAACTTTTGCAATATTTTAGTAATGTGAGGCCCAATTTGGCGGCTTCAAATGCTTTTGCTGTGGTCATGAAGGTAATGAACAACTTTGGACAGTGAGATACAGAGGTCACTTGATACTCTCCAAGTTCTATTCTTTGGATTCACCTTAGGGATTCAAAATCCACAGTTTTAGTTCTCTCCAACCTAGCCTGATTGTTGAGGTTTTTGCAACCTAAGCAAAATTACTTGAACCTGACCTGTGGGGATAAATAAAAACAAAAGAATAGAATAAATTCAAATAGTGTAGTAGTTCCCAGAAGCCTTCTGACATGAAGCAAGAATGAGCCATGGCTAAAGAAAGGGGCTTCTGGCTGCTAAAGAGAAATTCTCTCAATTAAACCACTTTGACTGAAGGACACACTCCTCTCCTGCTGCTGGTAGGGAAAGGACACATGTCTGCTGAGTCACTGCCTAGTGACATGTTGGTTCTCCCACAAATAGTACTCTTTGCTGAATGTATCTACAAGACTCAGGACAGAACTTCAAACTCACAATTTGCCAAAAAATGACTCTTCTGTTAGAAGCCTTCTCTGTTAACATACCTCATTAAAAATACTGACCAGACATAACCATGGACTTTAAACACATAACTCACCAGAAATTATAAATATATTTCAATGCTATGTCTGGGAAACATGACATATTTCTATTGGTTCAGGAAAACTTTTTTTCACCACAGAATAGTCATTTCAACCCTAATAGAAAGTTTGAGTTAAAAGGTATCTTCAGCTCTCTCCTTTCTTCCTTAAATTCTCTTGCTGCCTTCCACGGCTAAAGAAGCTGACAAGTTAATGGGGTAAGAAAAGAGCAAGATAGTCAGATACTTAAACCCAAAAAATCAACAACCATAGACCAACAATGACAACAACAACAACCAACAGCCCATGAACCACAAAATAAACCACCAAACTTTCTTATGCCCCATAAACTATCTGGTTACTGTACTTTGATCAACAACACCTTCACCTTTCACCCCACAAATATTTTTTGTTGTTTCCATGGCATTATGGCCCAGTTTGAACTAATAAAGCATAAGTTCCAGCATTAGACAATATTAAACATTCATCTGTGTGGCTTTCAAATAACATACTGAGTGAAGCAGTACACAATGTGACCGTGTACCAATTACCACTATACTACCAACTACAGCAGGTACTTCCTACAGTTCAAACTGCTTTGGTTAGGTGATATACATGGCCCAAACAAGCATGTACCAAAATATTGCAAAACTTTTAACTAACTCTAGGAGATAAAGATTCGGTGGATTGATCACATTCAGAAGAATAAGTAAAGTTGGCAACCAGAGTCGAGGATGATCAGAAAGCTCCTTTTCAATAACTACTACACCGAAATGTAGGGGAGGGTGCTACTCCTTTCCCTGGATTGCTCCAATTTACCCTTGATACGTACCTTATATTGCTGAGTATTAATCAAGGAGGCATCAAGTACCATTTTTGGAGTCTTTGGTATGATGTGACCTGAGATTGAATCCAGGTCTCCCGGGCCATTGGTGAATACTCTACCCACCAGACCACAAACTCACATAATAATATAACACCAAGTAACTGTTAACGGGAATTTTGGAAATAATCTAGTATGGTGAGTTAAGTAACAGAAGATTCTCAAAGAAAATGAAAATGCTTTTTTTTTTGTTTTAAAATTTAAAGAAATGCAAAATAATATCTACTAGCAAATACTTGATTTAAACAACCATAGTTTACTTAATTTACAATCAAGTCATGCTGAAAGAACTGGCTCCAGTCAAATTACCAGGGTTTGTATTTAGCCAACCCCCCAATGGATAGGATGCAACATAAGGTTAATTTTCCAGTAGAGTAGTACTAGTTTAAATTTTCCTTCTCATACCATGACTAAATACCTTAGTCTGCCCAACTATCTGCCTATAGCTTGGAGGTGAAAATATGGATTCACGCCTTTCCAAAAAGGATCAGCATGAAGTAAAATGCAAACAGCTGCATACAGAATTTGTTGTGTACATTTCCTAAGACAACAACTGTTGCACCACCAAAGTTAAACTCACTCAGTCAGCTGGGGCTGTAGAATACACTGACTACATCTCCGCAGAGTGGTAATACCCCACCAACACATCCTGTGAAGAATGCAGACTACCTCTTTACATCCATCGCTCCCAGGTTCACTCTGACTCAGAGTGGTAGCACCGGATAGGATCCTATCTATTAGTTAAATAGAACTTAACAGTATACTTATGCTAAACCGAATTGTTTGAAACAGAACTGTTTATATGTATAGAAAGGATTTGGCATTAAATAATCTACAATGGTTGATATGCCATAAAACCGAACATAACAAAAGCCAAAGTTAAGTAGCAATGAGCCTGTTCAGTACTTAAATGGTTGACAAAATAGTAACAGCTAGTACTATAAGCAGACAAAGTCCATATCAAGTAACAACTGTTTGTTCTCTCAGAAATACTATCTAAAATATCTATAGTGTGTACACCTATGAATTAATCTTTCTAATGGTACAAAAGTTAATACATGGTAGAGTTTTTTAAAAAAGTGGAGAAGTTATTTTAAAATTATTTTTTTGTATATATTGGCTTGAATTCTGAAACATTTTTACATTCAAAAAGAAAACATGTTTCTGAAAAGGAAAAAAAACTGAATATGTGTTTACCTCTGAATAGTTTGCCTAGATATTCATTGATTCATTTATACTTTAAGATTTGATGTTTTAATATTCTTTAAGACCATCAAAATTTAAGTTGCTAAAAAAAGAATGTCCGCATTCAACCACTTGTCAAATTCTCATTGTTCCATCATTATTCCTGTTTCTCTTATTTCTACCACTAGATCTTCTTGAAATTGTCAGCTTCTGTGAATAATACCTGTCCTTAGATGGCTTGGCTTCAGAGATAATTGGGGACTTTTCTGGATCCAGAATCTAAGCATAAAAAAAAAAAAAAATCATTTCCTTGGATTTCCACAGCTTTCATGAAAAAGTAATTATTCACCATCTCAGAAACGCCATTTTTTTCTTTCTTTCCAAAAGCAAAACAAAAAGTGTCTTTATTTTTTCTTTTTTTTTACCAATGAAAAGTTTTATTTGTCACATTTTTGTATTAAAGAGAAAATGTTATTCTTTTAAAACCAAAATCAAATAATTTATATCATTGTAAAAAATTATCTTTAGTTTTTATTTTGATATTTACAATGAAATTATTCATGCATGAGATCAATTTCTTAACAAATGTTGCTCATATTACAGTAATTACATTTCATGATAGAGAATTCTTTTGTAACACATGGATTCGTTTATGTGAAAAAAGGATTCTGTATTTGCCAAGAGGTGACATTAAAAGCATTTACTTTTAACTTCATTCAAAAAGATAATTTTCACAGCTATAATAATTGTGTGCTTTCTACTTTAATGTCAAAATTGGCAAATTTCTTTTATTGCTTCTAACTTTAAAAGTGGGGAAAATAAGCAATATTTTCAGTATATGATTTTTTGTCAAAAGGACCAAAATGTGACTCAAATATAAAAAAAGACATTTATCCAGTTTACAGATAGTGTATTGGAAATGATCAAAAGTGTCAAAATCAAAAGTTCCTCACTGAATGAAATTCCTTCATACATTAATGGTTAGTTTCCATATCACTATAAATTAATTTGTAGTATGAAATAAATAACAAAACTTCTTTGAAACACAACAACAAAAGGTTTATTCTCATAGCAGGAGTAAACTTGAGTCAGAGTGAGAAAAGGCTCTTTTTGGTATCGCCGGTAGTATGTTGCTTCTTGAGTTTGTAGAATGTGTGTCACTGTAGCAGGTAGCTCATTTGACAGGCCGCAGGACTGGTACTTTAGAGTGTGTAGCTAGTAGCAGCATTATCTTCAGTGAAGATCTTCCATGTGGAATGTCCATAGAAGAGGACAGGAGAGAGGTCTTTCTTCGCTGCTAGCCGGGAGCTCTCTGACTTGTGGTAACTTCCAAAAAGGGCTAGAAGAAAAAGTTCTTGAGAGGTAGATGGAATCAATGCGCTCTGCCCCTGATTGGTCAGTGTGTGGCTGAATCACTAGGAGGAGGCATTGATTCACGAGAGAAAATAGATCTGTGACTGCTACACATTTATCATCATCAAGATATGCTGATAGCATAGTTTCCCTTCATTCTCTCTTACCATCCATCTCTATTGGTCATCACTCCTAGCAAATCCTTTAGATAATATCCAGAGTCCTCACAAAGATAATGAATGTATATTTTAGCTCATCAGCCAACACTGGTGTATCCATGGGTAGGATTCCACTTATGGGTTAGTCAGTAATTGATATTGATTGAAATATTATTTGATTTGTTTGGTTGTTTTATTTGGGTTTTATGGCATATCAACCTTTGTAGGTTATCTAATGGCAAATCCATCCTTATACAAATTAACAGTTCTATTTTAAACAATTCAGTTTAGCATAAGTATAGTTTAATAATCAAAAATATTTCTACTTCAAGCTATTCAGTTTAGTCAAACAGTTTTATTTCAAACAATTCAGTTTAGTATAAGTATAGTTTTTTTGTCTATGCCCAGTTAAATGTCAAAACTGTTCTATTTGCAACAATTCAGTTTAGCATGAGTACTGTTTCAATGTCAAAAACAGTTCTGTTTAAAACAATTCAGTTTAGCATAAGTATGCAGTTTAAATGAAGTATGGAGTTCAAATGTCAAAAGAGTTCTATTTCAATCAATTCGGTTTAGCATAAGTACATAGTTTAGTTCTATTTGACCCATAGATAGGACCCTATTAGGTCTTACCACTCCAGGCTAGAGTGGACATGGGAGTGATGGCAATGAAGGGGTACTTTGCATTCCCCAAACCTCCAGAATTACTGGAACTTCACCATCAAATTGTTTAGAGCCATATTCATGACACTCGTTGGGGGGGGGGGTAGTCTTACCCCTCTACAGAGAAGAAGTTGGTGTAGTCTATAGCCCCAGCTGATTTGGCAAGATATCTTTAGAGAATAATTAATGTATCCAAAATATCCATATCAAACATTACATATCTACACCAGGGCTTTTATGCCTTTTTTAAATGCTCAACCAACCACTTTACCTCAAGTTGGATGTGACACAAGATCAATTTTCAAATGTAGTACAACTGATTTGAATTTAGATTTTTCCTTCTCCAAGACCAGTTGCTGAACTAGGGTTAAAGAACCCAGAATACCCAACTATTTACCTATAGCTGGGTAGAGAATAGTTGGATTCATATTTTTTCCAAGGTTATTAGTGCTATATGAAATGCAAACAGCCTTGTCTAGGATTTGTTATGTGAGTCATTTGATATTGTGGCTTCCACATAAGTAAAAAACAAGAAGACTGTAAAGATTTTCAGTGTGACAGATAATGAACAGGAAATATTTTGAAACAATGTGGAACATAGTTTAGATTGTTCAGCAAGTGAACTGAACCACTACTAACAATATTAAAGATAAGTTTTCATTCAAAGTCTTGCCCTGAATACTTTCAGGGAACCAAACAACTGGTTTGAATAAGTGTTACTCTCTTACCATCAGGATGAATTTGTTGAAGGATTGCAAGAAAGCAATATAAGTAGTTGCCATAGTGACAAGGAAAAGGGCTCTTCTAGCATGCAGTAAGAAGAGTTTTGTTTGTCCATGAATGCTCGCTTTAGTGGACCATGGGTTTTACATCATCCAAACTTTATATAAGAAGGATACAGCAGAAATATCTTGTCGATAGTACATAGAGTAGAAAGCCTTTATAAATTACAAATATCTAAAATAACTGGATAAGACTAAGCATAAGTACATCCTGACTTTGGTGAACAGGTTGGGTAAATACGTACTGATAAATTGAATCATATTCAAAGTAATACCAAGTAAAGGCCTGGCATCTATGCATTTGTTGTCTTTGACTGAAGGTGGGTATGTGGTGGCTTAAGTTACAATTAACCTACAATTATTGAGAAAACTTGTAGGTAATGAAGAAAAAAGTAGTAGTTGTATTGGTTTTAGTTGGTTGATTGGTTTTATGGCATTTCAACCCATAGTGGGTTCTTTTATGTCAAAGTCAGTTTAACAATTATAATTTCCAATTTTATACAGTATAAAAATGTGTCTTCACAATCATTTTAATGAGGTAAACACCTCAAAAAGTTGCAATATCAATATTTAAAGAACCAATGTATTAATGCAGCTCAAAATTATTTCTGTTTTATCTCAAATACATCTATTTGAACCTTAGATGGGATCCTAACAGCTACTACCACACTAGGTCCCAGTGGATCTGGAAGTAATTGCAATGTTTTCACACTCCCCAGATCTTCAGAGCTGAGCCTCACCACCAGATTCAATTTAGTGTCATTCCCAGAACAAGTTGTAGTTGGTAGTAAATTGACTAACATAATGAAAAATACCAGGCATTCATAAACAACAGAGCAGACAGGGTTCTTTAGCCTTGGTTAGGCAACCAGTCAAGAAGAAAAACACTGAATTCAAACCAGTTTTACTTTGCTTAAAAATTGACCTTGTGCCACATCCTGACTTTGGTGAACAGGTTGGATAAATATATACATTATGAAAAGCACTTCCAGTCATTCTGCTAATTTTTAATACTGTAAGAAGAAAAATGGTAAAAACCATTGCATTTTATATTGCTAATTTTCAAGAGTAAAGATGAAATGGGTGAAATTCATGCAATCATTTCATCATGACAAAAGTTAAAGGGAAAATTATTAATAACGATTATTTGTTTAATAAATCATGTAATTCTAAACATTTATAAGATATCAGCTGAAGTAGCTGTCTATAACAAGCAACTGGTTAAGATAAATTAGAACTGGTTATAATGTCAGTCAAATGATTTCCTAGTACTGATGGTGAACTGGTAAGTTCTATGTCAGAGGTAAGTTATGTGAATCTACTAGATATGAATAGATGTAAAGCATCCAAGAATTTTTGTAAAAATCCTTGTTTGTAAACATTCTAATAGAATCTTCAAACAATGTATTTTCACTAAATTCAATATTGTCTGATAATTAGCTTGAATATCTATCAATAAGCTTAACTAATATTCTTAAATCAAATAATCATTTTAGTAAGGCATATACTTTAAATTCTGTCCACTTAGGCATTGCAATAACATGGCTTCTTGCTCATTATTGTTTACTATTAGAGACTCTCTCTCTATGAATCCACTCTTTTGATATAGAGAACATTATCTTCACCTGAATTCAATGTACATGAATGTATTGATTGCTTTACATCAAATTGTTCACAATTGGGAATTTCCATGTTTCACTTCTCCCCCATCAAATACCTTTAAAACACTCCTTAAGTCAAAGGAGTTGACACACCAGGTTTCATCCAGATTAACCTATTAGCCAAAGAGTCTTGGCAGAGTGAATCCTTTCTGAATAGATATCCTCCTAAAATTTCTGGTTACCCCTCATTCCTACAAATGCCAATCTTATTTACTTTCTAGACAAAGTAAGCTTTTCTGATCAATTTTAAGCAAAAATATTATAGGCTCCAGCTGGAGTAAAGAGGAGCTCTCCCCACTCAAGTCCCTGACCATTAAATAACTAATGTAACACTCCTTGGGGAGAAAGGAGTTCACATACGAATTTCATCAAGATTAGTGTATTAGCCTGAGTCCATATATAACAAACATACAAAAGATATAGAAGATTTGTTGATCAAAAGATAGTGATTGTCACAAATAAATTTATCTTTTTCAGATCTCTCGAAATAAAACTATATATATATATATATATATATATATATATATATATATAGAGAGAGAGAGAGAGAGAGAGAGAGATAGTGCTCCTGCCTACCTGCTCTAAAAGCAACTTCACAGTTATTCTTTTCTTGATAATTGAATTAGTGTTTCTTAATAATAATTGTTTGTATTTTCGAAATGTTTGCAGGAATTGTTAATTAATTTCATTTTTGGAATTCATTCAGTTATGAATGTAATTTTTTTTTTTTTTTTTCAGAAAAACTGTGTTGTAAATATATTTTTAAAAGTCTGTTACCTCTCATGTCATTTGATTTTTTGAATTTCGGAGAAAAAACATTTCTGCTTGGGAAAAATATTCATATTTCTTATAAAGATAAGTCCTCAGAGAATTAAGATTGTTAAAAATATTTTGTAAAGTAACACCACTTCTTGAAGAAAATCCGTAAAATGAAAAATGCCCTAAACCAAAATATTTTTCAATTTGGACTGCTTTATTTTTTTATTTTAGAAAAAATTCTGGAGACATATATTTTTTAAAAGTCTGTTATCCCTACTTCCCTTAATTTCTTGAATTTCCCAGAAGAAAAAAAAAATTCTGCCTGAGAAAGTATTTTTATTCCTCATTTATATCTTGTTCACTTAGTATTGAGACAAAAATCTATTTCAATATTGATTTTACTTAGATCTACTTCTAAGTAAAAATAAACAATAAAATGAATGAATCAATTAATTTAGAAGAAATATTTTACAGAAGACAGTTCTTTCTATACTCTTATATATGTGATGTTATCCCTTCCAACTGTGCATTGCTGATTAGCTCTTCTACCATATATATATATATGAATATTTTCCCAAGTAGAAATAAAACTATATATACAAATATATAAAGTCTTTGAAAAGAAGAAAATAGTTGATGTGAACATTGCTTGCATCATTCTATTTCCTTTGTAAAGAAAGTACGTTTGATAAGAAATTAAAATGAAAAGTTATTGCTGAAGATTTAAGGCAAATCTTTCACCATTACTTCCAAATAAAAACAAAGTATTTGTGACATTTTAGAATTTCTATGAAGTATGTTTTTGGTGCCAAGGTATAGGGTTCCAAACTTATGGTGAAAATGTTTTCTTTTTCAAAAGAAATTTTTCTAAAAAAAATACGAAAAAAAAGCATTTTCACCATGGGGTTACATATTTTCACTGTTTCTGGAGATGCTTTTAAATGACTGCTTTGATCAGGAGTAACACAAAGTCAATTTTTAAGTAGAGTAAAACTGGTTTGAATTCAGAGTTTTCCTTCTCGTAGACTGGTTGCATTATCAAGGCTTAAGAGCCCAGTCTGCCCAACTATTTTCTCATAGTTAGTAATAGAATACTTTAGTAATATTGAACAGTGACTAATTTGGTAAAGTATTTTTAAGTTGCAGTAAGAACAAGAGAAAGATGACGATTGATGTATTTCTCAGTGAAAGGACAGTGTAAGCCTTCTTTGTTTCTTTGTTGTATTTGTCTTTTAGTTTATATATGTATATATATCGCTATAAACTGACAGATCAATTAGACAAAGCTGATTTCTAATTCTCATAAAAGGAATATATCCTAAATATCAACAAATCACAACCCTTTATATCCCTACTTCTTATATCTGTTGTATGACATTACTAATATGAGAGAAAATCAGCTTATACATGCATGCAGTTCAATGCAGAATGAATGATTATTTAAATATGTCATAAGCCTAAACCATAAACTTGATCAGTCTTGACAAATTTCAAGATATCTGTCATCATCAGTTATTATCTCTGATTGCAAAGTGCCACATGATGGTGAACTATGCACATCTTCATTATCCATAAATGAGAATATTCCTTTTAAGTAGTTGCTGTCATCAAATATCTATGGTCTGTCAATTAATGTTATTAGTGTATGCATTCCTTGGAATCTTGAACTATTAGGAATTTATATTTGTTGAGAAGTTTCAATGTAGTCTTTAGTTGAAAAAAGTTATTTTCATCAATAGTATAAGGTTAACTTACTTGACCACTTTGAGTAAAAACTGAATCTGTTTTATAATCTAAACCCATACATGATCACTCATGAATAAGGTGACCCCTAATAATTTAATTATATAATAATAAAATGTTACTTTTCTTCAAAACCAAAGATACCCGGATTTTATTATTTCTAGTAAAACAGTAGATGTAAATGGTTATTATTAGGTATTATTTAATAGCAAACTCTAAGACATTGAAACTCTTTCTTTTATTCCTTCTTTCTTTCTTCTGTTTACATGAGTAATTTAAAAGGATTTCAGTCAACTGATGATCCGGCTTTCTCAACTCCCTAACATATCTTATGCTACCATCTTAAAGCCATGGACAAGCCGAATTGCTAACCCATACATAAATAATCACATTATCTATAACAGGAACTATACCCATTTGTATAAATTTCATGGAGAGTATGTCCTTATATATATATATATATATATATATATATATATATATTGTCATCCACAGACAGACTGTTTTGTTGTATTACAACTCATCAGTGTGGCTAGACATGCAAGACACTTCAAGCTTGAATTAAAACCTGCCCAACTTTACATTAGACTTAGTATCAGACTGCTCAGCCATCAGTCGACATATGTCAGCAAGGGAATAATAAGGTATTATGTAGTAGTTTTCGCTTGTTTACATTTTGCCTTACCAGATACCAGAGTGCTCCATTCTTATGAAGAGCTTTGTATTACACAAGTGGTAGCCATTAATTCCTTTGCCAGAATGCTCCAACCCTGCTGGAGGAGCATATATTGTCATCTACAGACAGACTGTTTCATTGTATCACAACTCATCAGTGTGTCTAGATACACAGGACACTTCAAGCTGGGATTGAAACCTGCCCAACTATTATACAATAGACTTAGTATCATACTGCTCAGTCATGTATACACACATAAGGGTCATTAAATAAATTGGGGGAATGCTTTGAAAAAAGCTCCAAATTTTTTTTTCTTAGAATGTTTTTCAATAAATGTAAACACTACACTGTTTGTAATTGGTTTATAGCAAAAAATTTGTTCTAATATGCAACCCCATGGTAAAATGTTTTCTTTCCCATTTTTTTAGAAAAATTTCTTTTGAAAAAGAAAACATTTTCACCATAAGTTTGGGACCCTATATCTTGGCACCAAAAACATACTTCATAGAAATTCTAAAATGTCACAAATACTTTGTTTTTATTTGGAAGTAATGGTGAAAGATTTGCCTTAAATCTTCAGCAATAACTTTTCATTTTAATTTCTTATCAAATGTACTTTCTTTGCAAAGGAAATAGAATGATGCAAGCAATGTTCACATCAACTATTTTCTTCTTTTCAAAGACTCTGACAATCTACAATATTGGACAAAAAAAATATACAGCGACAAAACTGAGTCATTTTTTATATTTGACAGAAATTTAAATGAAACTTCATTGGCTTAAACTCACATAGGAAGTGAATATTTTCCTTAATTATAGTTGTTAAAGTTCTCTTAGTCTTAGCAAAAAGTCATTGACAAAAGACTAATCACAAATTAGGATATCAAATCATGGAAAAAAATATTCTTAGAAATTTCTTATTTTTTGATATTTCTGAAAACTTTCATTTAAGAAAATTATGACTTTACAAGGAGTCTCACAATCAGATACAGTTTAGTGTCATACACAGGACCCACTTTTTTGGGGGGAAGAGGTCTTACTATTCTGCTAGGAGTACAGTCACCATATTCTAAGCCTTGTTGACAAAGTGGCAAAAATATTGATGGGGAGAGATTCCATGTAGTAACTGAGAGAGGGTCTGGTGGATCAAGGGCATTAAAATCCATCATTGACAAAAATAATGAGGAAAGTTCACATGCAATGGTTGAGAAAGGGTTCATTAAGTTAAGGACATTAAAATTTGTCATTTAATATTTACTGGTAACTTCAGACAGAGAACATATGTAACGCTAAAGAGGATCTGAGAATGGTCAGAGAAATTTTATTAACCAGATGAAAAAGAAACTCATTTGGATTTTAGAATTTGTTTGTTTGTTTGGGTTTTATGGCATATCAAACTTTGTAAGTTATTATACAAGTAAACAGTTCTATTTCAAATAATTCAGTTTAGCATTAGTACATGGTTTAAATGTCAAAAACATTTCTATTTCAAGCTATTCAGTTTAGTCAAATGGTTCTAATTCAAACAATTTAGTTAAGTATTAGTATAGTTTTCATTTAAACTCAGTTAAATGTCAAAACAGTTCTGTTTCAAGGAATTCAGTTTAGCATAAGAACATAGTTTAGTTCTATTTGACCTATAGATAGCACCCTTAACAAGTGCTACCACTCGAGGTCAGAGTGAAACTGGGAGTGATGGCAATGAAGGGGTACTTCTCATTCCCCAAATCTCCAGTATTACTGAAACCTCACCATCAGATTGTTTAGTGTCATATCCAGGACACTCATTGGGCGGGGGGGTCTTACCCCTCTGCAGAGAAGCAGTGGGTGTATTCTACAGCCCCAGCTGACTGGGTAAGGATTTTTGAAGAATAAAGAAATACATTATAAATGCATATTGGTGTAATGGGTTTTTGAAATGTTGTGTTGATAAAAATTGTTATTTGATGAGAAAGGAATTTGACGAAAGTGAATTGCTATCTGAAAAGAAAGGAAAGCAAATGTATTGTTATTTTTAACCTAAAAGCAGCTAAAAGATTGCTGAATTGTTTTGACACATCAAAGTTACCTGTCACTTATCCAAATTAACTTTTTTTAAAAATTAGCAGAAACTTCCAATATAGAATTTATATTTTTCTAAACAATCCTGAATCAGCAGAAAATTGTTATTTTCTTTTGTTCTACTCAGTCCCTACCCTCAGTTGGAAAGTTTTGTCCCATGTAGCAGTAAGACCACAGTAGACTACAAGAGACAGTGCTAGAACTGCTTGTGAGTCAGTGAGCAGTTTCCCCAAAACTCAGAGTCTTTGACTTTGTACCAGACTACTCTGAGTGTAGAATGCAAGAGATAGAAAAGCCTAAACCTTATATAAGGAATTGATGGTCTCTGGCTAAAACTTACTACCTCTGATGAATATGTGTATCATATTTAAAGGACATTTTTTATATATTAAATATTGTTATTTTTGAAAGCCGTGTTTTATTCTCTATTTCTTGGCATTGACTTTTATTTCTTTTTACTTTCTTAATTGTGCAGTCTCATTTGTTTACTCGCTGCTCAGCAACTCCAACTAACGATGGATCTGTTGTCTGGATCTAAAAAACAATGAGGGCAAATAACAAATTGGTCATGTCATCCAAAGATATATCCAACCAGCAGAAGTATCAGTGGATTGGAAGGGGAATCACCCCTACCACACATGTAAGTAGGAGCAATGAAATATAGTAAAATAGTTAATAATAACCTACTGCAAACAGATGGTTAATATTAGAGATTTGTATGACAGTTGTTGTATGAATGTTTCAGAGGATTTGTAGAATGATGAATTAATTAATTTTAATAGCATGTCCATCCATCTAGGGTTTTTTATGTCAAGTGGTTAAGGAATTGTGCTCATTGTACATTTATATTCACATTTTTTGTATTGTTGTTTCCTTAGGGATTTTGCACACAGTTATATGATATTAAGTATTCTTATCTTATACAAATAATTTCATGGTTTCAAGTAATTACATTGTTTCAAGTAATTATTTCTAATAGCACCAATAATAATCCTCAGCTTCAAGTAACTAAAACAAATAATTTGCATACAGTTAAATGGTTAAGTATTCCTGTCCAGTAACAATACCAATAATTTTAAAACAAACCTGTTTAATTCATAGATGGAACCCTAACCATAATGCTACGTGTAGATGTTGGTTCCCTAAGCTTCTAAAGAAACAATCTTCTGGAGGTTGCAGGTTCAATCCTGACTGCAGGTTAATAACAATACAGGAATACTTAACTTTTGTATCCAGTTATGGTTAACAGAATCAGAGCAAGCAGCCCTTAGTGGATTAAATAAAGGATGTGGTTTGAAGTTATCTGTAGGCTCCTAAGTTCAACCAGAAACACTAGAAGAAAGCCAGAGGACATATCAGCCAAAATGTTGTGAATATAACAATAATTATGAAGACCATAGCCTGAAAACCCTGAATGATAAAAAAGGTTTTTGGTTACTTCTATGACATTATGACCAAGTTTGAACTCATAAAGCATAAGTTTCTGAATCGATATATGTTGCACATTCATCCGTGTGACTTTCAAATCACAAATTGAGTGAACCAATGCACAACATGTCAGCATACGAACTACCATGATACTACCAACCACAGTGAGTACCTTCCAAGACTTGAATTGCTTTGGTGACCAATTCACTAGCATTTGCTAAAATATTGCAAAACTTTTGACACACCCAAGTATATATTAATACTTTTTTAAAATTATCATTTTAGATACAATCTTCTAATGAGCAAACAAATTTGTATATAAACTTGAGTAACTAGAGATCTCATAGCTTGAAGTTTAATACCCCACTACCAAGGTATCAAATAAATGATAACAGCAATGAAAATAAAATCTAGTTTTGTTAATTTTTATTGGTGTTGTAAAGCTTCTGACTGAGTGGACAGTATAAAGCATATTGCTTGTAGCTTATTAAAAGAGGCATTGAAGCAGAATAGGGAGGTAACTCAGGACAAATTAGCTACTGAGAGAACTGTTGTCTGCAATTTGATCAATGGGTCACTATTTTCAGATTATACATGATACCTCACTGGTAGTTTTAAAAAGCAATATGATATATGACACTTAAGAGGCAATTTTCGAATGGCTCTTATTTTAATCATGAATAAATACATGGAACTCTGTCCATGTGAATATGGGAATATATATTACAAGTGACATAAGCTAACAACAGGATGGTAAATATATTTACTTGGGAGTGAATGTTTTGTTTTTTTTCTAAAAGTTTTTTGGAAAAAAATTACCAAAAGTTTTTGAATCCAGGTTATCGTCTGTTATTGTTTTAATTATTATAATGTTCCTTTTGTTGTTTAATTCTGACA
This sequence comes from Sepioteuthis lessoniana, assembly GCA_963585895.1. NCBI lineage: Eukaryota > Metazoa > Mollusca > Cephalopoda > Myopsida > Loliginidae > Sepioteuthis > Sepioteuthis lessoniana. The sequence goes on along the minus strand of OY757936.1, from coordinate 38,880,233 downwards.
AATACTCCTTTTGTTTTTAAATTCTAATCATGTTCCCTTTCTTGTCCTGCTGGACACATAGTGTAACAGTTATAGGTGTTGGTTCCCTAAGCTTCTAAGGAGACAATCATCTGGAGGTTGCAGGTTCAATCCTGACTGCAGGTGAATAACAATACAGGAATACTTGACACTTGTACCCGGTTATGGCTAATGGAATTAGAACAGGCGACCCACATGGATTCAATAAAGGATGTAGTTCAAAGTTCTGTGAAGGTTCCCGAGTTCAATAAACACCTGAAGAAGGCCAGAGGACATATCGGCCGAAACGTTGTGGAAATAATAATAACAATAAAGATGAAGAATATAGTCCGAAAACCCTTAATGATAAAAATCATCAAGCTTTGTCTCAGAAATTTAGATAACTAATTCTATTTCTTGGTATTTAAATTCAAATAAATTCATGTTGGTTTGGTTGGGTTTCTTTGTTTAATGATATATCAACCTTTGTGGGTTATTTTATGCCAAAGACACCTGTGTAGAAGAATAGTAATTGTACTATTTTACTTGTTGCTGGGGGATAAATTGGGTCATACTTTTCTCAAGAGTATTTATTTGAAAGAGAACATAATCATGCAATTAGAGTCAGAACTGGCCTGCTATAAGGTTGCAATCTAGCACATTAGCTACTACATCATAGACCACTCCTTCTAATATATCTAATTGCTTTAATTTTGATAAACTGGGCCATTGGCCATTTGAGTAGAGTATTCACCAACGGTCCAGGAGACCGAGATTCAATCCCAGGTTGAGTCATACCAAAGACTCATGCCCCACCTTGCTTAACACTCAGTACTACTAGGTACGTATCAAGAGTAAAGTGGAGCACTCCAGGGAATAGAGTAGTGCTCTACTCAACACCTCGGTGTAGTAGCTATTGAAAAGAGAGCCTTCAAGTCACCCTTGACTAAGGTTATCAACTTACTTTTTAATTTTGATAATTATCATTTTCTAAGTCTTTTAATCCTGACAATATTTTATTAGTAATTGTTTATGTCATGTGGTCTACCACTGAGAGGAGAGAAATAAGGAATTTCCCCTACCCCTCCGTGTTTGAATTAACAGGCTGCCAGAGACTGACCGTTAAAAGAGGAATAAGGAATGTAGGTCAACTTCGGCCAGCCTGTCAAAGAAAGTAAAGAATGTAGGTCAGGCTATATGTACCCCGTAACCTCACCCAGGAGGATAGAGATAGTTGTCCGAACAAATCGCCTGACAGGGTGAAGGAAGAAGAAAGATGCTAAATGATTGGCCAGAACCCTAAAGCGGAAGTAGCACCCATTTTGTCAGCGGAAATAGGAAATAAAGAATTTAGTTTTAGGACAGCAGTTGGGTTGAAGAAACGAAATAGAGCTCTTGGACAAGAAGAACTGATGCCTTCAAGCCAAAGCTGTAAAAAATCCCGCTAGCCCATAAAAGAGAAAATACTCTCAGAAGGAACCCGTCGAAAAGCTAAGTAAACCTCAAGACCATTTTCTCTCTCCACCCTTCTAAGTATTGCAATTACATACTCTCTCTCTCTCAATTTAAAGAAGGAAGAAAGAAAAGAATAAGGAAGAAAGACATTTGTATATTTGATATTATCCACTGATAAAATAGCTGACACGTTAAATACGTGTGTCCGTATGTATTAAAAACCTTGTTATATTCTATATCTCTCCTCGTGTCAAAATTTATTCATTGGGTTGTCTGCCTATCAAGTTGTCTATTGCATGTTCCTTTTCACCTTCATTTGCCTCATTTATTCTAGCTAAATGTCTTATTCGCCTTTAAAAATATTACACGGGAAACTGGAATTGTCGACTACAATAAATAGTATTATTATATCTAAACCTAGAGGCCCATATCTTCCATTATCCAAGGGGTAGGAAGAGGTAGTGGCCTGATGGGTGTGTGTGTAACGTGAAATTTGGAAACCCCTTGCCAGTGCCGGTCAGTCTAGCCCAAATTAACCCCCCACATTATCTGCCAGTTCCCATATGCCCAAGAAAGGACTCTTAACTAGGACTAATTCTGCGAGGGATCAAGTGCCAGATTGCCCCGTCTTCACACGTGCGAAAAATAAACTCCCGTCTTGGGATAAATATTTTTAATGCCGCGTTACACTTAGATACTAACAATGTTCCTTTTGTTATTGTTTGAATTTTAATAATATTCATTTTGAAAATATTTCAGTTTTAACGATGCTCATTCTGTTATTGTTTTATATCTGATACTGTTCTTTTTATGTGCCTGAATATTTCAATGCTTCCTTAGATTGATTGGTTTGTATTGGTTTGGTTTGGTTATGTTTTATGAAATATCAATCCTTATATATATATATATATAATTTGTAAGTGAGTAGTTTGTTGGTAACATTTTTTTAAATGAGCCAGAGCTTATTTGTTTGCACACAAATAGTTTCAAGTATGGCAAACACTAATAATTCAAAATGGTTTCCATTATTGCTATCTAATATCAATAATTCATATCTAATATTAATCATTTGTTTGCACACAGTTAAATGGATTCAAGTATTGCAATGTCAGCATAATTGACGCTCAGCAAATGCTTTCTAGCACCTCCAAGATAAAATAGGGTTAGGTACTCATTTGCCACAAGAGTAATTTGAAGAATACAGTCGGGACAATCATATAGGTGGTATGGCTTGACAAACCAGCTGATTGATCAGTTCAGGGGTGTTGCAGAGTAAGTGACACTTTGGCTGCCATGTCATTGACTGTTCATCCACCTGGATCCTGTCTACAAACATTACAGGTTGCCACTCAGAGCCTACAGGTGGCCTCATTGGGTCTTGCACCTCAGCAGGAGTGCAATAGGTGTATTCTACAGCCCCAGTTGACTAGGCAGTCTGTAAATTGAAAAATATTTTACACACTAGGAACATAAAAAAAGAAACAAGACTGTAAAGAGGATTTTTCAATAACTATTGAATATCTTTGACTTATCAAATAACATCTTAGTATGAAATAACGTTTCTATTAAATATTAACTATATTTTTTAAAAACTTCTTGACAATTTCATTTGTAATAGAGAAAAGACAAACTAAGGTCTGTTGTGAGAGATAGGAAATAAAGCTTCTTTACAGATAACAGTTAGAATATATAGGCACACAACTAACTTTGCTAGGTTTGAGCTTTAAGTGTAGTATCTGTTCATCTCTTTTGGCTGTGTTCATGTTTTTAGAAAGGACATAACAATTACCATCATTGAAACAAATGAAAATGGTCATTGTGATCCTATGCCAGTGTGATAATGGGTTATTTTTTTTCTTGGTTTGCAGTTTGCGTGGATATACATATAATCTGGACATGTACTGTATACTGCACTCTAGAGGGTTCAGTTAAATAGGAACTCATGTTTGAGCATGTGTGTGAAAGAGAGAGTGAGACAGAGAGTAAAATAACAGACATTAAAAAATAAATAAAATGAGTGAAAAAATGAATTGAGAATTAATAGAGAAAGAAAAGAATTAAAAAAAGTAAAACAAAGTGAAGTTGGTGACCTTAGTCGAGGGTGACCCTCAGGGTCCCTTTTCAATAGCTACCACACTGAGATGTAAGGGAGGGCACTACTTCTTTCTCTGGATTGCTCCAATTTACCCTTGACCCTTACCTTATAATGCTGAGTATTAAGTAAGGCAGCATCAAATACCAGTTTTTGAGTCTTTGGTATGACTTGACCTGGGATTGAACCCCAGTCTCCAGGATCATTGGTGAACACTTTACTCATAAGGCCAATGAAAAAAATTCTGGATATTAATTTGCCGGTAGTGACGTAGGCTACCAATTCAGTTTGTATTAAGTACATACTTATAGTACAGTAGTTAGAATGTTAGTCTTACAGTCAATTCTTATTGAATTTGCATCATAGTTGATTTGCATGAATCAAAGGAATTTTCTGCTGCTTGGTGATACAGGTGTCTTCTGCTTGATGATTTGGTAAGAGAGTTACCTTGTAGCACATTTTAAGTAGCTGCACTAACACAACCAATCAACAGACACCGGCAGATCAGCTCCAGCAGCAGACACCTGCATCATCAAGCAGGAGACACCTGAACCACCTATCAGTAGACACTTCATCACTGCATCACCAAGAAGCAGAAACATACATCACCAAGCAGCAGACACCATACAGACCAGCTCCAGCAACAAAATCTGCATCACTAAGTTGCAGACACCTGCATCACTAAGCAGCAGACACCTGCAGACCAGCTCTGGCACAAGACACCAGCATCACCAAGCAGTAGATACTTGCAGCAACAGTTCTAGAATCATCAAGAAGCTGACATCTGCAGATCAGCTCAAAGTAGTACACACCTGCAGACCAGCTCTAGCACCAGACACCTGCATCACCAAGTAGCAGACATCTGCATCACAAAGCAGTAGATACTTGTAGTAATAGTTCTTGCATCATCTAGGAACAGATAAATGAAATTTAAAGGATAAAATTTGCAACATAAAAGAATTTAGAAGAATAAATTTTTCAGTATAAAAGAATGACACTAAAGCCAAATTTAGTATTTAACTGGGTATGTGTTTAGGGGGCTTAGTGTGTAATTTTAAACAGTAAGTTCAAACGGTAAGTTCCGCAGCTTTCTAGTTCAAATACTGATTCGAAAATATAACACAGACAATAAAATTTTTAAAAAAAGAATTTTATACAAAAGAAACAATAAAGAAAGGGATAGAAAAGATAAAGTGTTGCAAATTTTTGTTTAATTTGCAGGAACTTATCTGAGAGAGTGTCCAGAAAACAAAGTTCTTTGAATTTTTTTTCTTTTTAATTTTGTTGAAATGTTTCAGTTTTCATTTAATTTTGAGTCTTTAGAAAGGTTGTTTTTTCAGCAGAATTCTCGAGTTGAATTTTCTTTCTGTTGGTTTTAATTGAGTCCTTTTAATTTTCATTTAATTTCAATTGAGTCTTCTGTAAAGTTATCTCTTCAGCAAAATTCTCGAGTTGAATTTTCTTTCAGTTGTTTAACTTTGTAGAATTTAGGTTGTTGACTTTTGTTAGCTTTTAGTTTTATTTCTTGGGAAGCTTCTTGGCTGTTTGAAATACTTATCGGCTATTCAAGAAGCGAATGACAAAACCTTTCTGCTGGCTATTTTTTCCAGACTGGTTGCCGAGTTCATACTGAGGGCCCAATAGTAGTTTTCGACAAGTAGTAGGAGGTAGCTTTTTGGTGCAATATTATCTGGAATTACTTCTCCCTTTTCCATTCTGGCCAAATCAAGTGCTGCATGTGGTTGGTTTGATTCCTTGTTAGAAATGAATGTTTATACAGACACCTCCAGACCAGCTCCTGTATCAGCAACCAGCTCCAGCATCAATGAACCAGCATCTGCATCACCAGACCAACTTCTGCATCACTTGATCAGCTCCTGGATCACCAGACCAGCTCCAGCATCTGCAAATCAGCATCTGCAACAGACAAGTCGCACACAGCAACTCCAACTGCACCTTGGTCTTTGAGTGAATCAACTACCAATTTCATTGTTATCAATTCGCCAAATAAAACCTTTGCTCTTTGAAATAACTTGTCTTTGTCATCCTTGCCTAGTTTATCGTTAATCAATTATTCTTCAAAAGTTTGTAGGATCAATGTATTTATCAACCCTGCAACAGATTCGTTAATAAATTTCATAAAGCCCGCAGAAAAGAAATCGAAACCTTGTAAGAAAAATACCTTAAATATGCTTTCGACAGTACATGATTGGCAAATAACCACAGATCTAGGAGTAAAAATTGAAAATCTCAGATCATATAGTACACACAACTCTTTGACCAGATTTAATAACATATTCGAATGTAACTAGGAAACTGATAATCTGGGAATAGTCAGTTTCTTGGGAAGACAACATACTCTTGCAAATGAAAGAAAACATGAAAAATACCAGCAACTGTTCAAAGAATGTCAGCAGAATGGCTGGAAGAATTACAATGATCCAATTAAGGTGGGATGAAGGGGCTTTGTGGCTCATTCATTAATCAAAATACCAGGTAAAATTGAAATTGTGTGTTCTGCAAAAAAGAAAGCTCAGAAAGTTCTGAAGCGGTGGATATGAATGACAAGAAATGACCTGTAGAGTAAGGCAAGAAAATGAAAATAAGATAAGCAAAAATTACCCCCAATTTATTTTTGTCTTTGTATTCTACTCATATCTCAATGTCATTATAATTTTTCTAATTAACCTATTTTTAACTTTTTTATTTATTATTTTGTTTTATTTCATTTTATTTATACCAGACATTGGCATGATGGTTAGAGTGTTTGCCAATGGCCTGAGAAACCTGGGTTCGATCCCAGGTCGAGTCATACCAAAGACTCAAAAAATGGTACTTGATGCTTCCTTGCTTAACACTCAGCATTATAAGGTATGAATCAAGGGTAAACTGGAGCAATCCAGGGAAAGGAGTAGCACCCTCCCCAACACCTTGGTATAGCAGCTATTGAAAAAGGAGCCTTTGGATTATCTTCGACTTAGGTCGCCAATGTTACTTACTTTATTTCATTTCATTTAGGGAAGGTGTCATATCAGAAGCATGGAGAATGGGAAAGTATAAAGACCTTTATATATTATTTGAGCATACATATACATTATTTTATTTGTATCAAGATGCTGCTATATGACAACTTGTTGCTTTGCAGTTTTCTTTCTCCAACTGCTCTTGGTGCCCCGCCATGGCAGGGAGATTGTGGCTTGCCCAGTTGTTTTACGATGCATAATTCAGAAGTATAAAAGTACGTCAGGACAGTGCGGAGTGGAATGTGGAGTAGCGACTTGGAGTAGTTTTTGATTCTAAAGCTCTTTCATTTAAATTGCTTGTGCCCTCCCCTACACTGCAGTGTAGTAGCTATTGAAAAGGGAGCCTTCAGGTCACCCTCAACTACAGTTGCCAACTTTACTTACTTAGATAGGTGTCAGTTGAGGAATTGTTAATGAAAATGAAGCAAATTATTTTAGTTTTGATGCAGGCGCAGGAGTAATAGCAAATACGAAAGTGCGCGCAAATAGAATTTCCTCTTTTATACATGAACCAAGCTAGTCTCTGATTGGCTGTTGTGTATCCCAACTACTTAGAGCAAATCATGAAAGGAATAGGAAAAGGAGGGAATGGTTATGGTGTTGGTGGCGGTAGCAGTCTAGAAACAGGTCAGGGTTGCCAGTGGAACAGATCTGATGTTGCAAAACCCAAAATCTGTATTTATACAGTTGTGATATCACTGATGACCTCCTTTAGTGCATTTCAAAGATGTTTAGTTAGATTATATATATATATATATATATGATAAAAATAAGGGGAAAAGTAGATAAATCAAACACTTACAATTCTGTGAGCAGCTTCAGTGGTCTTGAGGCCCAGTTTAAAATGATGCCAAAATTGCAAGAATCTTTCATTATAACATCTGAAATAAAAAGTACTGCTTTTACACTGGTACTTGCTGGAAGGCTTCAATGGAGCCAAAGAGACAATGAATTTTCTCAGTATTTTAACTGATCTAAGTCGTGCTGTAGTCGGGATATTTTCAATCCATACCTTTTTCTGCTCTCAGGCTATATCAGAGTATTTTCCCAGTTTTTTGTTTTCTTTATCATTGTTGTTGCATTAGTAGCAGTATATATGTATTTACCAAATCTCTCTACCACAGGCAGGATTTGACTCAAGTCAGTTTCTACCCAGAATAAAACTGGGTTGAATTCAGTTTTCCTTTCCTGAGACCAGTTTCTGCACCAGGGCTAAAGAGTCCAGTCAGCCTTCTTTACTTATTCATAACTGATGGTGGTCGTATTAGTAGTGGTGGTGATGGTAGTTTCATATCATTAGTCAAAAATGCTTTTGCTACTGCAGTAAAAACCTGAGTTTTAGACTAAACCAAATAAACTGATTCCAAATTTGTGCTTAGAATTATCAAAAGACATCAGGATTTTGTAAAATGTACATCATATGTCACTGGTAGACCTGTAAATATTTTTACACTTTTATATTGAACTTGACCTCCTTTAGAACTTTTTAAAAAGTAATGATGTATGATGGTTGTAGATTCTAACACTTAAAAATAAAATTTGTCGCATGGGAAAGTGATAGAAAACTGAAAACAAGCATTTCTATTGGACCTGAAAATGGACAATTGATGTCTGATAGTAAATTCAGTGGTTAACTGAATCCACTGGAGCTGGCAGCATGGGATTCAATTGCATTTTTTTCTTTGTTTTTAACATGCTGGTCTACATGGTCTAACACACCCTCTTATTGAAATTCTTATTTTTAAAACCGATATAAGTAAAGTAAGTAAACTTGGCGACCTTAGTCAAGGGTGACCCAGAGGCTCCCTTTTCAATAACCTCTACTCCAAGGTGTAGGGGAGGTGCTACTCCATTCTCTGGATTGCTCCACTTTACTCTTGATCCTTACCTTATAATGCTGAGTGTTAAGCAAGGTGGCATCAAGTATCATTTTTTGAGTCTTTGGTATGACGTGACCTGGGATTGAACCTGGGTCTCCCGGATCATGAGCAAACACTCTACTCATTAGGCCAATGGTCCAAATATGACATAATATGAGAATATGATGTTATGAAGTATTTACTGAGTTTGAGTACTTCAATATGAGTATTCAAATATAATGGAGAAGAGAACATGAAGGAACCACATGAAAGAAAATGAACCAGTATGAATCTTTTCGAACTGACTGTATGGAAAGGGGCTGGGTATGTAATGTGATACTAATTGAAGTTAGATGTCATGATTTCCTAGGATGTTCAACTTCTTCCTTTCTATCCAAAATAAATGTGACTAGCTGGTACCTAAACAGGGCCTTAAAATAAATACAGGCTGCAGTTGAACAGGCTTCAAGCTACATTTGGTTGACTGCTGAAAACTAAAATAAAGTTGAATTTCATATAAATGATCTCTTGAATGTAATAAAAGTTCATGGACACTATCGAGAGAAGGTGACTAACTGAGAATGTGACAATTTCAAGAGATTATGTTAAACTTCAATGGAAATAAGATCCTTCTTAATCAATGCTACATCATAAATGGAAGTAAGAGATAAGTAGATTCACAACACTGTAGATAAGATAAAGTAATACTCTGTCCAGTGGCCAAAGCTGCTGCTGGTACCAGGGATGGCAGGACCACCTTAGCCACTGAAATTGTGGTATCACCTATTGTGGGCAGCTGATGGGAACAGAGTATAGCATGTGTAATTGTGGATTGTATGTAGAAAAAATCCCATGCAGTGTAATAGTGAGTATATTACATTCAAATAATAACTAATATGCTGGATTGTGACATTATAGTGTTATATCAATGTATGGTTGCAAGGAAAAAAGAAAAAACACAGTTGCAAAAACAAAGAATATAGAGGCACGTAAAATTTTAACAATTCTATTGAAAACGAAGAAGTAAAAAGTTCAAATAACTAGGTTTGTATAAACGTGTTGATATGGAATTAAAGAAAGAAGAAAAATGTCCTATGCTTAATAGTGATAGGATTGTAAAACTTACGCGCACGCAGTCAATCAGATGTTACGAGTGTGGAGAGGAGAGGGGTGTTTGGGGATTAACGACTTAGTCACTTCCTTCAAAGCAGAGAAGAGGAAAGTCAATGTGGGTGATGCATGGTTTCGAGTTTCACCAATCTCTCTCTCTCTCTCAGAGCTGGAGTTCTAGTCTGCGGGTGTCGTTTTTCTTCTTTTGATCTCTCTGCTGTTGAGAAATTTATATTTTATAGCATTTTTGTCTTCCAGTCAGATCAAATTAGGTTTTCTTTGTTTTTTGGATTGGTCAAAAATTACTTTTAATCATTTCTATTTTTTGACAAATTTCATTGACATTTCACTAAGCGCTGATCCTATGTGCAGAAGCCCCTTTTTCCATTTTAAAGAAAGTCTCAACACTGATAGGATCTGATGAATGCTCTCGTGGACGTTAGTTGGAATCATTATTTTGTGTGTACAATAAATTAGAAGAGATCTCTTTCAGTCATATAACAATAGTGAGTTTGAACTTCAGTCATACTATTATGTTCACTTTCAGATAAATACCATTGAAAAGCATGAATCCCTTATTCCTCCAGTTATGGGTTAAATAGTCCTACTACCATTCTTCTCCAAGGATGGATTTGGCATGAGAAAACTGAAGGGTTTATATACCATTAAAAATAAATTAAATTAAATGTGTATAACTTAAAATGTGACAAGATAGCTAAATTCTGACTTTAAATTTAGTTAAGAAGAGAACAATTTCTTTCAGTAACAAATAAAAAGTTTTGCTTTTTTTTTCACTTTTGTCTATGAATGTGTACATAAAGTTAGCTGTGTATTAAAGATTTGTTAGAAAAAATTGAAAATGTTTTTGATACACCCAAATAACTCAATCTAAAATATAACCATAATCATGATCATTCATCTAATAACAAATTCAAGTAGAAAATTGAAGAATATTCCCTTATTTAGGAAATTCAAATAAACTGTTTACTAATCTCTCTCTTATCTAAATACATGTATGTGTGCTCTTTGTTGGTAGTTCTCTCTCTCTCTCTCTCTCTTCTCTCCTCTCTCACACACACACACACACACACGCACGCGCACACACACACACACAATCACTAACTAAAATAAGGTACTCTTCTTTAAACAGTCAGGTATACAATTAGGTTAAATCTCTTATATAAAAATATTAACAATGCCGCAAACACAAACTTATATACCGATAAATACACACACATGTACACACACTTTAATATATATAGATATATACACATACAAGCACAACTGTCTACTTTACTATGTCACAATAAAAAACTTATCTCTCTTTACAATTGGGCTAGAAATTTATTTTTCAGGGAAAAATGCTCTGTCCTCTTTCAATAAATAAGAAAAATAATTGCACTATTCTTCCAAAATTTTTTTTAATAAAAGTATTTCTGCCTAAACACTAAATAGGTTTTCACTCAAAATGAAAAACAATTTTATCATAGAGAAGCATTTTAGCCTGTCTCTAATACAACCACTGGCTACATTTCTCAGATAAAAATTTTGTTTTGCTTACTTTTGATTTTGATACAACTTGCATATTTTCCCTATCATTATGAATCCATCTGCTCCTGGTGATGACAAAAATCAACATATATACACACATGTACACATATATGTGTGGGTCTGTATGTATGTGTTTGTATATATATATATATATATATATATATATATATATATGTATGAGTTGTATATCAAAAGTATTCAACAGCTCAGTTCGCTGGGGCTGTAGAATACACTGACTGCATCTATGCAAAAGGGTAAGAACCCCTCCTCCCCACCAACGAATGTCCTGATATGACACTAAGCAATCTGATGGTGAGGCTCCAGTAATGCAGGAGCTTTGAGAAATGTGGTGTACCCCTTCATTGCCATCACTCTCAGGTCCACTCTGGCCTGGAGTGGTAGCACCTGATAGGGTCCTATTTATGGGTCAAATAGAACTGTTTGACATTTAAACTGAGTACAAACAAATGACTTATGCTAAATTGAATTGTTAGAAATAGAACTTTTTTGATCATTTAACTATATGTATCTACAAAATGTGCATACTGATCATATATTTAATATATATATGTAAAAACAGGATTTGGCATTGTATAACCAACAACGGTTGATATGCCACAAAACCAAACTTAACCAAACCAAAAGTGTTCTAAAAGTATTAGGAATAAAGCTGTATTTACCAAAACTGAAAAGAACAATGAATGACCGTTTCTTTGTTTAATGGCCCTTCATTGATTGTTTAATGCCAAATCAATTTGAACAGCGGTAGTATCAAACCCATTTCTGTGAGGGGAAAAATGAGCTCATATCTTTCCCAAGGGTATTAGTCCAAAACTGAATGTAATAGTGCAACTGGAAATTAAACTCACAAACAACAAAGTTGCAATCCAGCACTTTAGTCACTGTGCCACAGGGACTCTCCAACAAAGAATGAAGCTTTTCCTCAAAATAGTCTTCTTGCTTCAGAGAGTTTTCCATTGGTCAAAGCATCTCTGAAGCTCCTCCTTTGATATTCAGTGAAGCTGCACTCTTGTATTTCCTTTAGAATCCTCCACTTCATCAAATCTTATCACTGAGATGAATTTCCAGTTTTTGAAACAAGAATAATTGCATAAAGTTAGGTCTAGTGAGTAATTGCAAAACCCTGTGTTTCTCAAAAACATATTATTCAAAACGTATCAACACTATCTTCATAAATCTTCTGTTTAAATTGGCACTAACTTACCTATACAACAGTCAGGATATTTTATTATAGAAGTGCTAAGCTGTGCACAAATATTCATTTAGATTTAAAATTTTAAAAATGTAAAGCTTTGTAATTAACAGGAGGAGCCCACAAACAGAAAATAATGAGATACTTAAGAATAATAGTCATGTCAAATACCTGTTAAAAACCGAGAATGCCATCAGAACATGTGAACAAAATATTTTATGCAAATCTATTAGATAAGTATTCCAATGTAAAAGCCCACAAATAGAAATATATCTTGGACCCAAATATCCTAAACATAAATATATCGTTCCCATGAATATACTTTCAACATTTTTTGGACTCATTCATGACACATTAAAAATAATAATGAGGCAGAAATATACAAAGAGATGAGTCAAAGACAATTTAATGAAATTATATAACAATTTTTATTTACCAAATGCAAATGATAAGGATAACAAAGAGGATCAAAAGATGAGTAAAACAAACAATTCTAACATTTGTTATATGTAATGAAGCATGCAGATGGATATAACAGCTTCTTAAGTGTATGCAATTATAATATATTAGAATAGAGGAATTATCTAACAGTCTTTACTTTTCATCAATGTATTTCTCTCTTTTTCTTTTCTCTTTTCTTTTACTTTCTTTCATTTCCTGTGGTAAACAGAAATTTTTGTCAATTTTTCTCTTTTCAAAGTTTATTTGTTTTTTGATTACCATTCCTGTGATCATGAATCACTTCAAAATGAATTTTAGTATTTTCCTACTTTTTTCCTGAGATTTCTTCAGTCATGATCTCTATAGCAGTTATTCACCTTCAGTGAGTTGGCAATTTTATTTCTCTTCTTTTTCCAGGGCAATTTGGCATCTATCTCATTTAAAGTTATCTAGCCAACTGTCTTTGCTTCAGTTCGTATTTCTGACATACAAAAATATAACTTAGACATGTGCCACCTTTATCCAATCATTGGCTTCCATATTCAAATCATAATGTTCATTATTCTTTTCTGTGAAACTGATCTAGGTTGGAGAAGGGTAAGTCTCGTCTAGACTCCATAACCCACTTTCAATACAGGTTGTCTCACTAGTTGACCCATATAAACAATCTATTGCTATCTCCATGGTCGGAGTGGGTATTAATATCCTGTAACATACTTTATATCCATCAATAACAAAGAGACCAGACAACAACATTAATATATACAATAGTTGCACACTCAGTGTTAGTAAATGCGGAACATTTTTCTACCTTCTAGGCAGGTGATTATTTCCACCTGAACTGAGCAATGCTTCTGACATCGAGCATTCCCAAATTGCTACTGCCTCTTAGACAGTGCCAAGAAATAGGACTAAAGATGAAACTAGAGGGTCATGTGACTAGTGGTACTTTAATCCCATAAAGTATAGAATCTTTACTCCCCCATCTGATACAGAGTATCTAAAATGAGAAAAGGGAAAATAATGACATACAATTTCAGAAGAAACAAAGTTTTGAAGATGCTTTGGTCATCTAACATGCCTGTCTGAATGTGTCTTATTTGTAAATGATGGTGTTTCTGGTGCTGTGCCTGTAGAAAAAATGTTTAGTGGTGCTACTTCTAAGAATGCATCTTTTTTTATATGGTTGGTTTTAACCAGTCCAAAGAAATATTTTGTTCTTCATTCTTGATAAATACAGTGTGGAATTTATCATACTTTGACACAACCTTGAAGGAATCATAATACAGTGGTTGTAGAGAATGCAACCTAGCTATATCCCTGATAAAAAAAAATGAGAACAAGTCTATAAATGTTTGGGTAGGTACTCCTTATTATTTAGCCTTGTGCATTATTTCCAAAGCAAGCAGAGAAGAATTTGAACATGGAATGTAATGATTTGTTGTTGGGGTGTCTCCCCTACAGATGGGCTCATCCTCATGTGACATATACCGGCTAAGCTCTCTTCTGAGCAGACTTGGCGAGCCGTCACCAAGAATGGTAATATTCATGATTCTGTTAAGTTGAGGAGAGGTTTCTCCTAGCAATCGTTTATGTATGCACTATTTCCTTTCAATATATTTCTTATCACACATTTCCGAGTCATGTCATCATTTGAACCTCCCCTTGACCATAACATTTGTGTCTCAAACTCATGAACTAGCAAACTAATATTCATGATCTTCTCAGTGCCCACTTAAGCCATTTTTCCATTAAAAAAAATAATTTAAGAATTAAAGGTGCATTTATAGTTTACTAATTCTTTTCTCATGTAAATTGTATCAAACACTTATAAATTAGTTTTGTAATTCAATATTCAATTAATTTATTTGTGGGTGAAAGGAAATTAATTTTTGTTACAAGGGATACATCAAGTAAAACGTGTGGAGAATCCTTGTGCTTATCTCTAGATCATCTCCTACATTTAGAAAGCTTATTCCAGTCCTCCTTTGCCCAGTCAGCTGGGGCTGTAGAATACACCCACTGCTTCTCTGCCGAGGGGTAAGACTTCTGATATGACACTAAACAATCTGATGGTGAGGTTTCAGTAATGTTGGAGCTTTGGGGAATGTGGAGTACCCCTTCATCGAATCAATCCCTGGTCCACTCAGGCCCGGAGTGGTAGCACCTGATAGGGTCCTATCTATGGGGCAGATAGAACTAAACAGTGTAATTATACTAAACTGAAGTGTTAGAAATAGAACTGTTTTTGACATTTAAACTGCATACTTATGCTAAACTGAATTGTTTGGAATAGAATTGTTTTGACATTTAATTGAACTGTTTTGACATTTAATTGTTTGTAAACAAAAACTATACTTATACTAAACTGAATTGTTTGAAATTTAATTTGGTGTTAAATGACCCAAAAAGGGTTGACACACAGTAAAAACAAACAAACCAACCAACCAACCAATCCTCCCATATGAAATGGGCCAGGATCTCAGTAGCTTAGTGGCTAACTTGCTGGACTGTGACATTGTAGTAAGGATGTTTGAACTCCTGTCATGCTATTATGTTCACTTTTGGACTAATACTCTTGGGAAAGGTATGAACTCCCTTATCTCTATAGCAATTAATAGTACTATGACTGTTCTTCTACAAGAATGTCTTTGACATTAAATAATCCATATAAAGTTGATATGCCATTAAAGAAAGAAACCAAATCAGAACAATCAAAAAGAAGCACTTAAATTTCCATTTCAATGTGTTTATTGCTAAGTATTTTCATTTCTACGTCTTTTTCTGTGAAGAAAATAAGATTCTTTATTTTCTAAAATAAAAGTACATAGATATGAAACTTAAATCAAAGGAAAAATACCAGTCAAATGATTTTGATCATTCTGAGATCACACTCACACACACACACACACATATATATATATATATATATTGTGTGTGTGTGTTGTTTTGACTCTGCTTAGAATTATAATTACTAAAACAAAAGAAACATTTTCTTTTATTTGTGTCCAGTTATGCTTCTTTCATTCTCATAGGGATATGTGTGTGGGTGGAACCAATCTTATAAGCAAAGCACCAGTTTTTTAACCTTGTTCTTGAGATCCCTACTCTCCTCACTAATATTGAATATCTAGCCTAAAAAGAAAAAAAAGGTAAAGTTGCATTTTCTTCAAACTTTAATTAAGATATAAAATGCAGTATCTTTTTTTTCCATTATGAAAAACCAGTGAAATTTACAGACATTGTTTCTAATGTCATTCTAGAAACATTATTGATCTTAACAAAAGAATAAAAAAAGACAATTTATTAAAAAAGAAAGCACCCCTACTAAAAAAGGACCCCTATAAAAGTATTTTACGAATAAGTAATTTACTAGTACAACTTTTCAGCACCTAATTCATCCTGTCAAATGTGTGAAATTACCAGACTTGTTTGTAAAGGGATTGGGTTTGGTTTGATTTGTTTTAATCTATTTTGCTTTCTTTGTTTAATGACATCCTTGTAGAATGATTGTAAAGGTGCTGTTTAATCCATAGCTGGGGTTGGGATAAGTGAGTTCATACCTTTCCCAAGGGTATTAGTCCAAAAGTAAATGCAATAGAGCAAATGGAGTTTGAACTTACTACAATGCTGTAGTCCAACACATTAGTTACTATGCCACAAAGACTCTCTCCCAGGTTGTGATATATATAGTAACTAATAAATATGTTAACTCAAATTAAACAGTTTACATGCATTTTGCTGTTACAAATGGGAAAATATAAATGTAGAATTTTAGCATAACACCATAGGAAGAAAAAAACTAAAAAAAATATAATAAACTAATGTTTTCTCAATTCAAAAGCAATATCCAAACTTTATTCTTGAAAATGACCAGTGATGATTAAAAGTCCTTAAGAAGTGAATTTTTAATAATTTATATATGAACTTGAATTCAACATAATCTTGTACAATCTTAGTAAAAATAGAAAAGAAAACAAAGCTAGTTTACATGAAAGACTTTTACGAAAACAAAAATTTAGAAAACAGTGTACATATACATTTCTGCACTGATTTATTTAACCTGACTGTTGTGGTATCATCGTTATTTCAATACACAATGGACTCTTCCAATAAAAATATAACAGTGGACAAAATTTACACTGGCGACATTGTATTACTTGTTTTCTGTAATATAAACTTTTATTCTTCTCTCTCAGTATGTGTTTGTCATATTTATTTTATGCCCTTTTCTGAGGACATAACACTGACTGTAGAGGAACAGCAGCTAACATGCTGGATGGTAACATCATAAGTGAGTTCAAACTCCAGGTGTGCTAATATGTTCACTTTTAGACTAATATCGTTGATAAAGGTATCAAGCCTCTTATTCCCCAAGCTATGGGTGAAATTGTACCACTGCTGTTCTTCTACAAGGATGGGTTTGGTATTATATTGATATGTCATTAACCAAAGAAAACTTGACTGTAGGTTCATCAGAATATGTAGTCAGAAAGCTGATTGCTGCTGCTGCTGCCTGTTAGTGCACATACAATATATGCACAGAAGTGCATTACATCCTGCTTTGTAGGAGTCTCTAAATGTCTTAAGCTTAAGAGGAACCTAAAGAAAAAAACTCTATCAGCTGGCACCACTCACCTTCTATCTCAATTAGTCAGACAGGACTGAAGTCAGTTTGTTGCGGAGCCGATAAGTATGTCGACCCCGCAAATGAGTTATGTGAATGAGAACAGCAATAGGAAGGAACAAAGGCGAGATAACGATTATAACAAGTGACAATTTATTTGTCGTATTTACAAGCGTGTATATAAATGTCCGTGGCGGTTGTATGTAGTCTTCAGCTAGAATGGGTTATGTCGTTAGTTGGTATAGTCGCGTTGTAGATGTTCACAGCTGGGCGTTCGACGAGGGTCGCTGGCGTAGGTCAAGTCGTTGAGTTGAGCTAGATGTTTGATGCTGGTAAGCTGAGGTCGGTCGAGTCGTTGAGTTCAGCTGGACAGTCGTCGCGGGCAGCTGAGGTCGGTCGTGGTTGGTAGATCGATATCCCCGGTTATGACGGTATGTTGTGGTTAACCAAGGATGTATCGATCCGATTGCTGGCTCGTACGGCGGGTCGTACGTGAGTCAGGTGTTGCAGTGGTAGAACAGTCCGTAACAGCGAGTCGTTACGTGGACTGCGTGGTACCTTGCAAGAGCGTCGAGGTCGAGGAAAGGCTAGGGCTTTGCTGGGCCCCCTAGCGGTGCGGACGTATCGGACGGGAGTGAAGGCTTTGTCGTGTCAAAGCCGTGTGGACGAGAGCGAAGGCTTTGTCGGGTCAAAGCTGTGCGGACGATCGGACGGGAACAAAGGCTTTGTCGGGTCAAAGCCGTGCGGACGAGCGGACAAGAGCGAAGGCTTTGTCGGGTCAAAGCCGTGCGGACGATCGGACGGGAACAAAGGCTTTGTCGGGTCAAAGCCATGCGGACGAGCGGACAAGAGCGAAGGCTTTGTCGGGTCAAAGCTGTGCGGACGAGCGGACGGGAACGAAGGCTTTGTCGGGTCAAAGCCGTGCGGACAGGCCAGAAGGCCGAGGCTAAGATGGGCGTTATCTTAGCGCTGCTCAGATAGCGAAGCAGTAGCTAAAGGCTGGACCGTGCCATTAGCGCTGCGCAGCTTATCGGACAATCGGAACCGAGCGAGAGTTAAGACCGGTTGGTCTTAGAATCCGTCTTCGTGTTTGCCGCCTGGCTGTCTATTTTGACTGGTCATTACTGACCGCCAGAGATGCTCTGACCCGCAGACAGAGACCTCTTATGGTCCTAAAAAGGACCTTTGTGCATACCTATGTAGGTGAAAGAAAAGCAGATCTACCACGAGAAGTGGGATCAATGCCGGAAGGTAAGGTGAATGCGACCGCACAAAATGCAGGATTCCTCCTTAAAGAGCTTCGCCAAAAGCGCGCCAACGAGCGTTGAAAAGGGCCTGTTGATATGACAAAAGTGCTGTGACACACAGCTCCAGCCACGTGAATATAAAATTCTTTGATAAAAAATGAGTGTAGCCATAAAGTATTTTTCTAACCTGCTATAGGCTGGCGACGACTATTAGTTCCAGTCTTATCAGGTTATTTTTGGCCAAAGTGCTTTGTAAATGTTATTAATTTTAATTCATCCTTTTCTTTTAGCTATAACGAGATGTTAAGGTTGTTAGAAAGAAAAAGGGCTTAGTCAGTTCCGGTCGTACTCGGATATAATTGTCCTAAAGCGGGCGTGTAACTTGATATGTTTATGTTTATCGGCAGGTCGCGGCAAGTTCAAAGGTTTACTAACTTAGGTAGCATAATATTTTCTGATGCTAGGATTGAAAAAAAGGTGGATAATCAACTCATCAAAGTGAATATTGCATTCACCAAATTTTACAAGTATGCCTCCCAAAGATTACTCTATTCAGTGAACTGTCCAACAGGTATTAGGTTAGAAGAGCACTGTGAAAGAGATACAAAGACGTTCTTAAAAAGGTACTCACTTCCTGTGAAATAATCAAAATTCCAGGCTACTAACAGAAAACAAAGCCACTTCACTCTTTGATTGATTGATTGATTTATTAATGGATTAATTTTAACATGCCAACATGCCTTAGGTTATTTTATGCCTAGAGATAAGAGAATTAAATTCATTGCATGTTCATATGTACATTTCTTGTGGGGTTTTTTAAGAGGCTTATTTACACAAGGTCCAATTGAATATTAATAATTTTTAAATGGACCTATTAGATCTATAAATGCGGCCTTAACAAGTACTACTACTCAGGGTCAGAGCTGACTAGGGAGTAATGGCAATGAAGGATCACTCCACAGTCCCCATATCTCTTGAACTAGAGCCTCACCATCATATACAGTTTAGTGTCCTATCCAGGAAACCACTTTTTGGATACAGTCAGCATATATGAAGACACTTTGACAAGGAAACTTAGCTCTTCAAGAGCACCTGCAGAGTTGATATAAAGGAAAAGAGGCAGTGCCACAAAAAACTACAGTGCCGCAATAAAACCAGCAACTTCTCAAGCCTCTTACATTCACTATGCCTATCTTTCATCAGTCTCATCAGCCACCAGCATGCCTGCACCAGTTGAGGAATACCTTCTTAGATAAATCTTTGAATCATTTCAATATGTTGTGAGACAATAAAAAATTATCTCACTGGGAGAATCGGTATATCTGTTAGGGGGCTCATGAATAGACACAAGACAAACCCAAAAATCTATTCTCACTCTCTTTTACCTCTGTTCTTTGAATAGTACAGACCTTTACTCTTGCCTTGACATTAAAATGTAAAACCAAGATAGTTATGACCATTTTACTGTCCATCAATCTTAAGTAAAACCTTTTCTGTTTTTGTACTCCTTTCACATATTGCTTGTTCCTAGTGCAATACTTACATATTTTATCTTTTGGGACACATTTGTGAATTCTTTTCAATACTTCTTGTATGTTGTTAATGTATATAATCAATGGTTTCTGTATCTGTAAATGAGCTTGTCTTTCCTTCTGTTTATTCAGTGTTTGTATGTCACAGATTTACTAATGCTAATATTGGTCCTTGGTGAATGAGGATTTGACTAAATATCCTCCCCAACACCAAGCAAAATAATAATGTAATAACAAGTGACTAAAAATTGAAATTATGAATAAAATCTTAAAATTTTAATTGTTTACTTCACTAAGCATTCAGCTAAATTTACAATGGAATTTCATATTTTATACTTTATATTTCTGTTTATATTCCACATTGTTTCATATTAAAACTATAAAGAATAAAGATATTGTATCTAGTAAATCAAACACAGATATAGGGAGAGTCTCTGTGGCATAGTGGCTAACATACCAGACAGTGACATCATAGTAAGCAAGTTCAAACTCCAGTTGTGCTATCATACTCACTTTTGGCCTAATACCCTTGGGAAATGTATGACCCACCTTATCCCTCCTTTTATGGGTTTAATAGTACCACAATTGTTTTTTTACAAGGATGTCTTTGACATTAAATAAGCTAACAAGGTTGATATACCATTGAACAAAGAAATCCAACCAAAACAAAAAAATACAGATTTCAAGCATAGTTCTCTATATATTTTTATATTTATTTTAAAAAAGAATCCAAGTTTTGCTAAAAATAAAGTTGTCAAACTTATTTCTGATTTAATTCTTATTCACTTAAGGACCACTCTAGGCAGCCATTGAGATCAGTATTGATTGACTGATTGATTTTATCAGTATATCAACTTGTCTAGGGTTATTTTATCCCTACAAGTTAGGGAATCACATTCACTGTATGTTCATAGGTACATTTTTTGTGTACTTGTTTCTTCAGAGGAATTTTTTATGCACAGTCCAATTGAATATGAATAAATTCTAAACAGACCTATTTGACTCATAGATGGGATCCTAACAAGATACTACCACTCCATGTCAGAGTTTGACTCAGGAGTAATGATAATGAAGGTGTACTCCATATCTGCCATATCTTATGAACTGGAACCTCACCATGAGATGCAGTATAGTGTCTTATCCAGGACACCCCTTTCTTTAGAGATGGAGTTTTGCTTTTCTGCAGAGAATACAGTCAACAAATTCTAATTCCCTACCAACAGCTGTGTTACAGTAATATACATGCTAAAATTGCATCATTATAATAGAAATTGATAAACTGTAAATTCAATACTTCCAACATGCTGTCCCATTGTCAGTCATCTTGGTATTTTACAAGCCACAACAATAAAGAAGTGGAAGTAATCTTCATAGTATATTGGCAAATGTGTTGGACTATGACATCATAGTAAGTTAGTTTAAACTCCATTTGGGCTATTGTGTACATTTTTAGACTAATACCCTTGGGAAAGATATGAACTCTCTTATCCTCCCAGCTATGAGTTTAATAAAACCATTAATGTTCTTCTACAAGTAGAGCTCTGACATTAAATGTCCCATGAAGGTTGATATGCTATTAAACAAAGAAAACAGACCAATGATAAAGAAAGAGAAGAAATGAGTGTGGATTAGAATAACCTATTTATTTATTTTTTTATAACTTGCTCAAGTCACATTAGAAAAATTGCTGTGATATCTATTATTGGAGATGACAGATGGTAGCCAATATAATAATAATTGTAATACATGGCATTGATCTGTACAAACATATCACAGTCAAGAACAATGAAAAAATATTTTAAAATATGTAAAGTGCATCATATAATTTGTTGAAGTTGTTTTGATATTAGAAATAATTTGATTTTTTAGCAGAGATCATTTTTCTTAATGGAGTTAATTCATTTTTAAAAATAAAAATTATACATAAAATTTGGTAGTTTAAAATTTTTTAACAAAATAAAGAATTAATTGATAGAATATTTTAAAAATAAAAACAAAAATAAAGTATTTACATATATGATTTTTTTAAAAATTATTCAAGGGTTAAATGATTATAATTTGATTAGGGGATTATTTTACCCAAAATTAAACAATTCATAAGTGCAAAATATGTGAGAAGAAATATTAAATTAAAAAAAAAATATTACTTAGACTTTTATAAAACAAACAATTTTAGAAAACTTTTTCTTTTATTGGTCATTTTTTTAAAACTAGTTATTACTCTTACAAAATTCATGGGTATGTTTGAATTTCTATGAAATAAGATTTTTTAAGAAAAGAACCTGAATTACATGTTTGCAGTAGGTGTTCTTTGATTACTCCTTTTTTGTTTTCATAGTAATATGATTTTTGCCTTTTTCATATTGAGTATATCTGGTTTGGAAGATTAGGAAATTCAATGACCTACTGCTCCGATACTGCAATGCTGTATATAAACAGAATACAATAGAAGGATGGGCAAAAGGTTGCATCCTTCCTTTCCCCAAGAAAGGTGACCTCAGATTTGCCAAGAACAACTAAGGTATAACCCTTACTTCCAGAGTGGATAATATTTATAATGATCTGCTACTCAACTGCGTTGAACCAGAAATTGAGAAAAGTCTTAGGAAGAATCAAAATAGTTTTTGGAAAAACCAATCCATGACATCACACACAGATTCTGACAACCTGTTGAATTTTGAAAGGAGTTTGTGCAAAAAATCTCGAGTCGACACTCTTATTTGTAGATTTCTCCAAGGCATTTGACTCCATATACAGAGGGAAGATGGAGCAAATACTTATAACAATATGTGATTAGTGAAGGCATGGACTGCTGTTGATAGGTTATTGATCATATGGAAGTCAAACTTATCTGTTAAAATAAAATGCAATTTCTTTCAAGCAGTGGTTATGTCAATTTTACAATATGGATGCACCAAATAGATACTGATTAAGCATATAGGGAAAAAGATAGACAAGAATTGCACAAGAATGCTATAAGCAATATGGAATAAATCCTGGAAGCTACATCCCACAAAACAACAGCTGTATGGCCACCTACCCCGCATCTCTAAAACCATCCAAATTAGACAAACAAGACATGTGAGACACTGCTGGAGAAGTAAGGATAGACTCATAAGTGACGTTCTCCTACAGACCCCTTTACATGGACATGCAAGTGTTGGATGATCAACTATAACTTATCTACAATAGCTCTGTATGGATACAGAATGTAGTCTAGAAGACCTGCCAGAAGCGATGGATGAGAGAAATGAATGGCAAGAGAGAGAGTCAGGGAAATCTGTGCTAAGCACAACATGCTGATGATGATGATAAGTTTGCTTATTCCTTTGTAATAGAATATTCTGATGTAGAAAAGTGTTATATAGAAAGGAAAATAAACATATGTGAATACACAGGACATTTTATATACAGTATCATCTGTAAATAAGTAGACCCACACTTTACTATAAAAAGTTAATTTTCTTCTAAAACAAAGATCATCATCACCATTATCAAGGCATGCTGACAGTGCTGATTCCTTTAGTTCTCTATTTTCACCTATCCCCATTGACCATCAAACTTAGAAAGTCCTCTAGACGGTAATCAGTGTCTGTACAGAGCTACTCAGATTTTATAATTTCTCATAAGACATTATACAATCAAAACAGATATTAAGCTTTATTAATTTCCAACCTCTACAGCTGGACATTCTATAGCCAAAAATTTGATTATATAGCACTCCAAAAATAAGTACACTCCTTATTTTTATTCATGAAATTTTATTTTTGGTTACAGAGTTTCAGTGATGTAGAGTTTCACAATGAATGATACTTAATAATATCTGTTTTGATTGTATTATGTTTCACTAAAAATTAAAAAAATTCCTGATGTTTGGTTGAGAAGTAAACTAAGTTTTTATTACTTTTTAAAAAAAAATGTTACAGGTACTGTAGCCTAACCAGCAACACAAATCTAAAATCTGCTGAAAAACAGAGTCATCTATGACATGAGCTAACAAAATTTTTAACTGCTATCAGAAACAAGCTCCAGTTTTGTCAATGAGTGGAAAATTCCAGTTTCAACACAGGCTATATTTGAGATAAATTAATTTTGCAGACTGTCTTGAAAATAGCTTCTAACTGTTGAGCAAAACAGGTTGCATTTGTGAGCTCCTCTCAGCAGTATAATGTTATATTTCATTATTACTCATAGTTAAAGAGAGGCTTTTGACAACACGCAATTAATCCACTCACACATGTGGTAGACCATCCAATACCTTACTTTTCTCTGCTATATAAAAGCAGTCACAGAAGACAAACTTTAGTTCTGACGCAAGCATTTTGCCCAGAGGCAAAGGGAGAAATATAAGCTCCTTTCACTGGTATCAGGACACACCCCTATCAGACATTTCTTTTTTTCAGCTTAGTTCAGGCTCATCAGCAGATGTCAAGCTCCAGCTAGCAGCAAATGCAGGATCCAATCAATTACAGCTGCAAACTCAGCTCCAGCCAATGCCAGGATTTGACTAATCTCAGCTGAAGTCTCAAAACAGTTCTTTTTAGAACTAAATTCCAAAAGCCAATCAACAGGCTTTTTCAAGGCTAAAATATGCACACACTAACAGTCCTTTTCGGGGTAACTAAGTCTTGCTTCCCATCTTTGATCCTTTTTAAGAATCTTTGTAGGCACTACAGGACGATGATCAACCAACAAGTCAGAAACCATGGACACTCAGATTACAGATCAATCCATGAGCAGATAACACTGCTTGGGCTATCATCAGTACTCCAGGGCCCCTGTAGACTTACCCATCCTGGTTAACCTGTGTCTTAATAAACTGAAACATTGATTATCTAGCCTTTGTGACCTGATGTGTCCACCTCTCCAACAAGCTCAGACTTGTTTCAACCACACCAACTTTCAACACCACTGAGACTATATGCGCCCAATGCAGCCACAGCAATTCTACACACACGCCAACTCCTCATGTTCAATTCATTTAGTAAAAACTATGGTATTTAAACCTTCACCCTCGTCCTCCTGCCTAGTCTGCAGGATCAATGTATTTATCAGCCCTGCAATAGTGGTGTAATTATTTATGAGTGATATTGCATGTTGATTATTCTATCGTAAAAGAGACTCTAAAAAGAAAATATATTTCCAAAAGGAAGTAGATTTTTGTAAATAGTTCAACCAGCTATTATTTTTAAGTTCTTCATATGAAGTATTGAAACTTGTTTTTTTTATATTTGAAAAAATATTTTTGGCTTATCGGAAATAAAATTTGGTAAAAGGTTTTGCTACAGGGTTAAAAGCATGTTCTTTGCTAGATTGTGTATGTTGATTTTGAATCAAGGCTCAGAAATGTTCATGTGAGGATCAGGCACATATCTAGGGATTTTGTGACAGAGTGGGGATTCAGCTTGGTTCATTCAGGGCTTGCTTTAACATTTTATAAGGTTTCTTATTGTAAAATGTATATAGAAATATAATGAGTAAACAATACTTTAAAAAGCTTTTTTTCAGCCCCCACTTACACTGAGTACTTGGATGGGCCATTTTCAAAAAGCCTCTTTCAGCTACATGTTTGATCAGGATTTTGTACAATTTACAGCATATTCCACTAGTGTACCCCGGTAAATTATCTTCTTTACACCCCTTTACATAAAACTCAGCCTCATGAAGAACTTTATAATAAGCAATGACATATGATGGTTGTGGATTCCAGTAACTAAAAGTAAAATTTGGTGTGGAGAGAAGTGATATAAAACTGAAAAGTAGACATTTTTATTGGGCACAAGATCAGTGAATTGATGTCTGATGGTAACTTTAAAGGTTAACTGAATTCACTTGAGCTGACTGTATAGAATTTAAGTTCTTAATGATTAACATAAATGAATCCTATGAAGGAAAAAAAAAAGTTTTAACAAAATAAAAAACTGGTAAATTGAATGATATCTTTTAAAGAAGAAAGCAAAATTAAAGTGGCTACAAGTTTTTTTAAAAAGTTATCAAAGGATTTAATGACATAATCTAATTAGAGGATTATTTTACCCAAAATTAAATAAGTTCAGTAAATGCAAAATATTTGAGTAGAAATATTTGAAAAAAAAAAAGAATATTTTTAATATTTTTCTTTTATTGATCATTTTTTTTAAAAAAACTAGTTATTACCCATAAAATCTTTTAAAAAATATATCTGAATTTCTATGCAATAACATTTTCTTTTTCTTGGTAATATAAAATAAAACTCAACAGTTCTGGATGCTTTCATTAATGTCATGAAGGTGATGAATTACCTGGACATTGAGATGCTGAGCTTGCCTATTACTCTTTGAGTAGTACTTATTGGATTGGCCTTTATGGCTTGGAGCACAACCTTGGAGTAGAGTCCCCATGGCCTAATTGCTAAAGGGCTGGATTGTGGCTTTGAAGTAACTGAATTCAAACTCCAGTCATGCTATTACATTCACTATAGCATATAGAAGAATGCTGGATATTTCCTAATATACATGTCGTGCATTCTCATTTTGATTTTTTTAACAGATTTAAGAGCTGTAAGCAGTGCTGAATATAATTTTGGACACCTTCATAATGTATGTTGCCCATCCCCTGTCATATTTATTTTGCATTATTTTGTTTGATTTGTACAATATTGAACAATTTTTGCTACAAAACTAAATTTTTACTAAATTAAAAAATCTACATCAAAAATCTATATGTAATCATAAAAGATGCAACAATATCTAAATGGAGCCCCTTCAATGGGCCCCATTGAATTTAAAAGACTCACTCCGACTAGAGGGGCCTAAATACTTAAAATTATTTCAAATAAGTTCAAAGGAAAATCTGAAAATAAACAAATCTTTGTTCTGAAAACTTTTTTTTCAGTTTTAACCCATATTAGCCCATATGTAAATCCAACACTGGCTGTAAGCACTGAACATAGTAAAAGGTTAAATCAGAACATTTTAAATGGAAACAAGTTCTCAAGGCTGGTACAACCCAAATGTGAAAAGTGACTACTGCTAGTTCCAACAATGGGAGACTTGATAAACACACAATTACAAGTATTTCAAACATTTCTAAAAAAAAATCAAATAAAGAGATTATATTCTTTCTTTTTTAATCATTCCCCCTGTTCATCTAAATTTTTTTTGAATATCAATATTTTATATACTGTACTAATAAACTATCAATATAATAATTACCCTGAAGATAAGTGATACATACTTATATACTATTAATTCATAATTATGTGCATATAAAAAAAACCTGACATGCTGAGACAATTCTGTTTACTGATTTAGAATTAGTATACTCAATTTAGTGCAATACAGTTTAATTTGTCTCTGGATAGCAGACAAGGCTTTTTGGTGCCCAGTATAATCAACAAATCAAACAACATTGTTTTCTGTTAGTATATAACAAAACCAAGAGCTAAATGTAGAGTTCCATGGAAGTCACAAGTAGTTAGGAAGAACTTAAAAAAAGAATTCTTACTCAAAAAAAAAAAAGAACTCAACAAATGTCAATGTGCGGAAACTAAAGAGAGAACTAACCAACAAATACCAAAAAGAACAATTTGAACATTCAAAGCTAAAGTGAAAAAAATTAGAAATTCAGTAGAAGATAGAAAATTATGATAAGCATGGCAAACAGTAAATAGAAAGAAGAGCACATCAAGAGCAAAAAGAAAGATATCAAAATTGGGAAGAAGATTTTAAGAACCTGCTCTGAAACCTTCTGGATATCACTTACAAACCTATCCAAAAAATTATTAACTACCAACTAGACATCAAACTAAACATCAAACAGAGGAAGAACTTGACACAGTGTTGAAAAAAATTAAAAACAAAAAACTTCAGGCCTTGATGATGAAATACTGCTTAAGTTAGGAAGACATGAAAATTAAATGACATACTTCTCCAATTATGTCACACAGTCTATAAACAAAACACAATAGAGAAATAGATAAAAAGTTGTATCCTTCCCTTCTCCAAGAAAAACGACCTCAGAATCACTAATAACTACGCAGAAATAAGTCTTATTGCTAAAACTGCTAAGGTTTATAATGTCCTGCTTTCTAAACTGTAATCAACAAAATTCTTACAAAAAAGCAGAACGACTTTTGAAGAAATCACACCAAAACCTCATAGATTCTGACTATCCATCAAATCATTGAAGGACTACAGGCAAAGAATCTCGAGGCAACACTACTGTTTGTATATTTCTCAAAGGCATTTGATTTCAGACACAGGAAAGATAGAGCAAATACTACTTGCATATGGTCTTCTTAAAGAAACTGTTACCAATATAATGATGCTTTATAAAAACACAAAAGCAATGGTTTGCTCACCTGATGGATATATGAACTTCTTTGACATTGTCACTTGAGTCTTGCAAGGAGATACATAAGCACCATATTTGTCTATACTCTGCCTAGATTATTACTTCAAAGATTCATAGATCTAAAAAAAGAAAATGGTTTCATATTGTAAAAGCAAGAAGCAGATGATATCCTGCTGAAACTATGCAGATAACCAAGCACTTCTTGTAAATACACAAGCCCAAGGTAAATCCCTAATGCATAGCCTAGACCAAGCAGAAGGAGGCATTGGCCTCTATGTAAATGCAAATAAAACAGAGTACAAAAAGTAGTTATCTCCATTCAAAGCAGAAAACATCTAAAATTTGTAGAGCAGCAACCTCTCATCAACTGAAAGTGATGTCAACATACTCCCTAGTGAAGGTGTGGAATGATACTGATAAGTTATTGGTCATATGGAAATCTGATCTATCCTATAAAATAAAATGTGACTTCTTCCAAGCTGTAGCTGTGTTCATACTTCTATATGGATCCACCACATGGACATTAATAAAAAGCATGGAGAAAAACCTAGATGGGTACTACCCAAAAATGCTGTGTGCAGTCTTGAACAAATCCTGGAAGCTATACCCAACAAAACAGTAGTTGAACAAGCACCTGCCTACCATTTCAAAAACTATTCAAGTAAGACATGTGGGGCACTACTAGAGAAGTAGTAGTAATTTACAAAGCTTTTTGCTTTGATATGGCACAAGGCCGAATGAATGGAGCGCCCAATGAGACTCGAACTCACTTGTGTAGGTTCGCAAGTCTAGCTTGCTAACCGTTACACCACCAGAGGTGCCCACACTACTAGAGAAGCAAAGACAAACTCATAAGTGATGTTCTCTTATGAACTCTTGCACATGGATGTGCCAGTGTTGGCCAATCAGCAAAGACTTACCTACATCAACTTGATATGGACACAGGATGCAACCAAGAAAACCTGTCAAGGGATGAATGTCCTATCAGTGCAACTTGATGATGACAATAATATATATATATATACATACATATATATATATATATATAATTTTTTGTTGTAGGTCCAAAGAGAGTATAAAAAATGTTTTAAAATAGGTAGGTCGATGAAGAGATTTGTATTTTTTAAAATTTATTTATTCTTTTTGTTCTTACATATGTGTATGTTTCCAGCTTGTTGCTTTCGTCTCAGAACATATATGGCAAAAGGCCTTGTTAATAGGGTACTCAATGAAACTTGAACTCACTCGTGTTTGCAGACATGCGTGAGTTCAAGTCTCATTGAGTATCCCATTAACAAGGCCTTGTGCAATATATGTTCTCTGACGGAAGCAACAAGCTGGAAACATACATGTATATAAGAACAAAGTAAATAAATAAATTAAAAAAATACAAATCTCTTAGTGGACCTACCTATTTTAATATATATATATACATAAACAACAGTGACATTATTTTCTAAAATTAAATAAATCTACGACAAAAGTGAGTTAAAAGTTTCGCAAGATTTTGTACATGCTAGTTTGAGGTGTGTATATCATATGATCGAAACTGTTAAAACTGTGAAAGGTACCTACTGTGGTTGGTAGTATTGTAGTAGTTGGTGTGCTGACATTTTGTGCATTACTTTGCTCTGTGTGTGATCTGGGGGAGTTTGTGGTGCTGTGGGTAACCTGCTGAACAGTGACATTGTTGTAAGCAATTTTGAACTCCAATCACACTATTACGTTCATTTTCAGATTAATACTCAGGGAAAAGGTATTAACCTGCTATCCTCCTAGCTATGGGTTAAATTGTACCCCTACTGTTCTTCTACAAGGATAGCTTTGACATTAAATAACCATGAAGATTGATATGCCATTAAAAACAAAAAAACCAAACCAAATCAAAACAATCCACGTGTAATTTGAATGTGTCATCATAATCATGTCGTGCAGCAGGCATGGATATCCCTGACCCTCTCTCGTCACTTCTCCCTATCGTTCATCGCCTCTGGCAGGTCTTCAGGGCTACATCCCGTATCCTCACATAGCTGCTGGATGTATGTTCGAGCTGATCGTGTAACATGGTCTAATTCTGGAACTCATGCTTAATGAGTTTGAACTGGGCGAAAACACTGTGGAAGCAACATAAAACTTTTGTTGTTTAAAAGGTAAAGGTGCAATTAATCACAGTACAGTAACTACATGGTTTAAGAAATGTTGCTTCATTTGCAAAAACCTCAATGATTCCCTGGTCATGCTCCAAACTATTGTAGAGAAGAGGAAAATCTCGTATTTTGGTTTGGCGTGCACTGAATTTCATCCAATCAGGATGACTTATCCAATTCAGCCCGGACCTTCATTTCCGGCTAGCAAAACGGGTGAGCGGCCAAACCCAGTCTCTTCAGCGTGAGACGGCGACCAGAACAGACGTTCCTCTGGTCGTCCCTACTTAGCGATGTTTTTTAGCTAGACAAGCCACCCAGTGTGGACATCTCACTGTGGCTTTAACACTAGCAGCAGCAACATGGACACTCAAAGAGGGAACCATCTAATTTATGGATTTCTTACAAGGAATCCCAGTTGAATATGAATTGGATGCATTCAGCATGCTTTCCACAGGCACTACTTCATGTCACCCCAAAAATTGGCTATGTTGATCCGAGCGTAACTTCACTCTCGACACACTAGCTACCATTTCACCTCTGGCCCACATTAATGGAGATAATGCATACTCTCCTCCAAATACCAGATACAAAACTACACAGTGACTTTAAACACATCCCTCACACGTCCAGCAACTCGCTGCCATCTCAACATCCCGCTAAGCCATTTCGTCTCCAACACTAACAAGCCTAAACTCCACGAGTCTTGCAGCACCAAAAGCAAACCATATTCAAAGCTGCAAATAAAGAACTTTCGTTGTTGTGTTGTTAAAGCAAAGTTTCGTCATTCATTTGTGTTGCCTTAAAAAATATAGTGTTAGGGAAATTAACAAATTTCCCGAACCGCTATACTATAAATGCAAATCTGCAAAGTATCATTTGCTGAGTATCAGGCGAGCTCAGCATCTCACAGTCCAGTATGTTTTGTTACCTTCACAACCTCAACAAAAGCATCCAGTGCTGCCAAATTGTCCCTCACTTTACTAAAATATTGCAAAACTTTTGATTCACCCTAATATTTTGTGTTCTAGTTTTTTTGCATTTGATTTTGAAAGAGAAATATTTATTAAAAGAGTCTTTAGATTATGAATTATTTGATATTAAACTGTTATCTGAAATTTTTTTTTTTATAGCAAAAAAGAAAATCAATATTTTTTACTTAAGAAAAGAACAGAAAATTAAATTGAAATATGTTTTTGGATATTGGTGAAGAAAAGGAAAACATATATAACCCGTTAGACCATTACAGAATAATGGTAGCAAAGTGAAAAAAAAAAAAAAAAAATGAAACCATGCTTTAAAAGTGATTTTTTTCATTAGCAAAATAAAATGTGTAAATTCTAATGAAGTAAATGTGTTATTCTCTGAAATTAAAGAAATATAATAAATAATTTGATTTACCCCAATAGTTGAGAGTTGATCAAGAAAGAACTGAAAGAAAATTTAATGCCCTGAAGAAAAATAATTAAATAAATAATGAGTCGGAGAAATACAGCACTAGTCTTTTTTTTTTTTTTTTTGGTCTTTTTTCTTACTTTCTTTCTTGAATCAATGAATTTTACCTTGAAATTTTTTTTAAATGAGAAAAAAAGGATTTTAAAAAACTTAAAGCTTAGCAACCATTTCATATTTGATTTTCAGGAATTTGATATTAAAATTAAAACTAAATTTTAAAAAAAGATGATAAACTCTTAAAAAAAATTCATAAGAAAAGTAAGAAGAAAAAATAAAAATGAAAAAAATGTCTTTGAAAAGAAAGAAAGAAAGAATCAAACTAACAAACAAACAAACTAACCAACTAACCCAGGAAATATTTTTTTCTGTATTATGTTGCAATGCCTTCAACTGTTGGTTATTATTAAGCACGTTGCCATAACAGAAAAATAAATAAATAAAAAATAAATAAATAAATGAACGAAAAGAAGAAGAGAGTCAAGCACTGAAAGTGAAAAAGAGAAAGAAATTGTCGTCTGCGTTTTGGTACCTCGGCCACCGCCGCCATCACCATCGCCTTCCAAGTATCGTCGTCTGCCATTAACACCAACTGTTTCGTTTTTAATATTTGCACCTAGAATTATTTTTTGGCACCTGGAAAAAAATTCTGCAATATTTTTTTTCATTTTTCAATCTACATTGACATCAACTATTCTTCCTCTTGATTTATTATCATTATTTTTATTACTATTATTATTATTTCTATCAAATCGAAATTGGGTTCGAGATTAGAGAGAAAGTGAAACATGGCGGTGAAAACAAGTGTTATACCGTGCCGAAGCTGAACGTTGAATGAATGAAAAACATTATCTAGGAGGCAAAGTTTACCTTCATTTAATCACAAGTAGGTCTTTATTATTTGTATTTGATTTTCTTGCGGCAAACATTTTTCTTTATGGTCATTTTCTTGGCTTTTCATTGAAATGCTTTTATATCATCTCAATCATTAGTCAGTGTTAGTGATGATAACAATGAAGCCGCCGTAATTCCGAAATGGGTTTCTTAGCAACCACAGCTTTTTCATTATTACTTTTTCTTCTTCTTTGCTGTACATTTTATTGTTCTGTGCATTTAAAAGACCGGTTGTTGGGCTCTTTGGGTAATTTTAAGGATTACAAGAATCGAGAAAATACGTTGTTTTTTTTCCTTTCCTTTTTGACTTAAAGTTTTTTTGAAGGGGATATGAAAAAAAGAAAAATGTTCATATTGAACACCAACGAACAAGGAAGAGATGCAAATAGGCCGATTATTTTCCGTCTGATTGATTTCAGATTTTACACTTTAAATGTATTTTTTTTTTCTTCTTACTTTTAAATTTTCCATGTTTTTGTGGGGGTGGTTGACGGGGGAAAAAAGCCAAGAATATTAAGAGAAAAATCTTCAAATAATAAATGCGCACAAATGATTCATTTCTGTTTATTAGTTTGTTTGTTTTGCTTCATTGCTTTTTTTTTTTTTTTTTTTTTCGTATTTTAAAAGATTTTTTTCTTTTTTTTTTTTCTTTGAAAATGCTTGATTTAAAAAAAAATCTGCTTAATGTAAAAGTACGTATTTTATTCATAGTCTATCACTTTTTTTATTTAAAAAGAATTTAAATAAAACCTAGCAATGAAAACTGGAAAAAACTTGTTTAAAAAAATCTGGAAAGACGAAGTTTATCCGCATAAGTCGTTCTGCTGTAAAGTATTTATTGAGTTATTATTGGTACATTAGGTTAAAAGTAAAAACAAATGTTGTTCCTGACAAGTCAATCAATCTTTTATTAAAGTTTCCTTTGAAATTTAAAACCTTAATACAATATTAAAACGTGATGGAAAAACTTTGTCACAATTTACAAGATTTATTTACCCATTTAAAAAAAATAAAAAAACAGGATCGAGTTCGTCCAATATTTCCCTTCTAATCAATTATTTAAAATCGAAATAGAAATTATAGAGATAGATATGAAAAATTGTTTTGATGTACCTTTTTTTTTTTTTTTAAATAATTTTTTTTTTTGCTTCACTCTTGCGCAATATATTCGTTATTGAGATTAACGAAAGCGGTTGACAGTAAGTAGGTAATACAAAATAAATCCTTAAAAACACCCACTGCCAATTCAAATTCCTTTATCAGCAAATACCTACTCTCACCGTTATAAAGAAAAAGTTTTTTTTCCTTTCTTGTTTTAAGGATTATTTATTTATTTTATGCAGCATTGTCTACAGCAAAATAAGTGCAAATAATTTCTTCAACTGATGATGGCATGTTCTTGTCAGAAAAGGATGAGAGGCAAAAACTGGTTATTTTTTTATTTATCAATATTTCGTTATTTTTATTTATTTATTTAAAAAAAAATCATCTATTTCTTTTTTTTATTTTTTTTTTTTATTGCACTTTCAGTTCCGACTTTTATTGACAATTCTCTTTAAAAAAATCACATTTTAAAGTAATTCTTCTAAATTAACTTTGAAAATTTAAGGCAAAATCTAATGACTTCGATGAAAAGTTTTAAGAGGCCATTAAAGTCTGATAACCTGCATAAAGAAGAAAAAATCCCTTTCATTCATTTCGATCGGTTTATTCTCTTGTTTTCTCCAGGTGATGAGAGACATGCACAACGGATGATGCATTGATAATAATTGTATCCCCCCCCGCTATATATTAATCAATTTGTCAACACAGTACAAGGAATTAAATCAATGATTCGGTAAAATGAATTTGATTATGATCGTAAGGAATTTGTGGGTTGGTTAGACTCATTACCACAGACAAAACCACTTTGTTTCCCTTTTTTTTCTGCATTGGTCAGTCAGTCTACTCTGACTACAGCAACAACAATATACTTATGATATAAATATTTCCCTGCCATTTTCTTGTTCTGTGACCTTTTTAAACGGATTTTGCGAACATTTCAAATACAAATGATATTTATTATCCTTTTCAACTCGTAGAAAATTCAGATGAAAAAAAAGTTTCCTTTATCTTAGAACCTGAAACATTGTACATTGTTTTTGTCTTCAGTACGGACGATGACATAGTGGTCATGTGACAACACACCTTTTCCCCCGTGCATAAGTAGAAAAATTCAACCTTGAAAATCGGGTATATGATCTGGTCTGTTTGGAAATTGTTAAAATGATTTCTATTTAATGAAAGTGTTTCGCGGTGGAGATTTTTTTAATTCAGAAAAAAATGTTCATCTATAATTGCAATAATCCTTAATTTTAACTCTTAAAAATTATTAATTTATGGGGTTGTTGAATAATTAATAATTACATATATCTCTCCTACATGGTGCATTATTATGATTATTATTACTCTGACACTTGTTTCCTGACTGCACCACCCTTATCTATGACAACCCTTGCTGTATCCTAGGGGTTAGGGTTTCCGGGTGTGACATTTCAAGGGGAATTGTTTTCGGCTATCACCGACCTGCGATAATCGTGCTTCTCACTGTCGTTTATGCATAAAAAAGCCTTTCTGCCGTGAAATCTTGAAGAGGAGTAAATGAATGAGCGAATTCAATGCATTTGATTTTTTTTTTCTGAAGATTTGAATAAAAAACAACCACATAATTCTAAGTGTTTGTTTTCCAAATAAAAAGTTTCAAATTAATTATACTAATTAAACCTGCTATTCTTCCCTTGTAAATCATGTAAAGTATGATTGTTGGAAATAACGCAGTTTTTTGTAATTTTGACTACTGGCTATGATTTTAACTTCTTTTTTTTTTTAAGTTACAAACGGGCGCTGATTTCTTGATGGTTAAAGTAATAGTAAAACTACGACTACTTTTAAGTCAGTCATATTTATAGCAAGAAGCCAGATAATTTCTCTCATGTCAACGTGAAGACAGGGTACTTGTTACAGTTAGAATATTCATCTTCTGGGGTTACCCCCTCCTTCCAATTCTCGCAACAATGATAACATTCACTAGATCATTATCAAAAGGTTTAAAAACAAAATCCATGGTTTTGTTAGTATACAGTGATAATGTTTTTAAAATGATAGTGTGATTTTTATATGTTCATTTCGATTAAACCATAAATTTTGTGGTAATTTTATTTTGTAAGGTTTTAAAGTTTTTTGAGTTGTTATGTAAACAAAATGGCAATAACAACATAAAATTGTTATTTTTAATATTTTTTATTTTTCAAATTCGATAATATGGTTTTTGCTAATGATGAAAAATTAATAGCAATATGACTGCCCGGATTTATTGACAACACCCATTTTTTTCCCGATCACGCATGAAAAAAAAAAAAAAAAAAAAAATTTAAATAAACATAAAAAAACGTGCTGATAACTTAGGTTTATTTGTTTTTCTTTTTAATTTCAATATGTTGAATGTTGAAAGAATAACATTTTAGGAACCGTATTTTATTTATTTGTTTCAAATGCAAGGCAGCCAGTGCAACATGAATTCGAAATTGTATTCTTTAGAGATTAGTTGGAATTTGATAATGATTTATATGAAACATATGGTTTGCTTTATAATACAGAAAAAAGTAATTCTGAGGGAGGGAAGGAGTCAGAAGTCAGTGGTTTTGTAAAATTAATAAATAAATTTCACTTTAACAATAAATGGTATATCAATAATTAATGATAAACTTGAAATTAATAATGCATTTCTTCCATGCAAAATACATGATTATATTGCTTAAGAAAAGTATTTTTTAAATTATTCAGTTTTGTTTCTTTTAAATCCAAGAGCATCGAATACCTCGCGAAATGGTTGTTGTTGACAGCTACCATCTTCGATGATGCCCTGTGCTGATAACTTTTCCTTTTTCTTTTACTATCAACATGTGTAGTAGTAATTTAATTTTGTTAAATAAATCGTTTATGTGGGAGAAGAGAGACAAAAAGAAATAAGGAAAGAAAAAAAAAAGACTATTGAACTTGTCCTGTTATCAAGGAAAGAAAGAAGAAAAATAAATGGTGGTTTGATGGAGAAAATGCTGCTGCTTTTAGTTCAATACCTTAGTCCCTTAATGATCTTGTGCGTAGATTGCGGGCCTGGCAGTTAATGACTTACTGATCAGGAAATGCCTCGACACAATTTTGTATATATTTAGTCAACTTTGAAAAACAAACTGATAGATTCTGTCGTTATGAAAACTTTGACTCTAACATCCAAAACATTTTAAAGGGTGGTTTTTACTTAAAAAAAATTCAATTAAAGTTAATTCGAACGGAAAGATTCAGTTCTTGAGTAATGTGTATTATGTAGCCTTGACAGTTCATTAAAAAAAAAAGTTAACTCGTGTGTGAATTGCGTCCAGTTCAGCATTTTCAAATAAATAAATCAACCCTTTCAAATTTACGATTAAGATCTGCACCCGTATTAGAATTAAACTTTCAAGCATGAATTTAAAATCAATGGATTGAAACGATTTATAATTTACTTTATTTTCATTGTTCAATCCGCTTATTACTTAACAAAAACAATAAGAAAGTTATGATTCTAAATTCTCTTCACTCTAAAAATGTTTTTCAGTTTTTTCTTTCATCAACTGTGATAAACAATACAAAAGAGTAATTTGTGTTAGTTATAATGCACACTTTATTAATTCATTCGTTTTAAAGTTGAAGTGAAAATCATTTGTTATTGCAATGCTTTTTTTCTTTAGTTCTTTCAACGCGATTATTGTGTAGCTGTTGGTGGTGTGTGAAATTGAAGTAATAAAAACTATCTTCTGCTTATTGTTTAGTTTCTACTTATGTCCACTAAAAGGCTGTATTTATTGACTTTTCATGCTTTAAACTTTATTAAACGATTATTGCTATTCTGATACTAAGCTCTCATTCACACTAGAAATATTTTTGATGTCCTACATGTTAATGTAGATAACAAAAACACTTGACAAAAGGAATTTATTTCAAAACAAATATGAACTCTCTGAGTTTAAATTATATAATTAATTTTTATTAAACATTTTTTTAAAAAATTGATTAATTTTATTTATTTTTTATGAATAGTGGAAATCCTGAAAAATTCTGAAGTTTTTAGCTTTGCTGCTCAAGTTTTGTTTGTTGCTGGAAAATAAAACAAAAACAAAACAAATCTACTTTTTTTCTTCTCTTGACAGTAGTCACACATGATGCTATTTTTTGTTGTGGTCTGTAGGGTTATTGACTTATTTCTCCCATTATTCATACTCCTCAATCATTTCCTCTTGCTGTGCTTGTTACACTGTACAAGGTTTATTTTACTCACTCCACGACTGTTGCTGCCACGGAAATAGTGCTTAAAAGACTCCTAAATGAATATTCACGACTGTGATACGAAATTTTCTGAAGAGACTGTTCGACATTATTTATCATCAATGATTATATATATATATATATATATATATATATATATATATATGGTCGGTTGTTCTGTTAATTTAAGGGACATAAGAGATAACTGCTGTTAAACTATTCATAGCTTCTACAAAAGTCACCTTTGCAAAATTAATGTATCCACTAAGATCTAGCTCAGGTTTAATAGGAAATGGCTTCTTTTCTTTTTAAGTGATTCTAACAGAATCACTTAGAGTTTGTGTTCTTTTCCTTCTCATACTCCCATAAAAAATGTGAAAATGTTATTGTAGTTTACTTATATAAATTTGTTAACCAATGTCATCTTTTACTTTGAGCCGCTAGAGTGATTGCATTTGGGATGCCAATCTTATTGACATTTAGGTACAACTAATATTATTCAGCTGTCAATAAAAAAAATCTAATTAGGATAGATAAGTAAAATAAACTATCCAGGACGACTTGAATATTCAGTTTTCATATCAGAATTTGAATCAACAAGTGGGTGAATTGAAATCAATCGAGAAAAGCATAATTCAAAAAGTTTTTTTAATTAATCTTTTATTGTTTTGATATTTTTTCTTTTTATAATTGGAAATTTAATCCAGAAATCCATATCCAAGCCTATATTTATGTCTAATGGTAGCAGGATCCAACAAAACCCTGTCAATATTTTAATCTTGAAATGCCATTGACTTTAATAGTTATGACTTTCTTTTTCAAAATGACTTTATGGAAAAAAATAAATGAATCAAAATTAAATTATAAGACAAAAAAATCTTAAAGAAGAATATTGGAAATAAAATGTTTTCCCTATTTGTTTGCTTCAATATGTCTATAAAAAAAGAAGCTGACAGATTTGTACTCTGACCTCTACATTTTCTAGCCATCAGGATGCCTAAATTTGAAACATTTACTTTCTTTTGTGTTTGAAATGAAATTATTTCTCTTTTACACCAAGACCATCTTGATAGCATTGTAGGCCCAAGTCAAAACAATGCATGGGGATTTCTACCTTTCTCTATGAATTTTAAAGGTTGCAGTCATGATCTCTGACATGATGACAACCCAATATAAATACATTAATTCACTGTATTTCATTTTCCTGGGAACTGTCACATGAAATCGCACACCTTTTATACCATTACAAATTTGTTTATTTTTCCTAGTTGAATGTCCCCAGCAGTAGAAACAGGTAAAGGTATGCCTAAAAGTGGATGTAGATTGTAATTATGTACTTAGGGGAGCAGTTCTAGCAGTTGTTTGTGGATTGAACCAGAATGTTGACTTTAGGAATTTGCTCATTTTTCTCCTTCTTTTCCTGCTCTGTAGCTCTTTTTTCTCTTCTGTGCACCACTGAAAACATTGTTTCATCTCTGTTTAAAGGAGTATCTACCTGGAAAAATATTAATTTTTAAAAGATCTTTTAATACATAAACATTTAGTCCTTTTATCACTGTATTGAATATAGAAAACCACATCAAAGTCTGTTGAATTATTCTAGAAATAATTACATTTTTGTAAAAGGTATGTTTAATACACAGACAGTTATTCAAATAATATATAATAGAATTGTTTAGTAAAGTACTTATTCATGGACAGAATACATAGATTAGAAGATACTGACTGATTAACTACATAGTTAAAATGATACAGAAGTACAACAAATGACAATTTTCTATTGCAATTATTTTGAATAAATTTTCTATCTTCATGAAAATCACTGCTTTTCAATCTTAAAGATAGACTGTTTAATCATATGATAAGACATCTACTCCAAGAATTTGTCACTTTTCAAAAAAGAGCTTTTTTTGCTTTTGTTTTTTTCTGGGTGTTGGGGACTTTGGTTTACAATATCAAAATGAATTGCCCAAAATTTACGTAAAAAATAATTTTATAGTTTGACATCTTTGTGTCATTCTTAATGACATCGAGATTTTTTTTTTTACTTCTGGTGACCTCAAATAGCCTATGTTTAGTATATGTACTGCCAAATTGAGTACGTGAAGTAAAACTTAGAACTGAAAATAACTGAGAGAAGAGGAAGAAGTTTATAGTAAATAAAATACATTTTAGGAAAAATATCAACTTTTCATATTTGAATATTTTTATAGAAATATAAATAATTTTTATGTCTGCATGATTATTTTAAATATTTTATAAGATTAAATAATGTAGGTGAGTGACTGACTTAGGAAAACAACATTTCCAAAGTTTTCATATAAGATATCTTTTAAAAATAAATTCAGTTTCTTCATCCAAAGTTCATGATGAGGCTTGATTTTGTATTTAATCCTTTTTTCTTTTGTTAATTATGTACAAATTGATAATTAGGATAATATAATTCAAAATGAATAAATTTATATAAGTAAATAAAATTAAACACTTAGGTAAAAGTTCTCATTTTAAAGAGAAAAAACTGAAATCATGTTATTGTAGCATAAAAAAATCTGAAAAATTGTATAGATTAAAAAACATATATATGATCTTAAAAAGAAAAACTTATTTTTGAATGTTGAAATTATATTTTCTGGCCAAGCCTGATTTGAAACTGTAAAGTTACTGATAAAAAGAGCTAGGAGAAAAAAACTATTGCACAAATTGTCAATGAGTTCTCAAAAAGTGTAAATAATGACTGAAATTAGCTGCATATTAAACCACTGTCATTTTAATGACTAGAACACCCAAGCTAGATTATCTTCTTTGTAAAAGTTACCATCGTTTAAAGAAATTAATTCTTGTTTCCTTAATATTCACTTATAGCAATAAAATCTAAGAAGAGGTAATAAAACTTTAGAGATTTTAATTTCAATCCTGTCCATTGATAGGTCAAGTAATTATTCATTTTGCCAAGAACAATATGTTAGTATGGCTCTTCGAGAATCTTAGGGTCCTATTGTCTACTGTGCCCATGCCTTAAGATAGCACTGATTATCACTTGATTTTGTAGGATTACTTTCTCTTGTAATCTTAGGTTTTATTTGATTATTTTTAAAGCTAGAATTCTTTCTGATGGAATTAGATTATATAGAAGATATATATAAAATCACATGCATAGATAACAACTTTACTGTGAACAAATGAAGAACATCTTTTAATAATAATAATAATAATTTTTTTAATTCTGTCTTGAATTGTTAATTCTTTTTTTTAAATATTTTTCTTTCTTTAAAGGATAGAACACCTTAAACAACTCGGGTAATCCAATAAGATATTTTTCTTTTTGTATGATTCAATTTATGATTTGGTTTGGTTTCTTTGTTTAATGGCATATAAATCTTTGAGGGCTATTTAGTGCCAAAACCATCTTTGTAGAACAGCAGTGATATTAATAAGGGGGTTCATACTTTTCCCGAGGGCACTAGTCTGAAAGTGAACCTAATAGCACAACTGGAGTTCAAACTCACTTACTTTAAGGCTAGAGTCCAGCACTTTAGCCATCATGCCACAAGGACTTCTCATTCAATTTATGGAGGTATTTTATTGGTGGATATGCTGCAAATATTTGCAAATGATCATTAACTTTTTTTTCTCCAATTTTTGTTCAGTTTAGGAAATAGAATTTTTTTAATGATGTATATTCCCATTTATTAAATGAAAGTCATTTTTCATGGCATAATCATTAGAAAATGCATCTTAATTTATGAAAGTTCTAAATAATCAGGTTGATGTAAAAGTTCCCAATACCAAATTTGGCACAGTATTAGGAAAATCTTAGAAAGTGTTTTTGAAGTTTAGTTAGCTCATTCAGTCAACTCCAGTACATCATATTTACAAACTTTAGGAAAAATTCATATTATGATTATATGGGTAGTACATCACCATTTATGCCTCTGAACTTGAAGATAGTCATTCACTGAAATTACAAGGAACTATCATAAAACAAACTTATGGTGAAAGTTACTTAATTTTTTTCTCTAAACTTACAAACAT
The DNA here is from genome assembly GCA_963585895.1 of Sepioteuthis lessoniana. Classification (NCBI taxonomy): domain Eukaryota; kingdom Metazoa; phylum Mollusca; class Cephalopoda; order Myopsida; family Loliginidae; genus Sepioteuthis; species Sepioteuthis lessoniana. Next base: position 38,837,890 of record OY757936.1, on the reverse strand, counting down.
TAGCTTGTGTGCAGATCTTAAATGCACTCCATAACTAATCTTGCAGACTGAAAATCATAATCTGCATCCTTTCATTTCAAATTATAAATAACATAATGGTAGTTTCTTTCAAGGCAGATTTAGCAGATCTCTTTGACACAGAATTTTCATCAACTTGAGATAAAACCCACTCATACATATAAAAATCTCTACTTTAAATCTTAACACCTTGAACATCCCAAAGAATGCCTACCTTTCTCGCAAGCATTAGTAGTAAAAATAATCTGCTCTGATAATGATGTATCAAATAAATGGTGATAAAGTAAAATAGCAATTCATGGCATCTGGCTACTGTCCAAATTTGAATTTAAATATTTTAAAACTAAAAACAAAAGTGACTGAATTAGATTATTCTCATGAAAACATTTAGTAATACCCTCTCATTATTTGCTCAAATATTTTAAAATCAAAATCTAATCTAAAAGGTACTTTTTAAAAGCCAAATATATTAGCCTATCAACTATGAAAGAATCTTAGAGAAATAAGAAGCAGCAGCATACTAATGCAGTAACAAGCCAAAAATAAAATCTGTTAAATTTTATCAACTATATGATATTAAGTAATAATCTATGTTTTGGCCACCAATTCATTAACTAGCTTTATAACTGTGAGAAAGCTTGTAAAAAAATTGCCTTGATTTTAATTGCTGAAGCAAAAATGTCATTTACCTGCTAAAATGCATGTTGCTTGAAACAACATATTGAAATATCTGAATGGCTATTTTATTTTAGACTAAACAATTTTAGACATAGAATCAAATCAATTGACTTCAATAAACTGCTGTTGACCATGACTTCACCTGAGATGCAAAAATCATCATTATGAAAAGGATTGAAATTAGATAGATAAAATTTTAAATCCTGTTCCCAAATGAACTTAACTGTACATTAAATCATTCTGAAAATATAACTTGTAAATAAAAGGATATATCACATATAGAACAAAATATTCAAATGATGTATTATTTACATAAACAGTGCCAACATTACAGTTTGTCTGACCTTCATCAGGGCAGTTTTATTGTTGTTTAATGTTTCATCAAAAAATATTTTCAAATAAAATTATATATATATCCAGCCCCTCCACACAAGCAGGATGCAGCACAAAGTCAATTTTTTAAGTGGAGTTTAATTGGTTTGAATTCAGTTTTCCTTCAAGACCAATTGCCGCACGAAGCTTAAAGAGTCTAGTCTGCCCTACTATATACCCATAGCTGGAGGGAGAATAATTGGATTCATACCTTTCTCAAGGGTATTAATGCTTTGTGAAATGCAAACAGCCTTGTCCAGTACTTGAACTTTGTTCACCATGTCCATTTCCTACAACTGTAACCATTACACCATGAACTCCTCCATGTATGTATGTGTATGTATCTATATGTATAACCCAGTTGGCTGGAGCTTTAAAATATGCCAACTTCATTTGTGCAGAGGGAGTAAAACTTCCCACCCCCACACACAAATGAGTGTCCTGGATTTGACACTAAACCATCTGATGGTGAGACTCTAGTTCTGGAACTTTGAGGAATGTGGAGTACCTCTTCATTGCCATTACTCCCAGCTCCACTTTAACTTTGAGTGGAAGTACCAGTCAAAGTCTCATTTGTAAGCTAAATAGAAATATTTATTATTTTCTATACTTGAAACCATTTAAATGTGTGCAAGCAATATATAGTAATATTCAAAACTATTTAATTGATTGCAAATAAAACTATTAGTGTTTGCTAGCAATACTTGTAACTTGTAACCAGTTAACTGTAGGAAGCTCTGGCTCATTTAAAAATTGTTACTCATAAACTATTCATTTACAAATCATATATTCAATATATATGTATAAATAGGATTTGGCATTAAATAACCTACGAGAGTTGATATTCCGTAGAACATAATCAACCATATAATATGTGTGTGTGTGTGTGTATGCCTAGTCAGCTGGTGCTATGGAATATGCTAACTGCATCTCTGCAGAGGGGGGAAGACCTCCCTCCCACACACAAATCAGTGTCCTGGCTTTGACTTTAAAGTTCTGGCGCTTTGGGGAATGTAGAGTACCTCTTCATAGCCATTACTCCCAGATCTAATTTGATTCAGAGTGGTATTACCTCTTTAGATCTCATCTATAAGTCAAAGAGAAATATGTCATTTTTTAACCTTGAAACTATTTAACTGTGTGCAAACAAATGAACTCTGACTAATTTAGAAATTCTACCTACAAACTCTTCTTTTACAAATCACACATATATATAAACAGGATTTGGCATTAAATAACCTACACAACCAACCAAAATACATATATATATGTGTGTGTGTGTGTGTGTGTGTGTGTGTCAGAGAAAATAGAAAGGGATCCCAACAGTATCTAAATATGAAATATGAAAAAAAAGTATTCAGAGAGTGAGTTTATTTATAATTGAATATTATGCCAGTGTTAAACATTTTGTTTTTAATCAACCATCATCAGAGCAATATTAATATGTGATGTATCTTCTGAATTGAAATTTTAAAATGAGAGAAAAAAATTCTTAGCATTCTATTACTAATGTATGTGATGTAATTTGTATTCAAAATTTTGTTTTAAAGGGTGCTATGGATTTAAATTCTTTTTGAGAAACTTAACAAGAAATTGAAAAAAAAGTTCTAAAAAATAACTTCTTTGTGTGTAGTTTTTAAAATTTGCATATTTTTTCATTTAAAAAATATTTGTGTTATAAAGTTTTTACAATGTCTATTAATATCATAAAATTTTTCAAAAACTTTGTGTGTGTGTGTGTGTGTGTGTGTGTGTGTGTGTGTGTGTGTGTAAACATGTATGCTGCCTCATGCATAAGGTAATTGTGGCATGAAGGTGCTATGGCATTGACATAGAATTAAAAAAATTGAATATCTTGAAAAAGTCTAAGCTTTATTTAATACATGGATATGCTTCATTGTTCGGTTCATTTTTCATGGCATTTTTTTTTGTTTATCAATTTCTTAAATTATTACATTCTCATCATGATGACTTATAGTCCAGGTTAAAAGCACAATAAGTGTAAACTGAAGCCAAACTTTTTTAGACCTTATTTTTCCAATGCAGGTATCATTGGAAAATGAGAAAAGTTTTAATAAACAGGCCAAACCCTATCCTATTCATGAAAACTTTTCTTATTTCCTTATGATACCTGCAAAGATACTTACACCTGGTCTAAAAAAGTTCAGCTTCAAGTTATCCTCACCATGCTTTTGACTTGGACTTAAAGTGTTGAAAGTAGTTGAAAAAAATTAAAAATTAAATAATTGTAGAGAAATATTATTCCTGTTTATCTTATGGACATTTTGAAATCTGGATCTAGATATATTTTTCCTATTTATGCTTTACAGTTTCAGAAGCCTATTTAGCTGTAAAGATTCACATTTTTTAGATACTTTACAAAATGTTTTCTTGAAATATGGACAGTAAAGATGTTTAGTTCTTAAACTTTATACTTTATCATATGTATACTTGAAATTGATTCTCAATATTATTTGAACAATATAAACAAAATTAAATTTAAATAAGAAGAACCCCCCCCCAAAAAAAAACACTAAAGAATTGGTAGTTTTAGAACTTTAGTAAATGTGAAACTGTGTTGTCAAAATTGTAAATTCCTTTGGAGTTCAAGTTGATTGTGATGACAGGATTACTTTGATAATTCTTTTTAGATTACATATTGTAAACATGTACTTTCTACTGTTGCATTCAAAATTCATACTAAAAAGATTAACGAACAAGTTTTTTTTTCTTTACTAGATAAGACATTAGATAAGACTAAGTGTAATTTTGCATGGCAGCTGTAAGAATTCAAGCTTGTTGTTGAAAAATTAAAATAAGGTATAGTTATAATTTAAAAAAAATTAATTAATGATCTTTATCATTACTAGAAGTTCAGTCAGGTTATTAAAATGACTGATTCCAATTGTTAAGCATCCCCCATCATGGTTGTTAAGTGGATTTCTTTTTGACTATTTAATAAAATATCTATTTTGTAATCCTTTAGTATGTTACTGAATGATTGTTAAGTGCTCTACCATGGCTAAGTTGACCTTGAAGAGTGAAGAGCCAGAAAATATGTCAGAACCTCATGCTTTTTGTCACCTGTTATTTAGAAACTTAACTGATTATTGTATTCTGATTCAAATCTCCATGCTATTATCTGTTGTAGAATTTATCCTCTGGTTATTTGCTGATTGTATTATTGTTTGGAGTTATATAGTTTTTATTATTTGATCAGATTATTTTTCAAAACCCTTTTTACTTGTATCCATGAAATAAGTTTATAACAAAGAAAATGGGTGGATTTCAGCACTTTCTTTTTTCTTTTTAGACAGGTTTAGGATTAGTAAAGCTACTTCTCTATAGATTTGCTGTTGTAAACCTTGGGGTTTTCTAAATGTATTAAGTTGAGTTTTTAGGCATGATAAAACATTTTTTTTTGCATGTGTTGTATGTTTTGTTAGTGGAAGTGAAATGCAATTTATCACTTAATTTCAAGGTTCATTTACTTCTTGGTAGTATATGAGATAACATGTAATGATTGATAGTCTGGCTTATACCTTCTAGATTTGGTATGATATTCATTTGGTTGTAAAATAATTAGAATATGAGAAGTTGGTCAGGTAGTCTAGAGAGTAGAAACAGGAAGTTGTTTAGTTGATTCACTCCCCCACTGTGGTTAGTTTATAAGACCAAAGCCAAGAGTTACTCAGTTACAGAAAAAGAAGACAGTTTGGATTTTGTTTTCAGTTTCTTTTGATATTCTGATTAGTTGTCAAATAAATAAGACTTCAAGCTGAGAAATTTCTGTTGATAAAATAAACAATAAAAAGGTTAAGAAGGGTGGGTTTTAAAACAATCTTTATTAGATGATTTTTAAAAGGGTGGCAGGTAATTCAAGAATTTAGAAGTTTCTATTATGAATTCACTTCAGACTTATAGCCCTCCATAAAAAAATGATTTTTCAGCCTTTTCCCACTTGTATGAAGGATGTATAAGGTAAGGAAATATAATTTTAGTCTTAACATTTTATGTAATCTACTTTCAATTATATGAAATGTAGATAACGTGTCCATGTATTTCACTTGAATTATTCTGAAGATTCAAGAAGTTAAAAAATAAACAAGATCAGCTGATTGGAGAAAAGGACACTTCTGGGTAAATCTTGTAGTTTTAAGAATGATAAAAGTTTCTTATTTAGCCCTTTTTTCTTGTAGATTCTACTTGTTTTTATATTTTATCGTAATGTAAAGAATTCAAAATTGTATATCAAGCTGGCATCAATTCATTGGTTAAACTTTCATGAAATTTTATTATATCTATATATTAGTAAAATTTTCATTTTGAATGTGTGTGTGTGTGCATATATATATATATATATATATATATATATATATATATATATATGAATAATGCAGTTTGCTATATTTATGATTAAAGAGTGCTCAATAGGTGATTGAGCATATGTAAAGCTAAGTTAGGATAGAACAGACACAGCCATTAAGCACCATTGACTGCCTCTATATTTTCCTAACTTAGATCAACATATGCTCTATTGATATTGTGCATTTTTTATTGATATAGCAAACTGCATTATATATATATATATATATATATATATATATATATATATATATATATATATATATATATAAACTAGCAAAAAAGCACATTATTAGAACAATAAACTTAGATATTCTAAGAATTGAGAATAAAGTAATTTTCAGTTGAATTTGTATCTGAATGATAATTTTTTTTTATCTACATTCACACCGAATATCATTTTTTAATCAGCCAAATATTTTCTATAATGGAGATAATGATGGCATACTAATTAGAATCCTTAGTGCCTTCATAAATAGAAACATCAGTATTATGGATCACAGTTATAAAAAGAACCTGACAAGTTCTTGTGTCATCAGAAGCATAAAATTATGAGAAAAGATGATATTCTTTCATTCATATATTCTTTTTAGTTTTTGCTTACAATGCCAGGTTTTTTCTTTTTTCTTTACACAAAAAAGGACAATTTTTGTTTTTGTTTTTACTTGTTCATGAATTGTTTTTTCTAGTTGTATCTTTTGTTACTGTCCCAAACTCTGCCTTCTAGCTGAATGCTTTTCTGATTTTTATCATAATTTCTTTTGCCCAGTCAAAGCCACTTTGCATTTATTTGTCTTTTGTTTCATGACTCAGAAATTGGCAAAGACTGTTTTACTTTCTGAAACATCTGTCATAGATAAATGTTACTGTGTTGTGTTATCTATGTTATAAAGACCTTTTAATTTCATGATTTGACTTTTTCTTTTCTGGCAGGTGTCATACTCTGAATTCAGACCATCTAAACTGCAGAAATGGCGGAACCAAAGTATGAAGTAAGTTGATTTGCACATAATCTTTCATTATCTTTTTGTTTTAGCTTTGTTCCAATCTTTTTATTAGCTTGTACTATTTTTTGTGAAATAAAATTTAGTCATTTGGCTGGAAATTTTTCTGAGAGCAATAAATGCTTATCATATATTTTAATAAGTATTATGTTGTTTTTCTTTTTTACTGAATGTTTTCCTTCTCATCATTGCTTGGTATTATTTTTCCATATTTGATAGAAGGTTGCTTGCTTGTTAGAAATCTATTGAATGGAAATTATTAGATTTAGTCATTAAACATTATACAGTTAATTCTATTTAGTTTATTGAGGCTACAAATTCAAAAATTAAATTCTCAGTGAATTTTATATGTATAATATGGGAAAGAATTGGGTTTATTTTGTAACATTATTATTAGAAAGGATTTCTGTATTACTTGTGGATTATGTAGGGAGAGTTTTATATAAAAAATCTGAATAAGAATTGTGATGTAGCACTATACTCTGGTGTTTAAAAACATTTTTGATGTAACAAACCAACAAACAAAAAATCGTTTTTGCTGTAACAAGCCAGCAAACATAGATATTTTAGATGTATTCATTATATAAATTAGGTTAATTCAAATCAAATTTTAATTTTAAATTAAGTATAGTACTGAGTCAACTTTAGAATAAAATTAGTGGATTTAGATAAATCTTTTAAGATTTGTGCTTCTTATTTTTTTAAAAACTTACAGAAATTTTCTGAACTTTTTTTTTGTAATGATAGAAACGTTTGGTTTGGTTTGGTTTCTTTGTTTAATGGTATATTAACCTTTGCTGGTAATTTAATGCTAAAGCCATCCTTTTAGAAGAACAGCAGTGATACTCTTTAACCCATTGCTGGGAGGATAAAGGGGTTCATACCTTTCTCAAGGGTATTAGTTCAAAAGTGAACATAATAGCATGATCAGAGTTCAGAATTTCAGCACTTTCACCATTATGTCACAAGGACTCTTCCTAAGAGTATCTTTTAAAGTGAGAGATAAAAATTCAGAGAGTGGTGTATTAGGTATTGTTCACCTTATTTCCTTTAATTTCTTTTAGCTTTAAAAAAAATATATCATAAATACCTATCTTCTTTTTCCTTATGACTGACAGACAAATCAACAAATGAGTAAACAATATGATTTTTTAAACATTGCAGTGATATTACATTGGTTTCTTAAAAAACATAAATAATTGTAAACTCTAAGCATAAGAGAATAAAATATCATTCATTTTTTGCAGCAAAAAGTTGAGGTTGAATTATATTTGAGATCATATTGTACTCCAGTAAATATAGTGAATTGACTGTTTCTAAACTCTGATTTAATTCTGTTCACTGACCTTTGGTTGCTTTAGGTTTTATAAAAACTGCATTAGTTGTTGCAGACTATCCCAAATCCTAAAGTGTTATGACCCAAGAAAAGATCCTGCTGTAGAACTCTTGAATCATTCCATTACTTAACGGAGTGTAAGAGAAGAATAGAATTGATTGTGTCTATCCACTTAGCAATAAACAGTTTAACAATCAACTTAGCCTTCTTACATAGAAGAAATAAATTATTGATAATGTCTGCTTGACTGATATCATCAATCAAATTAATGGTTATCAATTTTAATTCTTCAAAAATTGATTTTATTAACTTCATTTTATTCATAACTTATAATCAAGTCATGATGATAGCACTAGTTCCTGCCAGACCACTAAGTTAGGTGGTGATGAATCTGCTCAATACTTAGATGGGTGACCACTAAAGAACAGTAAGTACCATAAACAGTGTGAATTGTTTGTGCTAGCCTTAGTAAATTCTAAGTTTAGTTAAAACAAAATTGTTTTGATTTTTGCAAATTCCCCAAAGTATGGCCTTGTATCAAATCTGACTTAGTTTTGCAGGAAAATGACTGTCAATAATTTTTGTTTTAGCTCAATCTGTTTGTATTTCCTTTCTGTCAACTGTCTTTTCATAATCTATATCTCAAATTAATTTCAAAGAAATTTAAACTAAACAGCTTGAAAAAAGATATTTTTATCACTAATTAACTTGGTGATTAGTTTGAACTTTGAAAATAAAATTTCTATTGCAAAGCATTGGAGATGAAATTCTTTGTCAATAGAAAATGATTCTCAACTTCTTTAGATATGGAAAATCTTTGACAGTTTATTCATCCAGCCAGGTAGATACAAAAGTACCATTTAATAATTATTCATAGCTTAATTTGTTTTCAGAATCTAAGTATTTTAAAGATACAAATATCTTTCTTTCTAATTATAATTAATTCTTTCATTAACATTAAAAAATGCCATTAACCTGTGCACAACTTTATAGAAGCTATATGAATAAAATATTTCTTCTATCATATATAACTCGAACATATATCAGCCCAGTCAGCTGGGGCTGTAGAATACACTAACTGCATCTCTGCAGATGAGTAAGACCCTCCCCCCACTAATGAGTGTGCTGGATATATTAAACCATCTGATGGCAAGGCTCCAGCTCTGGAGCTTTAGAGAATATGGAATATCTCATCAATGCCATTATTCCCAGGTCGATCCTCACCAGGAGTGGTAGCACCTGATAGGGTTCTATCTATGGGTCAAATAGAATTGGTTGACATTTAAACTGTATGCAAGCAGATGTCTTATATTAAATCGAATTGTTAGAAATCAAACTGTTTGATCATTTAACTGTGTGCTAACAAATGAATAATATTGAATAGAATTATTAGTGTTAAATAGCAATACTTGAAATTTTTTAACTCTGTGTCTAAGTTGAATTCTTAGTGTTACATGGCAATGCCAGAAATCATTTAACTGTATGCAAATAATCATTTGTTTGTACTCATGTAAATGGTTTCAAATATTGCTATCTAATATAAGTAGTTTTAATTCTAAACGAATTAGTCATATTAGAATATTTGGAATGATTTAACTGTGTGCAAATAATAGTAATACCTGTGTGTAAATAAATTAGCTCTCACTCATTCAATAATAAGATTATTAACAAACTATTGACTTAGAAATCATATGTATAACAATTTAACTGCATGTAAACAAATGAGGTCTGGCTTGTTTACAGATGTTACCTACAAACTATTTGCTTCTTAATCATATATGCTTAATATATATGTATATAGAGGATTTGGCATTAAATAACCTACAATGGTTGATATGCCATTAAACCAAACCAAACCAAACCAATGAAATACACACACACGCACAACTATAATTTGACAATTTAGATAAAATCTAAAAAAACAACACAATTTCCTATGCTTTTTGTAGTATGCTTCTTATTTTAGAGTAGAAATTGCCAGTAGTAATACCTCAACACCTGCTTGATAATAACCCCTAATGATATTAGTATTAAATATAAATGATTAATCAAAATAAGTATGGATGAATTACAATCAAAATAAGTATGGATGAATTATCAATTGTATATTCAAACCAAAAATCTTATGTAAAATCAATAAGATTCTTCTTACCCAAAGTAAGAGCACAGTATCTTTATTCAACAGTACACTGTTTTCGACATAGTGAAGTTACATTAGCTAAAAGATTTATTTATACCATATTCAACAAACTAAACATTGTCATTTGTCTAAATTTCTCAGATGAAGCTTGATAACTGTTATTTATTCTACTCAGAACCATCAGGGTGTAAGACAGAGGTTGATCTTTTGAGGATTTTTTCCCTATTTATCCACCTTAATATAGACTGAGGCACACAAATGGATCTATTTGTGAATCCTGTATGCATTGCTGCAAAATATGACTCTTGCTAAGTTTTTTGAAAATACAACTTCCTCTGTAGAAATTTGACTTCTAAGTTCTATTGAAGAATATAACCTGTTCAAGTTTATTGCTAATTTTATTTCTACTAGAAGTATTCAACATGTTAGAATAGTTGTATACAATTATGTTCAACAATCATTGAAAAGCAACATATCACATTTTGGAACTAACAAAATCTTTTTTTTTTTTTTAGGAACTGTGGTTGAATATTGATCAGGGTTGCCAAATTAATTTTCAGACATTCAGAATTGAGTAAAAAATATTTTAAAAAATCTAGGAAATCTATTAGATATTGAACCTTCAGTCACTGCATGCTTTATCAGAATGTGAATAATGACACTAAAAATTTAATCAAATATATTAATGATACTGTTTTTGTTAATGCTAATCAGTCTGATATATAGACCTTTTACAAGGGTATTATAAACAGGGAAAATATAATAGCTTGCATAAAAAAGTTTGATAAACTGAAGTTGTTTCAGTTCACTCACAAAGCAATTATCTTATATTTCTCAAGAGATGTTAAGAAATTTTGGGTATAATGGAAAAACGAAAAGTGAAGAAATGGTAAAAATTCAATCAATCATCATATACTAATTTGAAATAAATCATAGGAATTGAGATATGATCACTTGGAATGTTTAAAATAATGTGAAATTGTTCTAATGAAAGGAAAAGAATTGAAAAATATTAATTACACCACTGGAGGAAGATAGAAAAATACTGTCAACTTTTATTTGGTTAGATTTGGTTCATCTTTTAATGCACTATCTGTATAATTCAGGTTGTAAGTGATCATGGTTTATGAATATGGGATGAAAATATAAAGAAATATTACTAACTCTGTATGAGTAACCATTCTAACATGTTCCAGATTATTCAATGGCCACCAACCTTTGAAAAGTGATTTGCTGCCATAATTATCTATAAATAAACTTGAGTTAAAATTCTGACATCTAGACTTAATCAAAAATATCTAAATTGGTAACATTGATATAGTTATTTTTATTACAGTGTTAATGAAGATATGATAAGTAATTGACACAAAATACAATGTCCTGGTTTGAGATTGTTTATTCATAGATCAATTAGTTTTAATCAGTTTCTCTTACACAATATATGAAACTCTGAAATGGGTAGTTCATTGTTTGCTACAGAAACCAATCTGCAAATAATAGAATAATTATTTTTTACACATGTATATATGCACACACACACATCTAAGAAATGTTTTGATTTTTCATTTTTGTGATTGTGGAATTCCTATGAAAAAATATTCATCTGAAATTTTTATGGTTAATGTTGATTGTTAGTAAAGTGGGATGAGGCATAAAAATTAAGTGAATGTAATGAATTTTAACGACCAGTTAAACTGAACCAGATGTTATGAGTGCTCTGATGCCTGATGCTAATCTCCCTTTCCCTAAAGAAAGTGCATTGAGTGCTATAATAGTTAAGTTAGGCTTTCAGACCATTGTTAGTTTGATTCTCACTGGATGTTCTATATTTTTGGCCTAAACAGAAAAAAAAATGGCCCCTCTACCTCTCCTTTGAAGAGCCAGTGATATTGACCTCTAATGTAGCTGTTACTAAAGCTTAGCTTAGTTTGGCTCAATATCTGATGTATGTGACACTCATTGAGAAATGAACTCACTTGTAATGGTCTGTTAAACTAGCTTGCTGATCATTATATCATGTGAGATGCCCAAATAACTGCTTATAGTCAAGAAATATTTCTTTATGCTAGTACTTTCTTTAGTCAAGTTTATAGAAGAGCAATTTTTTTCCTTTTTGATTTGTCTAGTTTCAAGTTTGCTTGATTATTACTCACAAGTATTAGAAAATAGATTTGATGGAATAGAATAATAATATTTTGAATCGATTATGTCATCAACTGTATCAGAATCAACAGAAAACTACAATATTAAAATGACAAAAATAATTTGAAATAATTGGTTTAGAATTAAATAATTATGCACTACATTTTTTCTTTTTAGATATACTAATTTGTCTTTAGGTGTATGATTTTATCTAGTTTATGGTGTACACTTTTTGCCAGGTAAAATATTACATAAACTGAAATGTCATAGCTTCATTCTAAGCAATATTTTTGAATACTCCATGCTTGCAGGTAAGAGAAACAATGTGTATTTTTTAATAATTTTATTTTTTATTGAGAATAGAATTAATAAAATGCTTTTGAAAGCAGATCTTGATTTATGCAGTGTGTGTGTGTGATGATTGCTGATCTGAACCAGACTGTCCAATGGAAGAACTTGATTGGTTGCTTGTGGCTGTGACACGCTAGGAGACTAATACCTGCCTCTCATTCTCACTTTGGAGTTGTGTATTTTTGTGTTTATCGAAGACAAGATACTTTATGAAACTTGCATTTCTGGTGCACATGCACAACACTGCTAAATAATCAACTCAAACAACTTATTAATTTACTTTTCTGTTATACTCACTGGAGATAAGGTATTGTTCTATATTTACTAATCATTTCCTTGAAATATTCTACTAATTATGTTTATTCTTTAGGGATATTTTAAACTCTTAAATCCTTTAAAATATTGTTGTTTTCATTTAGAAAATAAAAGATATTCTTAACCTGTAAAGAATATAGCTTAATGAAAATGAATACTTAGAAACATTTCTTACAAATTATATATGTCGACATTAGTTATACTTTTATCTCTTCATATCCTAATTAAATTTCATTGTACGATAAAATGGGGATAGTGATAAAATATATTTTTCTTTTATTTAATTCAGATGAAAAAACATGTTTGTTTTCTATTGAAATACACAAATTGTTATGTTGCATTGACTTTATCAAATAGACATGTTTTTAACTTGGTGATTGTTTAATAATGTTGAAAATTTATACATTTTTCTTCTCAGCTGTTTTTGTCATTTTGAATATTTGACCTGTGTATTTTATTATTGAGTATGGAGGGAAAACTTCAATGAAAGAGAGAAAAAAATTTTTAAAATGAGCATTGTTTTTTTGTTAATGTTTTTCTTTAGAAGTTTCAAATGTTGGCTGACCTAATATTATCATTTTCTCTGATTCTTGGAAAAATGTGATATTTTATCAGTTGATTTCATGTTTATATGTGGCTATGATTAATTAGAACTAAATGGTATTTTCTTGTCTTTTTCCTGGTTAGTTTGTCTCTCTTCATTTTTCTCTTATACTTAAATAGATGAAACTTTTATGTAATGATTATCAGAAAATCATAAAAGGAATTTAGAAGATTTTAATTCATAAAGTATTGAATATTTCAGTTTCATTTTATTCAGATAAATTTGGTAATGACATTGTGAATTTGATGCTCTTTAGTTATAAGTTAAGAAAATATGATTTTTGAGTTTTTCTATAATAGTACTATTGACCATGCTGGTAAATAGAAAATTGATTTAAGATGAAATATAGAACACCTGGTGAGAATCAAACTAACAACAGACTGTAAACCTAACCTGATAACCATTACAGCATTGAATGCACCCTTTAAGGGAATGGGAATTACATCAGTTCAGATTTATCCATGCATAGTACCTTGGATCTTGATTTCTGGAGATTTTTTTTCCAAATAAATGACATTATTTACTTTTATCCTATATTAATTAGTTGGTATCTTATTTTATCAACTAAAACAACTTGTTTCTTTGAAGACATCAAAATATGAAATTACATTTGGAAATGGGAGAAAATGAGGGTTTTCTTTCTCTTATTCTGCTTTAGAATTTTTAAATGAAACATTTAATGTCTTCTTAAGTATTTAAAAATTGAGTTAATGTCAACAAATGAAGTTATAACTAGTGTAAAAATAAAATTTCTTAGATTTTTATTATTATCATGACTATTTTAGCCTTTTAGTATTTCTCATCATGATTTGTTCTTTATTTTAAAAGAAAAGGCTTGATAAATGCTTGTTTATTTCTGATAACTACAAATTTTATAAACATGGAAGTTTTGTCATAAGTTTACAGAATCTCAATATATACCAAGGTGTTTTAATAGTTTTACTTTTAATAGAGGCATTATAAGAACTTCAATTTAGGAGTTGTTCTTTTAATTTTGGTCTTTAAATGCAATAATGATACTCTATTTAATTCTATTCATATTTCAGAATTACATATTTGTACTCACTTAGAAGAAATAAATATTTTCATATTTTCTTTAAATGAAAAAGAATCAGCCCTACACTTGAACTAGAGCAAAGTGTATTTTTAAGGAAGAGGTTTTTACAATACAATTTTAAAATTTCTAGTACAAACTAAGTTTTGGTTTATTCTTTAAAAAGTTATATTTATTACTTGAAACAATTTTAACTTTGTGAATTATAAGTCTGTGAATAGAGGTGAAAGTTAAGTAGTTCAGTCCCAAAGCAATTTCCTTAACTACGAAGTATAAAGCAGTTAAGCTGTCATCATTTTTTACTGTAATAATTTGGTTGATTCTTATGATTTTCAAACAAGCTAATTCTTTTCACTTTGTATATTTTTCTGAAATGTTGGGATTTTCCAAAATATTTTTTTAATTATAAAATTGATTTTGAATTTGAAATTTTTTACTGCAAAATAGTAATTGTTGCAAAGTTTTATAAGTTTTCATTGTCTTTTGGTTTAATTTCAAATAAAATTATTTGATTTATTTTTATCTGTTGACTGTTTAGCATCTTTAGTCTTGAGCCTCCTGATCGCTCCACAAAGAATGATTTTTATAAGAAAATATATTTTCAGTAACTCCTGAGAAGAGTTATTAAAATAATAGAAAATTTTTTCAGACGAACCTCTTCTTGGCATTCTTAACAGCATTTTGACTGATTCATTCTTTTACCCTCACCTGGTATAAAACTGTAGGGGTGTCCTCGTGGTGTAATGGTTAAAGCGATGAACTGCGGAATCGTAGTACGCGAGTTCGTACTCCAGTCGCGCTATTATGTTCACTTTCGGGCAAATACCCTTGGGAAAGGTATGAACCCCCTTATTCTCCCTCCAGCTATGGGTAAATAGTAGGACGGACTAGGTTCTTCAGCTTTGTTGAGGCAACTAGTCTAGGAGAAGGAAAACTCTGAATTCAAACCTGTTAAACTCCGCTTAAAAATTGACCTTGTGTCATATCCTGCCCGAGCGGAGGGGTTGGTAAATAGTACCTGGTATAAAACTGCAAGAGAAAAATGTGGCAGATCTCCTACAGAAAAAAAAAGGAAAATGAAACATAATGGTATAGAAAAATAAATGTACCCTACATGATCGCACATTAAGTTTCAGGTCAGTTTTATATAAAATTTTTCAAGAAGGCTCTAGTTTGTTGCCTTCAGCACCAGGTGGAGTTTATTTGCAGTGATCCTACAAAGCTCAAGAGAATGAATTAAAGGAAATCAGTTGCACTGTTGAACATAACTGCCATTGATTATTTCCAGAATGGAAACCCTGTTGCTACCTGTAATATTTCTTATATGAAGGGAATACTGGAACAAATTCAAAGGGGCTTGCTGCTATAACGGTTAGAAATTTAATAGCAAAACTACCCCAAGTAACTTTTCCACTAGAATTGGTCCTGTGAAGGAGAAAGACCTGACAAAAACTGTATGCATAGCATTTCATGTATATACAAAATAAAGCCGTATAATGGAGAAACAAATCTGTCAAGTCAGACTCAAAGGACAGAAGAAAGCTATTACCAAAGTTGAGATGGAGAAATCTGGTTTAGTGGACCATATCTGGTGAGAGAAAGGTAAACATTACATCTTCAAATGGGATAAAGTCACTGACCAAGGATTGTTGGTGTGTGAGGAAACTGAATAAAGTAGAATAAAGTAGCATATATCTGTTTATTGACTGCATTCTTTAGCCAGGTGTGTAAAGATTTCAGCATTATGTAATCTTCTTTTAATTAAGAAAATGGGTGTTGGAGAACTGCTTCTCTTAGGTATAAATTTGAATTGAGTAGAGACGTAGCACACAAAGTTATGGATTGATATCAACCAAGCACTTAATGTATCTGGAATTACTTATGTTTTTATCTATTTAGTACTTTTTTGAATTTTTCTTTTGGTACTATTGTGTTTTGCCTGTAAAAGGAAATCCCTACTATCCACTGTTTTTCTCTTGGATTTTGACACTTAATAAGGGCTGAAGAAGGAAATATATTAACAATAAGAATATTAAAAGGTTTAAGTATCCTCAATATTGGCATGATAGAAAAAAATTTTCCCCTATTTTGACTAACTTAATACATAATTTTTCAACTTATTTTCAAGTTTAAACTATCATTATATTAAACTTTGTTTGATCTTGTCAATAAAAATTTAGTGTCTTTCATCATTTTTTCATTTTTGATATCTCAGACAAGGTAAATGATCAGTCTTTCTCAGTTGTTTACAAGTACTTGTAACAATGACTCTTATTACTTGTTTAAAACTTTAAGTAGCTGCTTTTCCACAGCTCTACACTTGCTGTTCTGGTAAGTATAGAAGCAAGTTAGCTATCAGACTGTGTGTGTGTGTGTGTGTGTGTGTGTAGAAAGTTACGAACCCTGTCTCAAATAACTTAAAGAATTTTATTGTTGATTCCTTTTTGGACACTATCTCCACTTTCAGTTTTGCTTGTTTCAACTCTTATACAAAGTAATTATTCATCTAAAGTCAGTTGTTGAGTTTGTTCACCAATACACTCACTGCTTTATTTGGGCAATCATTACAGAAAGATATCTGTAGAGTTTTGGGTATGATCATCTATATGAAACAAATTCTTTATTACAAAATGATGTCAGAATTTGTTATTATTGTTATGATTGTAAAATAGTATTTTAAAAAATCAATTATAAATCATTTGACATGGATAATAAGAATATCCTAAATCTAAAGATCAGCGAAATTGTAGATTTGACTAGTTTTATCTTTTATATTTGAATTGTATGTGGAAGGAAAAGATCCTGTTTATAAGTTATTTATAAAGTAAGAAATTCTCCAGTGATGAATAAATATTCTATATCAAACCTTGAAAGGGTTTACTAAAAAGTACAGAATATATTGGTATTTATGTTGTAAGTTTGGTAATTTGCAAGTTCAGTCCTCAATTAGAAAAGCAGTGTTAGGAAAGAGTAAGAAAGACTGAACTGAAATTATAAATACGAGGATCATTAAATAAGTTTCCAGACTTTTTTTGTATGGGCACTTTTATTGATAGTACACACATGAAACTCTAGTCTCCTTCGAAGTAATCTCCTCCAGCTGCAATGCACTTGTACTGTTCTAACAACTTCTGGAGAGCCCCATGGAAGTCCTCTTGAGTGAGCGTGTCAATGACCTTCGTCACAGCCTCTTTCATCTCCTCAATTGTCTCATAACGACAGCCTCTGAGCTTAGGGAATAACCAAAAGCCACAGGGAGCAAGGTCTGGACTATAGGGAGGGTGAGGAATTGTCTTGATGCCCATCTTGTTCAAATAGTCTGTGACAAGGATGGAGTTGTGGACTGGTGCATTATCCTGGTGGAAATGCCACTGACCTGATTTGAAGAGTGCTGGCCTCTTCCGACGGAATCTCTTCCTGAACTTCCTTAAAACCTCAACATAGTAACCCTAAGTCCAACCCTAACCCTTTGGCCAATCAACTCTGGTGTATTGAGTTCCTTACTCCTCCCACACCTTTCATCATCTCTTACAGACTCCCTGCCTTCCTTGAATCTCTTATGCCACTCAAAAACTGATGCTTGATTCATGCAAGATGCTCAAAAAACAGCCTGAAGCATTCTATATGTTTCTGTGGCATTTTTTCCAAGTTTAAAACAATTTTATTGCATATCGTTCTTCTAAAGTGTCAGATTGCATTTTTGAAATTCAGCAGCTGTGACAATCAGGATTTAGTAGGGTGTATTCCAATTGCTGCTGTAGCTGTTCATTTGAAGCTGAAATCATAAAAATTAGTCATCTCATAAGATGTATAGCAATAAGATACTGAATTTTCAAGAGTCTACAATAATTTTAAATGCCCATACGAAAAAGTCCGGAAACATATTGAATGCACCTCGTATTCATGATCTAGAGATTCTTTTTATATATTTTTATTACCATCAATTCATTTTAGAAATGTTTGTTTTAAATTAGTACATTTTCTTAAATATCTTCTTCAAAACTGCTTATTACAAATTTTGTTTGAATCTCTGAGATGAGGAATTGTCATTATTATTCACTGATATAACCAGTCCTCATCTTGGTTATTATAGTCATAATGTTTCAACATTGGACCTTCTGGTCTTCTGATGTCTATTATAGTTGGTAACCTATAAATTTCCAACCAAACCTCATCAACTAAATAAAATGTTCAGTTTATAGAAGGTTACAGATTATGTTAGACACCTGGAGAGGCATGAAGGTACAACAATTGAAATGCGGTGACTATAATAATAACTAAGATGAGGATATTAGTCTAAGCACATCAGTGAATAATAATGCTAATTACAAACCTTGCATCAAAAGAGATTGGTTGACTGAAGAGTTAACCATATCCAAACTACAATCAAACTTACTTGTAATTCAAACTTTCTGATTTATATAATTTGAGTCAATATTTGTGACTCTTGAGTCATGGCATAAATAATTCAGCCTAATTAAATGTACAGACTTTATCTCTATTGAATAAAAGTTTGCAAATTATAGAGAATGAATACTGACATTTTTTTTATTGTTGCATTTAGCTATAAATGCATTGGCTGTCTTTATTGTAAAAACTAAATTTTTTTTTTTAATCTCCAAATAATTGATGATAATGATCATCATTAAGGCGTACTTAAAGCATGAATCCCTTGATTTTCTCTTACAATATGTCCCTAACATCTATTACTCTTGGTAGTTTCTCTAAATTATATTTATTGTTCGCACAGAGCTGATGAATGTAAGTTTTAGCTGGTTGGCCAACACTGGTGTGTCCATGTGTAGGAGTCCATTGAAAAATATCATTTGTGGGTTCATCCTTACTTCTTCAATTGTGTTTTACTTAGTTTACTTTGATGGTTAATGAAATGGGAGATAAATGGCCGTACACCTGCTGTTTTGTATGGTGGTGCTTCCAAGATTTGTTCAAAACACCATGCAGCATCTTTCTGATTATTACAATATCTATATAAGACTGTTAACTAAAATTAGTATCTGTTATATTGTGTCTCTTAGTACATATTAAATTGGAAGTTCTACTGTTGAACCTGCAAAAGTTAGCAAGTCAGATTTGTAAAAGAACAAACTAACTTCTGGAGATAAAATATGCTGAAAGCTATGATTTTAACAGTCTTCAGGCTATTAAAAGCCTTGAGGGTTGTTAAAAGAATGAAACAACTAGAATGAATAAATCTCAAGGATTCTTTTAATGAAAATTTCACTTGTGGATATTTTGAGATAAAAAAATCTCAGTTATGATTTTTTTTTTCATTCATCGTTAATGCACTATTTATGTACAATTCCCAATTTCATAGATTTATTTTGTGAATTTGAGCCTTGACTATTTTTTCCAAAATTCTTGCTCTCTCCAATGGCTTTCATTACTTGATTCTTTTCATTTTTAACTTTGCAAAATACTTTCTGTGTATCATTCTGTATTTTATAGTATTGTCTATTTGGAGTTCCTTTTATTAGTTTAGTTTAGTTTCTTTGTTTAATGGCATATCAACCTTCATGGGTTATTTAATGGCAAAGCCATTCTTGTAGAACAGCAGTGATACTATTTAATCCATAGTGGGGTGTATAAGGAGATTCATACCTTTCCCAATAGTATTATTCTGAAAGTGAATATAATAGTGCAACTAGAGTTTGAAACCCTTTACTTTGAGGTTGCAATCCAATGCTTTAACCATTATATCACAGGGCCTCTCCACTGCTTTTATTAATATTATGTTGAAAACAATACTTTTTGTTATCTGGCAATTTTTACTTTTTAAGTAATTAGGAAAAAATCTTTCATTTTTTAATTTTGGGAATCTGGTATCTTTTTCAGAGATTTTTCATAATTTATAATTTATAGATATTTGATGAGAAACTTTGCTCTTTTCTGATCATTGATGATAGTAGAGATTTAATGTTTTTCTTTTCATTGTCCTATCTATTAAGTATCAAATCCCCTTGAATCATTTGTAAATTTCTGAAACTGTGCATTTTTACAATTGACAAAATCTAGTTTCACATCTTTTTTAGTTTGTTACAAAATTTGCTGATTTGTACCTTTTTGTTCAGCTGAAGTAGAAAATTTACAGCATAATTTGTTTTCACTTTTATATTGTCTTCAGCAATTTCTTAACTATTCTGATTTGGTTAAATAGAATATTCTTTTATCGTTTTCAGTAGAAGGAATCGTGATTTGCAGAATAAATCTATTTGTACTGGCTAAAATTACAACTTTACTACAAACCAGAAATTTTAAATTTTATTAATAAGTTAGCACTGTATTTACTAACTTTCCTTTTTTTGCCTGATTTTCTTTTCTTTTTCTATTTTTCTTTTTTTAGATGATATTTTATAACCATTGGTTGATTTAGATTAATTTATCATCTTTTTTTATTTTTTTATCACATTTTCTCAGCCAGTTATCTCTACCCTTTCATAGATATATCATATTTTGGATTGTTGATACTTGATCTGATGAGGCATGTGCTTCTTCTTTTACATGTTGTCTGATGCACCCCTTCCTAAAAAAAAGGAGAACATTAAAACTCATTTATTTATTTTTATTTTCTATTTCAATTGGATTAATTAAAATATCACAATTTTTTTTTTTTTTTCTATAATTTAATGATGAGATTCCAAAAAGAATGTTCATGTCAAAGTAATATGGGTGTCGGGAGATGATTTATTATTGAAATGATATACCCGATATTAAGACATTATTAAGAACATTACCTTATATTTGAGCATTCATTTGTGTCTGTTCTGTTCCCACTTAGAACCTTCTTTTTATTTCTCATGAATAAGTTTGAAATAGTTTAAATTTCTCTTTATCATGGTAAAAATTGTTAAAGACAATGAGATAATTATAATGTGTTTCCTTTAAAAGATATATTGGTTGATTCAAAAGAAATGGTAACACCTTTATGAGAGTTCCTTTATGGTATAATTTCAAACAGTCTCTCTATGTTCACCATCCCTATCAATACATTCTTGGAATCTCCTGCTGGTGATTAAAAAATGTTAATATTTCTATGGGAGTATCTTTATTAGACAAGCAGAATTAGTATTATGGAGACCACCAAGGGAAGATTCCAATGATGTGTTGATAGAGATGATGAACAAGTGGAGACTGAAATCATAAAGGAACTACTATATAAAGGTTAACATTGTTTTTAAACATTTTGTATAATAAAAAGTGATGTATTTTTGCATTTGTTAAGGTGTGTGTTGTGTCTGCTTCATTTAATATGAATGGTTGTGGTACTGTTTACTGGGGAAATTTCATTTTAGTATTTGGACAATGATGATCCAAAATTTTCATTTTATGGCAATTTATCTGGTTTGTATTTTCTCACATGAAATGATAGTGTTGTGTTAATAAACACAAAATTTAGGATTATCTGTCCATTCTTAGATGTTTTCAACAACATAGATGGCACTAGATCATGGTTACAACAGAAAAAAACAGAAATAATTCTCATTTTAGCTAACCAGTAGTAAAGCTAGATTCTATTTCAACCATACTCTGCATCCCTCATCTCAGAGACCCGAGTCTTGCACATCTTGTGGCTTGAGCTTTTTCACATTAAATTTCTCAGTCAACAAATTATCATATATCTTTTTCTTTTCTTGGCCAATGTCAAATGACACTCCTATAATATCTATATGTATGTAATATATATTTACCCAACCTCTCTATAACAAGCAGGATGCAACATAATGTCAATTTTTATGTGGCGTACAGCTGGTTTGCCTTCTAGACTGGTTGCTGTACCAAGGTTAAAGAACTCGGTCTATTCTAGTATTTACCAATTACTGTGGGAAGAAGAGATAATTTCATTCCTTTAAACCCAATAATGTTTGCTAATAAGCACTGGATATTCTTTTGGTCCACAATCTTTTGCTTTGTTTGCATCCACCTTTTTATTTGCTGTAATTTTATCATAAGAATTTTGTTATCATAATTTTGCAATTAATTTTTCTTTGAAATTTAATAAATCCTACAAAGGTAATCTTATAATGATATCTACAATGCATGCAAGTTCCAACAACACTCAAGAACATGAGTTTTAATTTTTGATTCATTATAGGCATTAAATTATCGAATGCAGAACAACATGAAGGCGAGAAAGAAAAAAATAAGTTAAAATGATTTTGTTACCTGATAATCATATAATCAAGTTAAATAAACATCTATTAACAGTGTCATAATAAAATCATTTTTTTTCTCCGCCCACTTAACAAGATTGTATCGTGAAGACATTTTAAAAAAAATATATATTTGCTCTTAACTTCATCACTTGCGTTAATTTCAAGATGGCTGGAGCATTAATAATGAAAAACCTCTTCACCATTGCAAAAGCTCAGTTTCTATTACCTGATCATTTTTCTCATTAACTTTCCAATTGAATTTAACCAGAATATAATTATAATTTATTCTCCTTGTATTTTTTTTCTTGTATTTTTACCTGTATCAGATTATAATTAATTGTTAGTTTTATTGTCTCAAGCAAAACTAGTTTTCTTATTCGGCTCTGTATGTAAAAAAGTTTATAAAATAGATGGTGCCAAGTGGGTGTTTATAGCAGGTAACGTAATGTAGTTATAATTTTGTTTGCTTTTTTTTTCTACAAGGGGAATTTTATTATATTTCCTTCTCCTTTTGATGAGTTTGAGATTTTTCTAAAGTTATACTTAGTTTTATTTATGGCACTATATTACCTGTGCAGGTTTTTATACCTTGCATTAAATATTCAAACCACCACAATTTTTTATAAATCTACTTAAGAGAAGTACTTGATTTTAATAAAGAAAATGTTGTTACTTATTAAATAAAGGACAAAGTTTTTATTTAAAAAATAATTCCAGTTTAAACTTTATTGATAACATTTTTTTTCTTGTGTGCACTCCCATCAATTAATTCACTTATTTGGTTTACTCATACAAAGTGCAATTTATACATTCAAAGGATTTTACCCCGGTGAAATACTTTTTTTTTTTTCTTTCTTTTTTTTAAAGTAAAGCTTAGCTCCATAAAGAGGCCTTTCTTTGGAAATTAAAAGAAACTTGAAAATAAAATATAATCTTACTTTTCTTGGCAACTTCTTAGTTTTATTTGCTAACTTATATCCTAATATAAGTTTCAAATTTAAAACTTGTATGGATGAATATAAAGTTTTTAAAAACTTCACCAGTCTTAATGCGAACTTGATTGATGAGAAAATTAATAATGCTATTGGATGTTTACTGATTAAACTGGAATAAGAACTTTAAAAAAGTCTTATCAATGCCTATCTCTCTTATTATGAAAAGTTGTACTTAAACTAGTGTCTTCATCTTGGCTATTATTATTGTCAAAAAATTTTGGCCTTAAGGTGTTGGTTATAAGCAGTAATATTATGGGAATTTTTAACCAAATTCTTTATTTAATCGAGTAAATTGTTGTCCTTCCCCTATCCATACTGAAAGGATAGCATCATATCAATTGAGTCTTTCTAATTAAATATTTCCTGTCTCTTCCTCTGAATGTGAGTACATGACTTTTCATGTACTGCCTGATTCAGAGATTGAACTCACAACCACTAGGTTGCTAATAATATGCTTATATTTACAAAGTCATTGCCCCAAAGAACAGATTAGTGGTGACGACTTGGAGTCTTGAACTTAATGTCATTTTGTTTGCCTTTTCAACTGAACCCGAATATATATCTTATTGGAAATTGCTCTTGTAAGTTTTCGGTATCTATTTTGAAAATGGTTTATTTAAAATATATTAAGATTAGTTTTTTTCTTTAATACATTAAACCTTTGTTCTGTGTCTCTCATTAAACATTCCATATATTACTGCATCATAAATGAATTGTGTGACAATGAGCCATTGATTGATTTATAATTAAAAGAAAACTTTTAATTGTGACTTATGAAATTCTCATCATCAACATCCTGATGCAAATGTTTTTAATGGTTATTTCAGATTTTGTTATTTGGTTTTAACAAATCTCTACAGATCTTTCATTTTTTCATTTCCTTTTAACTTTTTAGTTCAAGTTTTTAGAACATATAAAAATATTTTTATATCATATTTGTTTTTCAATATGAAATTTGAATAATTGGGAAAGAATGTTTAAAGGTTTAAAAAAAAAAGGTCCATAACTGTTTTAGCCCAAAGAATCAAGTCAGTCTCTTACTAATCTATTTGTCTAAATTTCTAAGATGAAGCTTGATAATAGTTATTACTTACTACTATCTAATCAGGTGTTTTTTACCCTAGCTCATATTAGAATTTTTTTTTTTGTAAAACGTTATGAATATAACAATAAAGATGAGATTAGTAGTCCGAATATTCTAAGCAATAACAATTATCAAGCTTCATCTCAAATTTAGACAAATAATATCCACCCTGTACAGACCTGATATCAACAGAAACAATTAGAAAGACAAAATAAAAATTGGCATGAAATATATTTCTATGTAGATACCAAGATCTCAAACTAGTTCTTTCGGGCTTGATACCAAAAATGCCAGGTAATTTCAGGAGTGTATGACTGGTTGCAAAAAGAGCAGGGCGTGAGTTGGTCCGAGATAGAATACACAATAACTGTAGGAGGAAACATCAACTACAGTCTGAATTTTCAAGCAAGCTTACCCCATTCCTGGAAAGAATATCCCTGATTAAAGACAAAACCTGAATCCAATAATATCTGGACAAGTCTTACAAGAAAGAATTTGAGGAGGTCAAGTTGCGTCAAATCAACAAGATTGGAAAGATGAAAATCCACAGTACAAAAGCTTAAGCTCATTGCTCACCAGTGAAAGCAATTGTTAACATCAGTAAGTTTCAGCTAACAACCACTGAGGAGTCGGTGCTAAACAAGGGTCTCAACTCAAGAGGATTCCCTACTTAGATTTGATAGCTCCAATCAAGGAAGTAGCCTTGACATTTCCTAAGGTCTGGGCAGATGAGCTCAGATGGAAAGTGTGATGAGCATTAGAGAAATCAAAGCCTCTCAAGCCGAATATCTCCAAGGAAGAAATACTGACCCTCATACCGTTACAGAGTAATGAAAACATCATAATCCTACCAGCAGACAAAAGTAATGCTTCTCTGGTAATGGATAAAGTGGAATACTCAAACAAATGGGCAGACTTGATTGGCAATGGTGGCTACTGTAAAGAAAGACCTGACCCTAAAAACAGAAAGGAGGCTGTCACAGATCCTTAGTAAGATCAAAGATCTCATACCACAACCAAAATACAGACAGCTAATGCAACACTACAGCAAGCTACCACACATATATGCCCTTCCAAAGATTCATAAAGATGGTATTCCATTAAGACCCATTGTCAGCAACAGATGTTGAGCCACTTCCTTGTGAAAATAATCTCTCCATTAATGGGTAAGTCCTCATCATATGTCAAAAACTCTGGTCACTTTGTGGAAAAAAATCTGCAAAGCTCCTATTCATTCCAAGCAGATGGTGAGTTTAGATGTAGTAAGCATGTTCACAAGGGTATCCACTGAGGAGACACTAACAATGGTTCTGGATAAGTTTGCTGCAGATTCCTTGTTAGAAGAATGTGCCTGTATCCCAATAGATAACCTCATGAAGATGTTGACTTTCTGTGTGGAAATGACCTACTTCAAGATAGGGTCTGACATATACCAACTAGAAAATGGACCAGCTATGGGATTGCCATTGTCACCAGTATTGGGGAACATATATATGGAATACTTTGAGGAAATGGCATTAGGATCTACATCACTAAAGCCATCATTGTGACTTAGATATGTTGATGATACATTCATCCTCTGGCCTCATCTGGAAAATGTTCAAATACTACTGGATCATGTGAACTCAATCCAACCATATACTCAGTTATTATGGAGAAAGAACAATACAACAGGTTATCTTTCTGAGATGTACTGATAACTCACACAGAGCAAAGATTCAGGTCAACCTTCACTGGACAGTACCTAAACTTCAATTCCCATTGTTCATATGATGTAAAGAAAGAAATTGTTGCTTAAAACATTGAGCAAAAGCCATTAGTAATGTCAGCGATGTGTATCAAGAGGAAATGAAGAGTTTAAAACAGCTTCCATGGCAACAACTACCCAGAGAGCATAAAATCGGCTCCAAGAAATCTAGATGGAATGACAGAGAGTTATACCCAAAAACTAACCGCAGTCTGTCTGCCCTCTGTCAAAGGCCTAGCTGAAAAGATTCAAAAGATATTCAGTTGTATTAAGAATTCAAAATATCTGAAAATCCCCTTTTTATCATTCTTCACCCTGCACTCAATTGAGGTACCATTTATAAAAAAAAGATCAATTTTTTATTGATTTTTGATTCATCGTTAATTGTGTTGATACTGTGTGCTTATAGTGAAAAATGTTAAATTTTCCGGTACTTTTTTCTGTTGCAAGTATTAAAATATAAATTCTTTTTCTCTACATTGTTTTTTTATTTGGGACCTGAAAAGCAATTTTAGATTAAAAGAAAATCACTTCAGCTGTTGAATTAAAATAACTTAAATTGTTGTGTAAGTCTAACAATTTAATAAAATGAATTCAAATCTTCCAGAGCATTGAAGTATGCAAAATAGTTTTCTTTAACTGTCTATCCTCTCAACTTATGTGTTTTTTGTTCTAGATATTTTAATTAGTATACTTTTTAGATGAGAGGATGTTCTTAAAGCTCTATGAATACTACTCTTTATCTGGTTTTATTCAATGCAATCTCTTTAATTTCATATTGAACATTGTGTCAAACAAGTTTGTATCTATGCTGATAATCCTATGTAGATATTTTGTGAGTGATAGATAGATTCTGTCAAATTTCTTAGAACCATGTCAGTCGTCTACTTTAATGATTGTTATTGATTGTAGAATATATTGGACAATAGTTTAAAATAAAAGAAAAATTGATTTCTTTACTATTGTAATTTATATTAGAATTCTTTATTTAAATGCAGTCTTACAATAGATACATTGATTAACATTGTTTTCCATTTATTGTTTCTGACAAAAAAAAAGTTGTCTTGTTATTATTGGTGCTAAATATTAATACATGTTACAATTAGCTTTTCTGACATTGTACTACCTTATGCTTTGTGGATATGATAAAGGCTTGATTTATTCAAAGAAATAAGTAGCTACAAAACCCATCTGCATATTTATCTATAGGCAGCAATCTTTCTCTTAAACATGTTTTTTTTTTTTTTTTAATCATGGACAAGGTTCTTTTAATAACTTTTTATTGATTTTTTTTTTTTTTTTGTCTTATTGACTTTTAAGATTTTAAACATTTTGTTCAATTTTATATAAAATTTGTCTAAAATTTTCTTACAAAGTGCTTTCCAAGGTATAATTAAGATGTTTTTTAAATCCAGTTTGTAGTTGACAAAATATTCAATGTCTCTCTTTACTCTAGACAGGAAGTATTCCTGATATTAAAAACAAAAGTTTCATTGGATTTTTCAGTAAAAATAGTATCCTTTGAAAATGACGTGATGATAGAAAGCATATATATATGTATGTAATTTTAGGATAGTGTAGACACAGTCAACACCACTTGGTGACTGTCAGGCTTTAGGCAAGAAATCGCCAGTCACCAAATGCCATTGACTCTGTGTCTGTTATCTTAATTTAGATGTATATGCTGCATCACTGATATCAAGCATTCTTTATTTATAAATATAGCAAATTGCATTATCAATATATATGTATGTGTATATGCATGTAGAAAATGGCATATCATGTTGAGATTTTTATTTGAGCAATACTCTTAAAATCAATTTCCATTCCAATTTGCAACTAAATGATAATTTTTGAGGTTTTATATAACCTGTCTAGATTATGTACTATGAATGTCAGTAGATCTAATAAAAGAAAATGGTTTCACATTAAAAAATACCAGAAGCAGATGATATCCTGCATAAACTATGACAGATGCAGACAACACAGATGATCTAGCACTGCTCACAAATACATCCACTCAAGCTGCATTCCTGTTGTTTAACTTGGAACAACCAGCAAGAAACATTTACTTCTATGTGAATGCAGATAAAAGTTCATGTATTTTAAACAAGAAGGAGCCATCTTCACTTTAAATGGCAAGCCTCTGAAATTTGTAGACTAGTTCAAATATCTTGGTAGCAATCTGAAAGCAATGTCAACATATGCATACGGAAGGCATGGACTACTATTGACAGGTTGACAATCTCATAGGAATCTGATCTCTCTGCTGAAATAAAGTAGGATTTCTTATAAGCGTGTTGGTACTATTGTATGCATGCATCACCTGAAAGCTAACAAAATGCACGGAGAAAAAGCTAGATGGGAACTATACAAAAATACTAAGTGCTATTTTGAACAAATCTTGGAAGCAGCACCCCACAAAACAGCAGCTTTACGGCTACTTACCTCCCATCTAGTAAACCATCCAAGTATAATGAAAAAGACATGCTGGGCACTGCTGAAGAAGTAAGGAGGAACTCATACTCTCTTATGGACTCCTACATACCAGTGTTGGTTGTCCAGCAAGATCTACATGCATCAGGTCTGTGCTGACACTGGATGTAGTCTTGAGGACCTACTGGGAGTGATGGCCAGTAGGGATGGATGGTGAGAGGGAGTCAAAGGACTCTGTACTATCAGCATGACTTGATGATGTTTACAAAATCATATTATCTGTATTAAGCATCTATTGATGTGATTTTAGTCTAAGATAACATTTTTCTGTTTTTTTTCCCCCAAGAAGTTTGGTTACTGTTTACATGTTTTTAGCAAAGGTTTGAAATTATATGATTCATTTATTCTTTAAGGTTTCTTCTCAAAAATAGAATCTTTTTACATTTTCTATTATGTTTTAATTTTTTTTTGAAAACTGGCTGAAATACCCCATGCTAATTTGTTCTAATGTGGTACTCAGTGTTCTTTTAATTATTCATTTTATTTTGTTGTGAAAATTTCTTCTTTTGGTTATAGAAATCTTTTTCTCTTATCTTCTGCCTCAAATCAGATCTACCTTTCTTATTACTGGAAATAAAAGTATTAAAATGTACAAACCAAAGAAAACTGTATAGTTTAATCCAAAATGGATTTTAGTAAGAAAGTGAAAGTTGATTAAGTTCTTTTTTGAAAAATTATTTAAGTTAGGGAGGGGGAAAAGGTATTTTATGATTGTCCAAAGGCTAAAGATTTGTTCTACTCATAAAATATCTTATGTAGAGGTTTTGTATTTTTTAGATACCATTGTAAATTATTTTGTTTCCCACTTATCTAAGATTATTAGGCTTAAAAAAGAGGCTTCATTCTCAAAATCTTTACTTTAGAAATTATAGGAAGTTAAGAGTTTAATCAGTTCCATCATCCAGTTATAAAAGAGGTAGGAATTAATCCAGATACGTAGCTAATATGAAAGATTGTCCAATTTATTCAGTATTTGAAAAAGAATTCTGAAAGTATTTCTAAACGATAAAAAAGTTTTTATTGAATTGTGGAAATAGTAAAAAAAAGAAAAAGTTTCATAAGAATATTAGTATAGATGTATGAATGAAATAAAATATTCTTTCATGGAGTAAAACAAAAACATCAGTCTTGCTTTAAAATTTGTTGATAATTTCTTGTATTCACTTTATATTTCAGCCGCCCTGCCAGTAAAACTTAAAATATGCTGACTGTTTCCCCTGCAGAGGGGTAAGAACTCCCCCAACAAAGCATGTTATGACACTAAATTGCATCTGATTGTGAGGCTCCAGTTCTGGAGATCTGGAGTACCCCTTCATTGTCACTCTTAACCAGAGTGGTAGTACCTGTTAGGGTCCTATCTTTAGGTCAAATAGATCTGTTTAAAAATTATTGATCCATCAACAAATATGTGTGAAAAAACTCTTAAGAAACTAGTACAAAAAAATGTAAATATGAATGTACAACATCATCACACTATCTGCAATGAATCTCTCTGACTCTCTCCCGCCACCCTTCTCTATCCTTCATCACTTCCAGTAGGTCTTCAAGGTTACATCCTGTATCGGCACATAGCTGTTGTATGTAGGTCCTAGCTGGTCGTCCTGCCTTTGCTTGTCCATGTGTAAGGGGTGCACAGAAGTATGTCACTTATGAGTTCGTCCCTACTTCTCCAGTAGTGTCCCGCATGTTTGGTTCTTCTAACTTGGATAGTTTTTATGATGGGTGGTAAGTGGTCATACAGTTGCTGCTTTGTTGGGTGCTACCTCCAGGACTTGTTGAATATTGCTCGCAGCATTATTGTGTAGTTGCCGTCAAGCTTTTTCTCTATACCCTTTGTTAGCATCTATGTTGTGTATCCATACAGCAGTATCGACACAACTGCTGCTTGAAAAAAACTGCGTTTAATTTTATTGGTCAGGTATGACTTCCATATGACTGATAGCCTATCAATAGCTGTCCATGCCTTTGCTAGTTGTGTGTTGATGTCAGTCTCAGTTGATGAAACACTGCTTCCTAGGTAGGTGAACTTGTCTACTAGTTTCAGAGAACTACAGTTTTGTGTGGAGATGTCACCTCTTTGATTAAAGCACATGTATTCTGCTTTGTGTGTGTTGACATGGAGGCCTATGCCTGCTGCTCAAGCTGACAATGAATGTACGGTGAACACAATTCCCTAACCTTTGGGTATAATTGCTGAAGTGCTGAACTGTGGCCTTAAATTATGTGAGCTTGAACTCCAGTCATGCTATTACATTCACTTTTGGACTAATACTTTTAGGAAAGGTATGAAACCTCTTATCCCCTTAGGTATGAGTAAAATAGTTACTCTGCCGTTCTTTTACAAGGATGGCTTTGACATTAGATAACCCATAATGGTTGATATACCATTAAAAAAGATACCTATATTAATCTGTTTCCACATAACCTATATTTACTATTCTGTTGCATATTATCAATTTTTGCTTTAATATAATTGGTCCTTATAGCATTGTTTTGTGCTAGTATTAAAAGTTTCTCCCATGAGGTTTCTCCTCCTTTGCCATATCCAGGTCTTCTTGTGTGCAATCTCCCCAGTTTGTTGTTTGAAGTATATCTTGATTTTTTTTTAATTTCTCATTTTTGTTTTCTAGATTTTGTTGTTTTACTGTTTGTTTTCATATTGCCATTGTTGTTGTTGGCTGCTCTAATTAGTCTTTCTTTACTCTTTTTAGTATATTTCTTGAATCTTTGAATTGATGCATCTATGTAATCCTCAATGATGATGAGTCCTTTTATTCCTTCTTTTCTTGATACATATAGTTGGTCTATATCATCTATTTGGGTATAAGAACCTGTGAATCATCATTAATTTCCTTATCTTTCTGTTCATTTGTCTGAGTTCCTCTCGTGTTCATTTTAAGAATGGTCCAGAGTATCTTACAAGGGAAACTGCCCAGGTGTTTATTCCTTTGATGAGATTTCTGCTACCGAGATTGGTTTTGAGAAGTTTTCTTGTTCTTTTGAGATATTCTTTTTTTAGTTTTTCTTTGATATCTTTGATGGAATTCACTTCCAATATTCCCAAATACTTGTAATTCTTTTTTCCAAATGTTCTGCTGCTTTCCTGATTTTGGTTGTTCTAACCCTTCTCTTGTTTCTCTTTTCTCCTCATTAGTATGACACATTTTTTAAATCTTCAATTCCATTCCTCTCTACTGGCTGTTTTTTTTTTAACATTAAAATGATTAATATTTGAATAGCATTAATCCTAAAGTTTTAATTACAAGATGATTGTACTGAGAATGAAGTGCTGTGTTGTGAAAACAAAGAATTAATTAGTTCTTATTGGAAATAGATAAGAAAACATAAAGATAATCGCATTTGGCTTCCTTCGTTAAATTATCTATTAATTAGGATTATAAAAGGGTCTGGTTTTAAGTTTAAAACTTTCTATTAAATATATAATTTGAGACATTTCTAGTTCAGCAACTTGTTTTTAAAACTAAATTACTTCATTTCAATGTTCAAAAATGAATTTTAGAAATCTTCTAGACTTATAATTTCTCTATAAGAATGTAAAATTTTTCTATTTTATTTTCAAATATACTTTTCTTTGAGCAAAACAAAAATTAATAACCATCTGTATAACACTAAAAGTAATGACTGTTTAGACTCAGTTCTCAACAGTAACTCTTAAAGAAATTCACTTTTCTATTGAAAATTAAGCTTTGCTATTTTATGCTATTTACTCTGATTGAAAGTTAACAAGTGATGATTAACCTGGTTAAAATTTGTTATTCTTCTGTAGCATTAAACTCTTTCTAATTCTAGTTCCTGGTTAAATGCTCTATAATGATTTAATGCCTACCTATTACTTTCAAAGATAGCTCTTGTTTAACACTCCTACATAGCATTATTAAGATTTATTCAAATGGTCCTACTAAAAATATCATTTACAATTTAATACAGTGTAGAAGAGAAGATGATTTACTCCGTGTGTCAAAGTGAGTATGAATATGCCTTGTATGTGAAATGAGTGGTAGGCTTGTGAGAAAAAAAGAAACATGGCCCTCATAACACCTCAATTTAAGATAAAACATGCTCTTGAGCAAGGAGAATTTGTGAGAGCAGTATATGCAAATTTTTGTAAACATCTATCCACAAAATACTGTGCTGTTATTGGTAAGCAGTTCCACACCTCTTTTGTAGAATACAATCTCCAACTGTTTGATGATGTTGACAGTCCTGGAATAGCAATGGCCTCCAAATAGCAAATCGACTGGGACCGCAATCTATTTGCGCTAGGTAATGCTGGCCCTCAAAGTGGGTCACTTACATTCCGATCCTGCTTCAACGTACAGTCTTATGGATCTAGCAATCACTGCCATATTTGCTTTTTACAGTCATTGATTGATTTATTTCAATTGATCCTGTTCAAGTGTTGTTTTTTTTTAAGTAGGAGTGGTCTGTCAGAGATATAGTAGATCCTATTTAAGGCAAATGTCAGTATCTTTTTTATTTATTAATTTTATTGCACCTCTACCAAGATCCAGTTGAGAGGTAATAATGACCTTGGTCTGGAATGTACAACATTATGAGGTGAGGTGAAAAGTTCATAGGCTGATATCATATCTGCTATTGATGACTTTTACCAATGGAATCCAAGGACTGCAACACCAATAAAAGAAGTGTTTTAACCACAAGGAAAAATATGTTGAAAAATAAACCTCATTTGCACACATTCCATGAGCTTTTCAATTGATCTCTGTATATTAACATATCAATTCATCAACTTTGCTAAATATCCTAAAACAGTATACTTTCTTTTGTGTTGATTGTATTTAGTATAAGGAAAGTATTTTTTACATATTGATTTTTACATACTGTTTTTAAGTTTTTCTAATTTTAATTAGCATTTCAACTAGAATCAGGTAACATTCTGCATAGTTTATTAGCAGTATGGTAATTATGAAAATATTACTTCATCTCCTAAATCCACAATTATCATAAAATGAAGTAATTTGATAAAAGTTAAAATCATTGTAATCAAATTGTCTGTCTATATCTTTTTATACACAGTGGAAAGATGTATTTATGTAGATTTTAAATCTTTTTAGAGTCTGTTTTTTGTTTTTGTTTAGCTTATATGAGAATATGCAATATAATTGACAACTGGACCTAATAGTTTTATTTATTTAGAAAAATAAGGATTTTTTTCTTTGCAAATTTTCAACATTAGCTTTAATGAATAATATGTTTATCATTTTGTTCCAATCTCTTCTGCCATCTTTCAGGTAATTTGATAATTCTATCATCTAGAACTTTTTAATATTATATCAGTAAAGAACTGCTCTGGGTGTCTTTGGCATTCTTCTTGGAAACTGAATTTTTTTTTTGACAGAATTCTGTAAAGACCAAAATAAATATTAATCCTAAGTATGATAGATATCTGGTGAATATCGCAGATAAATGAAACCTTCCCAGCCATATTTTAACAGTTTGTGCTTGGTTATCAAAGAAATAAGAAGTCTAGTGATATCCTCATGGAATATTATACCTTGTCTTTTTAACTAATTATAAATACTTTTTATAAAATTTTACCTTCCACTGGTTTAATTGGGAGCAGTACTTATTTAAATTGTTTGGTTTTCTTGAAAGAGTTCTTTCAATTTCACCACACACAGTATTATTATTTGAATGAGGATCAACTTTTGATAGAATTAGTGCTGTTTATTTTACATGCTCCCAAATTGCTTGTATTTCATTCTATATAGTTATAAAGTATTAACTTTTCATCCCTTATCACAATTTGTTCAAGAAACAGAATGCTTCTGCTACATTTAAATAGTGTGTTACACATAGAAATATAATCCAGTAGTCTTTGTTTTCTGATGTGGAATTTATACATCTAGGCAATTAACATAACCAACCTAATACAAATGATTTTTAATGATTTAGTTGTGTATTTTGTCTATGTAATGCCTCATAAAACATTGATTATTCTCTAGTAAAGCCTTCCTGTGGTTGCTATCAACTTCAACTGCTCTCTCCAATCATTGTACTCTGAGAAATCATGACCAAAATACTTTACAAATCCTATTTAATACATCCAGTTATTTATAGTATCTTTCCCATAAACTACACAAATATTTCTTTGTGTTTGAGTTGAATTTTTACCTTTCTTAAAATTTAAAAGTATTTTAAGCAAAAAAAATCATTATTTACTTTCTTACATTTTTAATGTTAGAATGATAAAATGAGAGCATGAGAATTTTGACCAAAGGTTATTAAAAAAGTACATGATATGATGACTGCCACAATACAATAAAAAGATTTTTTCGAATGAATTCAGCTAGAACTGAATCTCCTAATGACATCTTATTACAAAAAAACAAAATTGAGTTTTTGACCAACTCGATATTTAATCCAATTTCCTCTTTTCAAGGGCTGCTATATATACATGACCTGAATCCTTTATCATTATCCTGCTTAAAATATAAATAAACCACTGTAAAACTAATTCTTTTCATACTTTAATTGGTTCCTTCTCTAATTAGTAAAACCAGATGCCATGAAATAGGTCCTTCAACTGATAACTAACATTTTTTTTTCTGTTAACAAATTTCATGATTTTTTAAATTCTCTGTTCAGCTGTTACAATTGTTTTGACTATAAAGTTTCCTGCCACAGTAATTATTGTATTATTGTTAATATTTTGTCTTAATATTTTTCTCTAAGCATATTGTGCCTTTTCTTTATAGAGATGTCCTATTATAGCTATTCTTAAAAAAAAAAAACAATCCTCAAATTTAGCTAAATTATAAAGCCACTACTTTTGCTGTTACAAAACAAAAGTATGTATCAGTGCTCTCAAAAAATTTTGGAATCATGGATTGCTGACAGTAAGAGATACTAGTTATATCAATAAACTTGATTTGATTCTCTAATAAAAACATATTTTGCAGAATTACCAAACTCATACTAGGCTGTAAAAGTTGCCTTTCTTAAGAAACTTTACCATTGTGAAAACTGAGTATCTTATAATTTCAATAAAAACTTGTGACTGTTATATTGAAAATCTTTTGGGCCTTTTATAACTGATAATTGGAAACTATATTGAACAGAAATTGTATGCCTTAGAAGAAGATAATGCTGATTTTTTATGAGAAGTAAAAAAATCTATAGCTTACATTTCTTTTCTTAATCTTTTTTTAGCAGTTCTGAATGGCATCTAAGAATGGTTTAGTCTCTTCATACTCTGGCATTGATTATGTACAAGCTACCAAGAAGAGTATTTGTCTTTTTAGAATTCCTGATAATATACCAATAAGGACCAAAAAATACTGGGGTGGGGATTAAAATTTTCTTACTATGTATTTTATTCATTGTGGTTAAAAGTCTTGTACAATTCTTATCAAATAGATACAAGATATACACTTTCAAAAATATTTCATAAAATGTTTTGTAATTTGTTGCAAATTAAGACTGACTCAAATGATCACAATAGAATTTAATGTATTAAACCAGAAAATACAAATGTTTATATTCTAAGCAATTAATAACCTTTGTACAGAAAAAAATGCTTTGAAACTGCAAATATTCAATATTTAAATGATAATTTTAGGATGTTCTTGACCAAGAGTGTCATATGAAAAGTTATACTAGGTTTAGATAACCACCCCCAAGTCAATAAGATTAATCAAAAGTCTCTGTAGGGGTTTACATATTAATTCACTCTGACAGATGGGGAGTTACTTCCCCTCAGGCTCTGAGCTGCCAAAGCTGGATTAAGAAGATCCAAGATGGCTGATTGGTTAGCTTTAATCTGAAACAGACTTCAGGTAGTTTACCAATTTATTTTTTCTCATCCTTCATTTATAAAAGACTTGTGTTGGTTCTTAGTTATCATTGTTTGTTACCATTGAAACATCTGAATTTATAACTTAAGAATTATGTGTCTGTGTTAACTAGTTTGTGTTGAATTATATATTGTAAGTTAAATGATGCATTATAACACATCACTGACGAAGTCCTGGGCCTAACTTATAAAACAACAACTTTTAGACAAAATTTGACTTTATTCATCAACTTAGTCTCCTTCTAGGGTGATACACTGATTCCATTGCTTCTCTAACAATTTGATGCCTTTTTTATTGAACGATTTTTCTTTGGCCTCAAAATATGCCTCAGTTTCTGATATTACTTCTTCACTGGAGCCAAATCTCTTTCCTTGGAGCATTCTTTTGAGGTCTGCAAACAGCCAGTAGTTGCTGGGTGCCAGATCTGGAGAATAGGGTTGGTACAGAAGGAATTCAAAGTGCAATACATGTAGTTTTGCCATCGTTGTGTTCAACTTGTGACACAGTGCATTGTCTTGGTGAAAGAGCACTTTTTTCTTCTTCTTTTTTGGCAGTTTCTTCATTCAAATGCACCAATAATACTATATAATATTTGCTGTTGATGGTTCTTCTTTTCTCAAGGTAATCGATGAACAAAATACCTTGCGCATTCCAAAATATGGAGGCCAAAACCTTGCCTGCTAATGTTTGCGTTTTTGGTTGCTTTGGACGGCTTTCATTTGCTGCTGTCCTCTCAGCTGACTGCCAGTTTGACTCTGGAGTGAAGTGGTGGATCCATGTTTAGTCCATTGTTAGATGTCTATGCAAAAACTCCTTTTTATTGTGTTGAAACAGTTGCAAATAACACTCTGAATTGTTGACGTGTTGTTGTTTGTGATTGACTATGAGCAAACGTAGCACCCACTTTGAACACAGCTTTCTCATTGACAAATGTTCATGCAAAATGGTGAATACACTGCCTTCTGGTATCTCACGCAACTTCAATTTACAATTGGCCAAAATGTGTTTGTGGAGTTTTTTTGGTGTTTTCTGGGACAACTGCCGAATTTGGGTAACCTGAGTGTTCAGTATCATTTGTGTTTGTATAACTGCGTTTAAAGTCAGCATACCACCTCTTAACCATTGTTTCCAACAGAGCACAGTCTGAATAACACTTATCAAGCCATTGCTTTGCTTGAACATT
>OY757936.1:38604487-38792297 GCA_963585895.1 Sepioteuthis lessoniana | reverse complement strand
CCTAAATTAGGAAGTGGTTTCACCAAACTACTCAACTTTATTTAAGAATAACAAGGAATACTTACTATAACTTAACACTTGTACCCAGTTATGGTTGGCAGAACTGGAACAGTCTATCTGTGGATTGAATTAAGGTTCTGTGTAGTCTCCTGAGTTTGACATGAAACACCTGAAGAATACTTAGGAACATATCATTCAAAACCTTATGGGTATAACAATAAAGATGAGGTCAATAGCCCAAATATTCTAAGTGATAAAGATTATCAAGCTTCATCGCAGAAATTTAGATAAAGAATATGTCTTTTTCTGTGTTTCCATTGCCATAATTCCTGTCCTAAGATTAATGAAACCTCGCCTAGATTTGAATGTCCAACCTGAAGGTAAGCAATGAAATGGTATTTTCACTAAACCAGTACTACTGCTTGAACAGCACTGTAAAATTAACTTGAAAGTTCTAAATTAAGCAGAGAGTACAAATACTACACAGATCTAAGAGTGCACAAATACTTTGATCCTAAGCAGAAATACAAATCTATACTTAGATTCAATCATTCTTATGGCTAATATGATAGGATATATATATATATATATATTCATTTAAATAGACCTG
This sequence comes from Sepioteuthis lessoniana, assembly GCA_963585895.1. Taxonomy (NCBI): domain Eukaryota; kingdom Metazoa; phylum Mollusca; class Cephalopoda; order Myopsida; family Loliginidae; genus Sepioteuthis; species Sepioteuthis lessoniana. The sequence goes on along the minus strand of OY757936.1, from coordinate 38,791,687 downwards.
ATAAGGGAACTGGTGTTGTTGTGCTTAACCTCTCTGATTATATTCGTAAGGTGTCTGTCATCTTGGACAATGTCTCTAAGATCCATCTGTTGAGTGATTTGTCATTTGATGATACCCTTAAAATGAAAGTAAAACTCCAGAAGTGGTTTCTGCAATTACATAAATGTAAATTTTCTAACTAAAGAAATTTATGAGAGAATTTGACTTGTGGGTTCACAACGGCCTAGAATGTACAGGTTACCTAAAATTCACAAGCCTGATGTTCCATTGAGGCCAATTATTTCTAGGTATGGCTCAGTGCAACAGGAATTAACTAAATGGCTGGTTGAATTGTTGGACCCAGTCCTACAATTTTATTCTGGTTGTTGCGTTAGTAATTCCTTCCTATTCATGTCAATGATATGCCAGCTTCCCCATTGCATGGATACTGAATTTCTTGTTTTGTTTGATATATCCTTTGATTTGATATACATGTATATATATATTGTTCACCAAAATCCCTCTGGGAGAGACTATAAGTATTTGTGCTTATCACTTATACCATTGCCATTTGAGGCCTCCACCTTTTCCTGAGAATATATCTACTGAGTTAATGAAGTTAGCTACTAAGTCTGTCTTGTTCATCTTTAATGATACTATGTATTAGCCAGTTGATGGCATATCTATGGGGTCTCCATTGGGCCCTCTTCTGGCTAATGTATTTGTGGGGTTCCTCGAACAGCAGTTGTTTGATAAGGTTCATAAACTTTATTGTTATGTATGTTATGTTGATGACACTTTTACTTGCTTTTCATCACATAATGAGGAATTAAAATCTTTTTCATTGTCTGAATGGACTTCAGCCTTCCTTAATTTTCACTATGGAGGAGGAAATCAGCAATCGTGTGTACTGTAGCATAAAAACAATAAAACAATCACCTTTAATTATGATATTTTACAAAATAATTTTACTACAATCATTCACCACAATGAGAACACCTAGCAACACTTTTATACATTAATGTTAATTTGGTCAGTGAGCAGCAAATAGGAAAATTCCTTGCATTGAGCTACAGCAAAAAACGATAAGAATATTGTTCTGCCTGTACACTGTTGACAACAAAAAATGTCAGTTCTTAAGTTTCATCATTTTAGTTGTTCCTAAGCAAGATTCAAATATTTAGCCATTTCCTACATTTCTTATTGATTTTCCCTATAGACCCATAGAACACTGTTCATATTCATTCCTCCTTTCAGTGTCTGCAATTAAGTCATCTTTTGGCAATAATCACAAATATAAAATCTTCATAATGCAGAAAAAGATATTTTTCTCGTATTTCTCAAGTGAACGTAAATATTTTTTCCTTGGGAAAAATATTTCTACTGTGAAAATAAGTTGTTTGCAATTTTATATATCAGTACACAATTAAATATAAGCATAAAGAAATCAGAAATTTGTCTTATTTTTCTCTTTCAATAATGTCATGACAGATTTATATCTTTTAGTATAATTTATATCAAAATAATGCTAAGCGAAATATCTTACTAAAGAAAGAAGTCATTTTCTTTTTATGGCATTGTGTGGCTCGTATCAGTCTTCCTTTGAGTAACACAGGATCTACAATTAAAAGTTATACATATTCAAAAGTATTAAATGAAATCAGATTTAGTCTTTTGATCAATGATTGAAAGAAATACTCTTTAAAATTTTATAATTCATATATGAAGGAGTCATTTATTTAGCTAATATCTCTGTACAGAGGAATGAAATAGGAGTAATCTTATTATTTGGTATGTGCAAATGTTTCCAGCAAAAAATGATTTAAAAATTAAGTCCTAAGTTTTCAAAAAAAAAGTACTGGGAACTTTTGCACATACCTTTAACAATTGTCATAATCTTTTTTTTTTTTTTCAAATTGGCTAATTATGATACTTAAAGAAAATTTAACTCAAAAAAATTTATTTAAAACAATATTTGATGGTTCAATTTTCTAAGATGAAAAAATAACCAACACAAAATTGCCACAAAATCCTCATTTATCCAATAAATATTTATAACTTGGTATTTTTATGTGGAACATTTTTTCCCAATTATCTCGTGAGGATATGGTTAAACTTTTCTACTTAAGCATTTTGATCTCCAGAGGCAAGAAATAAATTTCTAGAAAGAATGTTTTGATATTACACAAGGGCAAAACTTGACAATATCAAATTACATTATCTTAACTTTGGATATCCTAATTTTAAACATGACATTTTTTGCCTAATATATTTTTGCATTTGTTTTCCCCAGGTTAGTGAACAGCTGCCTTTGAAATCATTTTGTTGGTAGCATTCTGGGAATAGCAACATTGTAATGTGTTCAATCATTGAATGTATTCTTCTGATATATTAGGTGATATAAAATACCAGGATTTCATGAAAAAGTTTGAAGAGGTACAATGTAATTACATTTCAGATTAAAAGTTCTGCATATAGGTTTGCCAAACAGGTCTATTTATTTTTCATCCATCAGAAGCCATGTAACATCTTGACATGTAGACAGAGAATGTTTATGTTTGAGTGAGAATCAATGGTCCCTGGCACTTCCAATGGAAAATGGTGTACTCTGATGATAGCCAGCTGTAAGAGATTAGACAAATGTCTTGTACTTTCTTTCTGGCCTGTCAACAATCCTTTCAAATTGATTTTAGTTCCAATGTTTTATTCAGATTATTTGCTATTAGGATATTCCGGTATAAGCTTTCATATCAATATGTTACAGTTCACAGAGTGGAGAAAAGCAAGTTGTATTGAGAGAATAGTAGGTAAATTAAGTTTATGGATTGTTCTCTATAGTGCATGAAGGCTTCTGCCCTTTTTATAAATCAATATCAATTCTTTCATCTTTTTCTTTAGAAATTTAAATGGACTTTTTCTTTTGTTCAGTTTTGTTGGATAAATAACAATTTGTTTTGGTCATTTATGCTTTACTCATGATGCTGGTTACTGAAATCTTAACAAGAAGAAGGAATTGGTTTCTTTAAGTTTTCAATTTGTATATTGGTGAAATTTTTTTTCTAGAATTCTTCAAGGAACATTATTGTAAATAATTATTCAAGACAAAGTTTGACATTAATAATTGTACTGTTTTATCAACAATAAATTTTGAATGACATTTGAATGATACAAAAATAAATATGAGATTGCACTGATTGAAGTAAAGCGGGAATATTTTAGGTGAGACACGAGGTTAGATATTTGCCATTATTGGACTTAATATCTAAAACTTGGTTTATTTTAATACTTGGGTAGGTCAAAAGTCTTGCAATATTTCAAGCTACAGAGTTGAGTCAAATTTTTTTCAGATTTACATTGATGGTTTTTTGACAACTCGTATCTCAGTTTTACAGTGTTAATTTGATACAATTTGTTATTCAATCATTGTTGCATTGTTTATTCTTTATTTGCATATATAATGCGTAAACATTGTTTCTTCTTTATTTTACCCTTTGATAATTAGTGGTGATAAAATTGTAATTAGAGCCATCTTATACTATCTGTGGAAAAAAAAAACTGAATGCAAGGGCAGTGGAAAAAGAAACTGGTTCAAATATTTCAAGGAAGGTGATACAAGCCTTGTAGATAAACCAATGTCAGAAAAACCTTCTGTTCAGGAAAATACGGCTTTGTTTTTCTTGAAATGATTGAACAAAAACCAAGCATAAGTACTTATACCTTGTTGGCAGAATTTGTCCCTTTACTATCCTAACCAAACTCAATAGAGACTCCTCAACATCAAGAATAAAATCGCCAAAAATAATCAATAAACAAGACCACACAAGCAAAAACAATGCAAAGTCCAAGGATCAACCAAATCCTTAAATAATTCATGTAGTATGAATATTGAAACTGACAGTATAATTGAAAACTTCAATCTAGCAGGTATATAAAAATATCAGCATTTACACAAATATATAAAATTGCTTTTTCTTTTATGGCAATTGAAAAAGAGAACAAAATTTTCTTACAATTAAAAATTTATTTAATGATTAGAAATTTTCTTCTAACAACATTCTTTTGTAGCTGTTGTGAATGTTTTCAAAGTTAAAATGATTCCCAAACAATTAGTTTTATCAGTTGATAAAAAAATTAGTATAAAATAACCCAACAAAGATAAAGATCTAAAAAATGATAAGATACTGCATAGACATCTTTCTTTCTGACTTTTGTTGGATATTATTTGATTCTATGGAACCCAGGTTCAATTTGATCAGAGTAGTTGTATTTGTTAGGGTCCCATATATCTCATAGAGTTCCATCTATGGATCAAATAGAAATATGCAATCATTTTCAAAACTTGAAACTATCAGTATCCTTCTACAAGGATGGTTTTGGCATTAAATAAGCCATAAAGGTTGATATGCCATTAAGCAAAAAAACCAAACCAAATTACACAGCACCTTTTTAGATGGTTTCCCTGTTAATCCTTTTATTTCTAAAGTTTCATCTTTTCACTCTCTTCTTGTCTGCCTTCCTTTTTGTCAATAATCAACATAATCAACACTGAGACAAAGACTTCCTATCTTTCATCTGGTACCACATACAAATCACAAGTGGTTTCACTTGAACTGCTTTTCAATTTGAGATACAAAAATGTCTGCAAACAAATAGAAATTTCTTTCCTTTTTTTATTAGAATATCCTAACCCACACGATTCCGCCTTTTCAAAATTATTTCAATTGGGTTTATCAATCAAAAATTACAAACAAGAAAACAGATGAGAAATTAATCTCTATAAAGAAAGCAGTTATCTTCTTCATAACTGCTTCCTTCTTTTCCCCATAATCCTTTTCCTATCTTCCTGGTATTCAAAATAGAGACAATATATCAATCTTCAAAACTATTGTAATCAAATAAAGAATGACTTCACAGAAAACATCCTTTTGTTACATAAAATATCATGTGGGACAACTTGGGAAAACTGTTTTTGCATTCAATAATAATAATTAAATAGTGACATTTTTATATATAAATTTATGCAAAATGCACAACTAAAAAGAGAATGACTTTAAAAAAATTATTGATTTTGTTGAAAAAAAATTGAGAAGTAATATGCAAAATATGTTGATCAGTGAGATGAATATATAGAATTGTATGGCTCCAGTTCATTCCTTTCTTGGTCAGGCCAAGAACTTTCTTGTACCTCCTTACAGTAAAATTGACCTTCCCAATTGTAATATATAGATTATTTCAAATATTATGAGAGGCTTTATACTGTGATTTATGCTTTATATACTTTTCATTGGTTGATAAAAAATGATTGTGTCATTATTCTTTTAATACATACTGAAGTATGGTTAATTATGTGCAGTTTTTTCTTAAGAAACCTAAATATTCCTTTGCAAAAAATTTGGAAAATACAAATATTTGCAAATATCATGTATTCAATTTCTGATTAAAAAAGTGGTCAATATTAGTCCTTCGAAAGGTACAAAAATTAAACCTTCCATCTATTTATAAGAATTTATAAGAATTCAATAACATCAATTGGTATACTTATTTTGAATTAACTTAAAAAATCCAATTAATTATTTTTCAAATAATTACTCAGGTTTTGGTCTATTCTTCAACAAAGAGGAAAGTCATTAATCAACTTACCTCAAACAAATAACAATTACTAATATCAGTTTTTCTTATTCTATGAAAGATTGTTAGTTTCTAGTAAATTGCAGTATATGGTGGATTATTATCATTTGGTATGCTACCATGATAAATCTATCCATTCATGGCACATAATGGTTATTTTCATGGGTTTTCATTGTATCAGTGCTGAACTATGACTTAGACATTAAAAGTAAAGTTGGCGACTGTAGTCGAGAGCAAACTGAAGGCTTCCTTTTCAATAGCTACTACACCAAGGTGTAGGAGAGGGCACTACTCCTTTCCCAGGATTGCTCCACTTTACCATTCATATATTCTTTATAATGCTGAGTGTTAAGCAAGGAGATATCAAGTACCATTTTTTGAGTCATTGGTATGATGCAACCTGAAATTGAACCTGAGTCTTTCAGGCCATTGGTGAACACTCTGACCACTAGGTCAATGGGCCAGTTATACTGGAAGTTTATTATGATTATATCTTAATAAGCTTAATATGATATGATTGGGGTATATCTATGTTTGTATTAATAAATTTATAGTTGGTTTCATCCCTTAGTATTTCTTGGATTTTTTTCATCATTATGTTTTATTTATGCATACTTAAGTGTATACACACACACACACACACACACACACACACACACATATATATAGAGAGACTAGAGGTAAAAGGAAGCAAAAGAACAAAGAAGGACAAAATCCACCCAATGCCCTTGAAAATATATGTGTATGAGTTTATGTATATGTGAGTGTACAAACATGTATACATGTGAGCACACACACACATATATATATATATATATATATATATATATATATATATATATAGACAAAACAAAAAGTACAAAAAAATCATTTATTTAGAGCAGAGACATTTACAGACAATCGGACATTCACAGACACAAAGCAACCTATTAAAACAATTTTTATTATAAAAGAACACAGCTAGAACTTAGCAGGGACTTAGCAGTCAAATCACCAGAAGAGGGCATGAAAGTCCAAAACTTGTGCAGTGCACAAGTATAGAAAATAATAATGATAAAAAAAGGTAAATACCAAATTTGAAATCATTTGCAGATCTAATTAATATACTTATACACCCCCCCATATATATATATATATATATATATATATATATATATATATATATATATATATATATAGTATTCATTACAGTTGTATGTATGTATTTATATGTATCAGGTCACTCAAAGAGTGCTACTAGCACTATGTAACCCAATCTGAGCTATTGCATGGTTAAGTGATTCGTAACAAAATGGTTTCCTTCACTAGGAGTACTTAGTGAGGTGAATAGCAAGATGAAAAACAAAAATTATCAAAAGGTGCATAAAACTACCTGTTGGGTGACAGACATTTTTATGTATATATGTAACACTATAATTCAGCAAAAAATGTCACATCTCAGTAATTTTTTTTATTTGAGTGATAAACTTAAAAATACTCTCATTTAGAAAATAAAGCAATTTCCAGTCCATTTTTTAATATTTTTGTGGGGGCCTACATTTGTGCTGAACTTATTTTTTTCAATTATCAAAATTCTTGATATAATGGAAATAATGATGAAAAGCTAATTAGAATCTTTTACTCCTTTCTAAATAGAAGCATCAACATCATCATGGACTACAGTTACAAGAACCTCATGGGTTCACAGGTCATCTAGTGTGTAACTGTATATATATATATATATATAAATTCATTTTACCATAAATTTATAACCCCTCACAACCTCAAATATATATATATATATATATATATATATATATATATATATATATATAAATGGTGCATAATCTGAGGGTATAAGGAAATAGGAATTTGAGTCAAAATTTGATTTTTCTAATTGTATGAAAATAAAAGATAAACTGTGTGTATTCAAAATTTGTGATACATTTTTCCACCATCCACATTTACCAGAATGTAGTTATATTGCTGAAAATGATATCATCATCATCATCATCAGTTTTTCGTCACTACTGAAGGAGATGTCAATGTCATTATGATTTTTGTTAGAAGAAACATCATGCTCATAATGATTGTTGGTTATGGATTTCTGTTAAGAAAATTTCCATAGCTGAGTATTCTTTTATACTAATGTTCTACACTTCTGATTTTGTATTCAAAGCTGTCCTATTTCTAGACTGGCTCCTTCACCAAAGGCTAAAGAGCATAGTTGGTAGGTTGGTTTCTTTGTTTAATAGCATATCAACCTTTATAGGTTATTTAATGCCAAAGCCATTCTCTTAGAAGAACAGTAGTTGTACTATTTAACCCATAGGTGGGAGGATAAGGGGGTTCATACCTTTCCCAAGGGTATTTGCCTGAAAGTGAACGTAATAGAAAGAGCATAGTCTGTCTTACTAATTTACTATAGCTGAAAGAAGAACAGATGGATTCATGCCTTTCTAAAGACATTAGAGAGAAGTTAACACAATCAGATTCAGTTAGAATTTGAATTTGGTTTCCTCATTCTATTTTTCACACTTATGATAATGAGACAAATTAGAAATGTAAATAGATAAATGTACATGCACAAGTATATACACACACACACACACACACGCGCACACACACACACACTCACACACACACGCGCACACACACACACACACACACACATACGCACGCACACACACACACACACACACGCACGCACGCACACACACACACACACACACACACAGTATGTATAAATACATACATATTTATATATATTGAGTTCTTTGTGTTCTAAGTATACTATCAAAATTTAATTTTGCCAACTGAGACAAGCATACATTATTTTGAAGGGAATATCTATACTATTTCCATTTGCTTTGCCTCTCAACAGAATTTGCTAAAGATAAAATCAAAATGACCTGCAGTCGAAATGAATTGAAAGGCTTAGATTCATAATTTGTTTATAGCAGAAATATAAAAATGATATCAAATGTCATGGGTATGATTTGAAGTAGTGAAATTCATTTCAATATCTATTAATGTGTGTGAATATATATATATATATATATGTGTGTGTGTGTGTGTGTGTGTGTGTGTGTGTGTGTGTGTTTGTGTTTTTAGTGCATTCATCTGAGAACTGCTCATTGTAAATGATGCCAACCTTATCACTCACTCCTTGGAAAATATGCAAGATATGAATAGGTTTTCAGCTGATTGTGTGAAATTCTTCTTTACAATAAATTTGAAAACTAAAAAAAATGTATACTCCAGCTCCTGGCAAACTATATGTTGAGTCAGATGTATTTGTGAATTGAACTAGATTAGGAGTTGTGGGTACATTTATTTATATGGGAAGTGTCATATCTAAGGATAATACTTAAACACAGACTCTTTTGAAAATTCAAAAAGTTTGTACAGCATTTGGCAACCTGAAGAAAAAGGTTTCGTCAGGCAGTGGTATAACTGAATATACATAGATTAGTATTTACCCAACATATGTCTTGACAACTTTATTGTAGTTCTCAGAAATATGAATGACATATTGGAGGCATATTAGGATGTTCTAGAGATTTCATCAGAAATGTTTTAGAATAATCCCAAAAATTCACAGACAGGATTTTGTACCTTATACTGAAATTTTTTAAAAATCTGGCTGTTTGATCATAGAATATTTGAAAATCAAGAATCAAATGCATTGGGCAGGATACCTTGTCCACACGAACAATTATAAATCCCCTAAATGTCTCTTCTATGTTGAGCTCACTAATGAAAACATCTTTGACATAAGTCCAGAAAAAGGTATAATGATTGTCTTTTAAAAAACTTAAGTTTTTTAGAAATAGTTCAAAAATAGATAGATAGATAAATAGATGGGTAAATTGATCGGATGCACTGAGATAGATAGAATGCACTGCAGTAGATACATTGATAAAATATGAACTGACAGATAGATAGAGAGAAAGATAGATAGATAGAAAAATATTAGATTGTAATGATTTCTGTCAAATAATTAAAAGTGGTTGCACTGAGATCAAAAAGAAGACACAACATGCAAAACTGAAACATGCTTTTTGTAAAGCTTGCCTTTTGTAATCTGTCAGGTGGTTCAGAGAACTGGAGATGTGAATTCTGCCATACTCATCTGTTTTCAAAAGCAGGATATACTGACAAAGTTAAATCCTATTGTAACTTTAAAAGTCAAGATACTTCTCCTTATAGTAATGCATGTGCTATTTGTGGTAAAGTGTGTAAATCAAGTCCTGCATTAAAAAGACGAGAAAATTCATAAAAATAGTTTTTCTACAAGTTAATCCAATCAACACTGTACAAAATTCAAGCCAGGATGTTTGAGTTATAATTTTGGTAATAAAGATATGGCAGTCATCGACTTATACATATATATATATATCATATTTACCGAACCCCTCCGCTCGGGCAGGATATGACACGGAGTTTAACAGGTTTTGAATTCAGAGTTTTCCTTCTCCTAGACTAGTTGCTTCACCAAGGCTGAAGAACCTAGTCTGCCCTACTATTTACTCATAGCTGGAGGGAGAATAATTGGATTCATACCTTTCGCAAGGATATTAGTGCTATGTGAAATGCAATCAGTCTCATCCAGGATTTGAACTTGTGTCGCCGTGTCCATTTCCTGCAACGATAACCATTACATCACGGGCACCTCGTACATATATATATATATATATATGTGTGTGTGTGTAAATATATATATATGTGTATATGTACATATACTGTCATCCACAAACAGACTGTTTCATCTTATCACAACTCATCAGTGTGGCTAGACACACAAAAGGCTTTGAGCTGGAATTAAAACCCAGCTAACTTTACGTCTGCCTGATAACACAATCTCATAGCCATCAACCGTCTCAGTGTAAGCAAAGGAATTTTAATGCATATGTATTAATTTTCCTTGGTTTACATTTATGTTAACAGAGACCAGAGTGCTCAATTTATTAGAAGAGTTTTGCATTACGCGAGTGACAACCGTTAATTCCTTCGCAAGAGTGCTCAACACCCAGGCACGGGAGCATATATATACGCATACTACTGAATGATCCAAAATTATGGATTGTTTTAAGTAGTCATTGCTTGTGCTGCACAATGCACTCTCTCTTGCCTGTGCAGGTGCACTTTGCTCGATGCAGCAAATGTTAAGAGCGCTCAAAAACATCATGTGCTAGATGGCCATTGACTGCAAGAGAGGGTTCATCTGCCCTTTCACAGGTCTTGTTTTTTGCCCTTCTGGATAAACAGTAACTCTCTTCACCAGTCAAGCCTCAATAAGGAAAGCAGTAAAGTCATTGATAACTCAACTAATTTTTTTCTCAAGCTAAACTCCTCTCAGTTTAACTCAATCATGCAAGTATTAATTGCAAATCTATCATAAATGAAAAAGTATAGATTATCATAAATAACATAGTTTATAACTGTAATAAATTATATTAGTTATAAATGATAAATTACACTCATTGATAAGAAATGGTGAGGAAGAGATAGCAACGAGGCCAGGTGGAGGATGCCACTGGAGGTCTTCAGTTTGAACTCCACACATGAGTGGGGAGATACAGACAGGCACTGAAAGAACAATTGCAAGTAATTCTCATCTTCATGTCCTTATTTCACCACAAAGCAGCCCTTATTTGTGGTGGCGATAATTTCTCCACGAGAAAAAGTGACCTTAAAAAAGCTTACTTAAATATATCTAATAATTAGATTAAAATGACAAGACATCCAATTATGCACCTGAATTTGAAACAAAAAAATTCACATGATAAATGAAGTTACTGAACCCTTATCCATTATCCTTAATGAGAGAATCCACTATTTATATATATATATATAAATATATATATATATATATATATATAGTCATCCACAGATAGACTGTTTTTTTGTATCACAACTATTCAGGGTGGCTAGACACATGAGAAGCTTCAAGCTGGGATTGAAACCCAGCTGTTATTACATCAGTTGGATATCTTACCCTTGAGCTATCTTCATATCTTTTAGGTATATATTCACATATATGCTATCAGCTACCAGAGTGCTCAATTCATGAGAAGAGATTTGCATTTACGTATATATGTAATTCTTCAATCAAACACTCAACCAACTGGGGAGAGCATATATATATTATTATCCCCCAACTGACTGTTTTGTTGCTTTTCCACACATGTGGAAGGCCAGCAGTTCTTCACTCAAGCATGAGTAAAATTGTAGGGTAGATTGGGCTCTCAACCTTTAGTAGGGCAACCAGTCTAAGAGAAGGAAAACTTTGAATTCAAAATCTGAGGAGTATTCTTTAGGAGAATCAGACACTGGTGGATCATTCTCCTAGTATCAGCTTATCTAAGAAATATGACAGAAACTTTCATTACTATAAACTAATTTCTTGTGTAGGTTGTTCAAAAGTTGATATCTTTAACCAAACTGTTGGGGGTCATATGTCATGATCAACAGGAGAATCCATCATGTACATATATATGTATATATATATGTGTGTGTATGTGTGTGTGTGTGTACATATATATATAAAAAAATTAAATAGACCTTTTCAAAAATTTACCAGACCAAAACTATTTGAAATGTTGGCAGTTACCATCCTCAGTTTTATTTAGAAATTCTTTAAGTTTATTTCAGCAGCATGTATATTCAACAGGATCGAGCACCACTTCACTGGTGACGGCAAGTTTATGGTTATCTTGATTCAACTTATATATATATATATATATGTATAAAAAATGTAAACAAAGGCTGCTGCTGCTGTTGCTAAAAATAAAATACCTTAAAATTCCCTTAGCCAACATAGTCCGCTTGGTGGCCGACAGGTCCGAAGCTTAGTTTAACGTAAAGTTGGACGGGTTTCGATCCTGGCTTCGAACGTCCTGCGTGTCTAGCCACACTGAAGAGTTCTGATAGAATGAAACAGTCTATCTGTGGATGACAATATATATATATATATGTGTGTGTGTGTGTGTGTGTGTGTGTGTGTGTGTGTGTGTTTATGTATATATGCGTATATAAAGTTGAACCAAAGTGATAAGGAAAATATGTATATTTTCTAATGTTATTTATTTTATATATATATATGTGTGTGTGGGTGTGTATGTATAGTAATTTACTAATCCCTTTTGCTTAGATGTGGCACAAGGCCATATAACTAGGGCACCCAATGAGACTCGAACTCACTCATGTAGGTCTGCTAGTCTCGCCTGCTAACCATTACACCACCCGAGATGCCCCAGGTGCATTTGTATATGTATGTATATATATATATGTGTATGTATATACATATGTGTGTGTGAGTATGTATGTGTGTGTGTATATGAGTGTGTGTAGGATTTTGAAAGTTAAATAGACCTTTTCAAAAATTTATCTGACCAAAACTATTTGAAATGTTGGCAGTTACCATCCTCAGTTTTATATAGAAATCCTTTAAGTTTATTTCAGCAGCATATATATTCAACAGGATGGAGCATCACTTCACTGGTGAGGGCAAGTTTATGGTTATCTTGATGCAATTTTTCTGCAGTGCTGGATTGGCTGCCCAACAGTGTCTAACATATCACTGGTGTATTTGTCACCCCAAAATCAAGTTTTAAGTGCTTATGACTTTTTCTGATATGGATATGCTATGGAAAAGGTTTATTGCTTACCTAACCTTCCTCATTTAGATAATATGAAATCTTAATTCACAAGAATGATCATTAGCATTGATAAAAATATGTAAACGAATGTTTGATAAGAATTTGATAAATCCCTTGATTTAATCCATTTGACTTCGTATGCACATTATAATAGATTTAAAGAGTTTCTTTACATAATTCTGTGTGGGGAATATTAATAGCATAAATAGTTTTGCTCGAATAAAGTTTGCTAACTGCATGTGTGTGTGTGTGTGTGTGTGTGTGTGTGTGTGTGTGTGTGTGTGTGTGTGTGTGTGTGCATACTGATGATGAAATATACAGACCTAATTTTATCAACTGATATTTTCTATTCCCACATAAACTTCTTTGGAGTTTTCAAATAAAAAGGATTATGAAATTAAAAAAAGGAAAAACAACCTTTAAATGTAATAATTGCCATTATCTTGAGAAAAGTTACTCAAAGGTTTAAATTTTACTTTCTTTCTTTCTTTCTTAACATTTTTCTTTACTTCCTGCTGCATGCAGTCTTCCTTCCGCCAGTGTTTGATGATATCTTGTAAACATCATATTTGTCATTGTTGTTTAGTAATGATCATTTTTATTTTATTTTCAAATCATTTCTCCAGTGAACTAATATCTGCTGTATCTTTATAAAATGATTCAAGTCAGTTTGAGGAAAAAGCATTGATCAACTGAAATTGATGCATCCATCCGTAATTTAAACTTTTCCACACAAAGAAGAAATTCCTGTGTGAAAAAATTTTGCATGAAACTTAATAAAAGAATTGATCTGCATTCAAATATTCTTCAAAATTTGGTGAAAATTTCTGAGTGGAATCAACCTTCCCAAGAAAATCAAGTTAAATTTAATTTCACCAAATTAGAATTTCCCTAAATTTAACCATTTTATCCACTGCATCTTTGAGGTTGATATTTTTGGGGTGTGGGGAGCTTAATTGGTGGGAGAGGGATTGACTGTAATTTGGGAGATGAGCAGGAATCAATATAAATAAATAAATAAAAACTTTTAGAATTTAATCGAAAAGGAAAATAAATGAGCCAAAAGTTTGACAACATTGAAAAAAAGTCATTTCAAATGTATATAATCAAAGTTTCAAAATGAAAAAGAAATTTTTGCTGAGCTAAAAACAGATATTCTGGATTTATTTATAGACATTAAACCATTTTATGTCATGATTTAACATAGTGAATAAAGAAGTTTGCTGTATGTATTAAAAGAATTGAAGATTTGTTAGCATATATATGAGGATAAGACAAAAGTTTTGTGATATTTTGGTAATGTGAGACAATTCAGCAGTTCCAAAATGCTTTTACCGAAGTGTAATATACTAGCTTAGCTGGCAATGGAGTACCAGGATGAACTTAGCAGTTTCAATGCAGTCGCAAGATAACATCAACAAAGTGGTTTCACAGGAAAGAGAAAAATGTAATTTATTGCCTGTGGATAGAATGACAGATATTTTTGTTCACAGATAAGATCAACAAATTACTGGAAAAAAAATGGATGTATGTAAGTTCCGATAACCAGCCATGAACAGAAAATACGTGGGACTTGAAAGACAATATAAGGTCGGTAATTTTGGACTGAAGGAGAGACCTGCTGGCCACTCAAATGAAGGGGGAGGTCTACTGGTCACTCAAGCAAACCTGTCGGCTCCCCCGTGAGTGTTCTCCGGCCATCACACTACTTCACAAAAAGGGTCCCCGCCACAGAAGAAAGATATGTGTGAACTCTCTCTGACTGTATTCCTACTTCACACAAATGTCGCCGTTGAAGAATAAAAATATAAATTATATTTTTATATATGTGCAAGTTCTTTGTTGTTTGTCTAGCGGTACGATATGCAACAGAAGTAATGAACCACACTTGACTATGAGATACCAAGCTCACTTGGTACTCTCCAAATTTACCTCTGTGACTCAGAGCACAGCCTCAGAATCCATGATTTTAGGCCTAACTGATATTGTCTGGTTGTTTAAGTTCTTGAAACTCAAGCAAAAATTTTTTGAACCATCACTGAACTGTGATTAACTGTGCCTACATCTTTTTGTTACTTCTGCAGCCTTATGGCTCAATTTGAACTTCTGAAGCATGTTCCTGAATTAGACTATGTTGCACATTCATTTATGCATCTTTCAAATCCCACATACACAGTGAAGCAATGTACCATGTGAGAGGGAAACAACTGCCATGATACAATGAACCAGGGCAGATACCTGAATTAGACTATGTTGCACATTCATCCGTGCATCCTTCAAATCCCACATACACAGTGAAGCAATGTACCATGTGAGAGGGAAACAACTGCCATGATACAATGAACCAGGGCAGATACCTGAATTAGACTATGTTGCACATTCATCCGTGCATCCTTCAAATCCCACATACACAGTGAAGCAATGTACCATGTGAGAGGGAAACAACTGCCATGATACAATGAACCAGGGCAGATACCTGAATTAGACTATGTTGCTCTTTCATCCATGCATCTTTCAAATCCCACATACACAGTGAAGCAATGTACCATGTGAGAGGGAAATAACTGCCATGATACAATGAACTAGGTCAGATACTTGAATTAGACTATGTTGCACATTCATTCGTTTCGGTTTCTTTGTTTAATGGCATATCAACCTTTGTAGGTTATTTCATGCCAAATCCATCCTTCTAGAAGAATAGCATTGTTGCTATTTAACCAGTAGCCGGGACGATAAGGGGTTTCATACCTTTCCCAAGGATATTTGTCCTAAAGTGAACATAATAGCACGCCTGGAATTTGAACTCGCAAACTATGATTCCCCAGTCCATCACTTTAACCATTACACCACGAGGACACCCCCTATATTCATCCATACATCTTTCAAATCCCACATACAGAGTGAAGCAATGTACCATGTTAGAGGGAACCAACTGCCATGATACAATGAACCAGGGCAGATACCTACCAAAACTTTAACTGCTTTGGTTATGTGATATATTTGCTGCAAACTGACATGTACCAAAATATTGCAAAACTTTTAAGCTACTCTCGTAGGTGGGGTGTCCTTGAGGTGTAATGGCCAAAGTGCTGAACTACGGCCTCAAAGTAAATGACTTCAAACTCCAGTCATGCTATTACATTTATTTTTGGACTAATACCCTTAGGGAAGGTATGAACCCTTATATTCTCCCAGGTATGAGTTAAATAATACCACAACTGTTCTTGAAAAAGAAGATCTTTGGTAGAAAATAACTCACAATGGTTGATATACCATTAAATTAAGAAAACAAACCTAATAAATGCAAAAAAAGCAAATTTTTGATTCTAGATCAATACATCTGTCTCTATAAATATTTAGAAAATTTTGAAGTTCTACCATAATTAATTATGAATAATATTATCTCTATTTTAGTTGTTTTGGTCACAATATTTCTTTTCATGGTTTGAAATATTTTAATAATTTGCATAATGATATTGATTCTTGTGATTTGTACAACTGTAGATATCCTAGCTGGTTAATATAATTATCATATTTACCAGCCCCTCCGCTCGGGCAGGATATGACACAAGGTCAATTTTTTAAGTGGAGTTTAACAGGTTTGAATTCAGAGTTTTCCTTCTCCTAGACTAGTTGCCTCACCAAGGCTGAAGAACCCAGTCTGCCCTACTATTTACCCATAGCTGGAGGGAGAATAATTGGAATCATACCTTTCCCAAAGGTATTAGTGCTATGTGAAATGCAATCAGTCTTGTCCAGGATTTGAACTCGTGTCGCCGTGTCCATTTCCTACGACGATAACCATTGCACCACGGGCACCTCCATGTATACAATTATTAATGCAAATGAGAAAACTCTAGCTTTTACTGTGAATAATGATTGCTTGGACTCTGTCAAGGTTGACAATAGAAATAAAAGCTTAGTAGTACTTGCTGGAATGGTAAAGTAATTACAGAAAAATGTTTTGTGTATGTGTACAATTATCGTCTCTTTTCTCCAGTCAACCATTATATCATGCTAGTGATAGTTTATCAAAATACAGAAGAAAAGGGGAAGTTGTTTCATGCCTTTCAAAAATACATTATTATCATTAAGGGTTTTCGGACTATTGTCTTTATCTTTATTGTTATTTCCACAATTTTTCAGCTATTGTTATTTCCACAATGTTTCGAAATAACAATAAAGATGAAGACAATAGTCCGAAAACCCTTAATGATGAAAATCTACAAGCTTCATCTCAGAAATTTAGACAATTAATGGTAGTGATAGTTTTTCAAAATAGGGGAAGTGGTTTCATGCCTTTCAAAAATACATTAGTTCAAAGTGAACATAAACAGAATTCAAACTTGGTTTGCTAATTCCATTTTCTGTATTTCTGATTAACAGATATAAAATTGATTAAAATTTTCTCACAGAGGAAATATTAAGACTATAATTAAGTTCACATGTTGTTGTATATGTTCTGAGCTTTTGGAACATCTTGGCATATTAAGTATTGACATGGGATATTTTAGAAGCTGTTTCAAATTTATTTTTTTCTTTTGGTAAAATTGATAACCTAACACCTTAGCATCTTTCTAGAGGTTGAGTGCACATTTTCTCATCTTTACATTAGCATTAGACAGGTTAGTCAATGTTTTTCCCTTTTTATGAGCATTTTATTGTTCAAGGGAGAATTTTTAAGTCTATTCTCAGAAGGAAATTTGCTCTGAATTATGCTTTGCCATATATGAAACCACATTTTACAAGTTATAAATAAGTAGAAATACAGAAAAATCCTTGGAAACAGATTAAGACACATATATCATAAATAGATAAAGTTTGCATAGATTAGACACTTAAGTATATTTAAAGATACTTGCTGATCCCACAGAAATTTCATAGAAACATGGAAATATCAAGGATGAATGATCAATGACATTTTAATGGTTTGTTTATGAGTTAGGTGAAAAAGGGCTGTAAAGATAATCCCAAGCGAAACCTTTTTTAGACTTTATTTTTCCAATGCTGGCATCACTGGGGGAATGAGAAAAGTTTTGGTAAACTAGAACTTGATTTCTTGAATTTAATTTCTATTTTCTTGTTCCCCACTGATACCTGCATCAGAAAAATAAGGTCAATATAAGTTTGGCTTTTGGTTGCACTTACCATACTTTTAACCAGGACAAACAATATATACAATGCTTATTTACATATATTATAAATGTAATGAAATCAATCAAATAGATTTAAGAAAAGAAACTACTGAAAATATTTTTTTATTTATAAATTTATGATAGACAATATATTCAAAAATATATTTGACAATCATCTACTGCTTCCCAAACTTTACTTCCAATTTCATTAAACCTATCTCCCACATAGTGAGTGAGTTTGAATTCCAGTTGCACTATAACACTCACTTTTTGTCTAATGTCCTTGGAAAAGATATAAAGGTATCCCCCTTAAATAATACCACAGCTATTCTTCTACAATGATAACTTTTACATTAAATAACCCATGAAGGTTGATATGCCATAAAACAAAAAAAAAAAAAAACTAAGCCAAACTATCTCTCTTATAGACTAAATCAACATACTAATTGTTATTATGATAGGAAATGGAACCCTACGACCTGATTTTAAATCATGGACAAGGCAGTTTGCATTTCCCTTGGAAAAGGCATAAATCCATCTGTTCTCTCCCTAACTATGGGAAAATAGTTTTCCAGATTGGATTCTTTTGTCTTGATAAGGTAACTAGTCTGAGAGAATGAAAACTCTTAATTCAAACCAGCTATACTCTGATTAAAAACTGATCTTGTGTCACATCCTGTTCATAGTGGAGGGGTTAGGAAGATAAATACATCAACTGTTCTTTTGCTGAACATTGCTATTTCATATAGAGATAGTAGAAGTAAGTGAAGTCAAGTTTTATAAGGAACGTGGAGAATTGAAAGGCAGAGTATTATCAGTCTTTATTCTTTTTGTTTCTTTTCTCTTTTATACGACTATATTCTCTTCTTTCCCTGTGACACATACCTTATGCTGGTAGATAGGTATATAAATACCATGGTATTGATATATAGTGATATAGAAACAGAATTTTAATTTATTCAATGTTAGTTGGTTAGTTTCACAGTCTGTCAAACCTTGTTGGGTTGCCTACAGTACCTGTTGTTAAGTGGTCACCTATTTAAGTACTAAACAGACTCATTGCTACTTAACTCTCATGATCTTATGAGAACCTGTGCATTCAGCATGATTTGAACATAAAGTTAATTTATTCAAAAGTTGACACAGTAAACCCGATCTGAAATATGCCAAAAGCTTATATCGAATGAAATGATTTCATTAAATTTATGTATAAATTCTAATGAAAAAATCTATTAAGCTTCTGAAGTTACAATGCTGTATTTTACAGAAATTAAATGAAGAAGAAAATGATTGCATTAAACTTCTAAAATTTTTAGAATTCAAACAATAAAAAATCTTGAAGACTTAATAATAATGTGTCGATATTTATTGAATGTCACTGCATTTCATTGCATTTAAATGTATCTGTATGATCTTTGGTCAAGGAAATTTAGCATCTTACGGCCAACCTTTGAAAACAACCACAGGGTCCCCGTCAAGGACAAAAAGTGCAGGAGGAAGAAGCACAACACTCTACCATCAAACCCTGACAAGACCTTTAGTTGCAGCAGCTGTGACTGTGCCTGTCTATCCTGAATTAGCCTTATTAACCACAAACATGCCTGTGGTCAAGGTTGACCACCCACTTCTTAATTTTTGTTCACAAAGCCAAGCCATGATGATATCTGGTCAAGGAAATTTAATATATTCATGTTTGCTTTTATGGAATTAAAAAACTCAAGCACAAGTAGTTACAATTCCAATATTCCTGGAGTATTTAAGTAAAAATGAAAGAGTGGTATACAAGAGAGTGGTTTGCTGGGACAGGTGTCATCACAAAATCGCCATAAATGATGTTCTAAGAAAGAATTTTGTGACCTGTTCGGCTTCTAATCAATGCCGTAAAAGCATTGGAGTAAGGTTTAACTTAACTTAATCTATTTATTGCTCCTAATCCTTACCACGATAAAAAGTAAAGTTGGCAGCCTTAGTCGAGGATGACCCAAAGGCCCCCTTTTCAATAGCTACTACACCAAGGTATAGGGGAGGACACTACTCCATTCCCTGGATTTCTCTACTTTACCTTTGATCCTTGCCTTAAAATGCTGAGTGTTAACCAAGGCAGCATCAAGTACCATTCTTTGAGTCTTTGGTATGACTTGACCAGGTATTGAACCCCAGTCTTCCTGACTATTGGAGAACACTCTACTCATTAGGCCACACACCCAATAATCAGTAGGTTGGTAATTACAATGGTATTGAAATATAAAATACATGTATTTTAATACATTCATATATATTTTTCATAGGCTTAAAGTCTGGGAAGAAGAACATTTGTTGCATTCAAAAAAAGAATTGTTTTTAAAAAGGATATTAATCATTGAATCACTGAATTTCTGGATGCCATTTGAATGGGTTATTTCAATCAAAAAGACATTAAAAAAACTACAAAAAACTACACTGGTATGAGCCAAACCATATGCTGCAAGGGATCAGTAAAGGGATGTAATTGCTTTAATTTGTACTATTTTTGTATCTATGATTGAGAAGTAGGTATTCATCCTATTCCTCTGTGATGGGCTGGATGTGACACAAGGTCAATTTTTCAACAGAACAAAACTGGTTTGAATTCAGAGTTTTTCATCTCCTCGATCAATTGCCTAACCAAGCATAAAGAACACAGTCTGCCCTACTATTTACCCATGGGTGGGTGCAGAAGAGATGGATATATGGTTTTTGTAGGACATTAGCTCAAAGTGAAATGTAAACAGATTTTTCCAGTATTTGAATTTGTTTTTCTAAAACAATAACCATTACACTTAAAAGTAAAGGAACTTGTAGAAAAAGAAAGATTGGGTGGTTAAAGGCCTTTTCTCTTCCATTTAAAAAATGTGATTTATTTGAGTTGATTAAAAGGTAAATCATTTGTACTTTTTACAATGAAGTGTCTCTCTATAGACAAAGATCAGTGATCACAGCTTCCAGATTATTGATTTGATTTCTTTTATCATATGTCTCGACTTTTTTTAGATTGAGTCATTTGCAGTCAACTAAAGTGACTCTCAAAGCAGATTATAGAGTCTGTCTGATTAAAATTGATCAAATTGATTTTTTTTATTTGTAAGATTATGTTCAGCTATAAAGATTTAAAAGCATATAAAAGTATATATAGATATTGTTACCAAAAAGTTAGTATATATATTGTTGGACAAAATATAATGATTATCAATTATTATTATCATTATTTTAGGGGTTTTTTACAAAATATTTTGGTTGGGAAAATACATGCTGTACAGATTTACAGGGTGTTTCACAATTTTTGAAATAAAATTATTGAGCACAAATCAAAGAACACAAATGATAGAGTAATGAAAATTACATTTATGGAAAGATAAAAGGATCTTCATCTATTTAGTCTCAAACATGAACCAAAAATATCAAGAGAATCCTGGGAGTACATAATCCTGATGTCTGCCATTCAACTGAAAGCCCTGTTGAATTCAGCATGCAAAGTTGTTTATAACGCATGCATATTTCTTCAGGGTGATCTCTCGAATCTTCTCAGTGATAGCTGCTTTTAATACATCAATAGTGCAAAGGTTATCCTTGGAGATGTCCTTGAGGAAACCCCAGAGGAAGAAATCTGTGAGGGATTCAGGTCAGGTAAGTGAGGTGCCTATTCCAGCTTCAGCTTTAAACTTTTCACAAAGCCATACCATGGAAACTTAAGCTGTGTGAGGAGAATCCCAATCTTGCTGGAATCACTGTTCCTCTTCAACATAATCCTCATGCTCAAGTTTTCCCTATTACTACTCAAGCACTGGAATATAACACTCTTTTGTCACTGTCACTGCATTACCCTGATTATCTTCACGGAAAAATGGTCCAATGGTGTGCACTTTTTGAATGTAAAGGGTGTCAAATGATTCTGTGAGGGTTCTCACAACCCCAAATTACCCAATTCTTGAAGTTAAGATGACCATTCAAGAGGAATTGGGCCTCAGCTGAAAACTAGACATCATTCAAGAATTTCTCATCATTGTTGATCTTTGTCGGAACCACTGGCACATGGCTACTCTATTTTTCAGATTGGCCTTGGTCAGTTGGTGCTTGATCTGATTCCACTAGAAATAGAATTTGAGATCCAAAATCAGAATGTGCTGAACAGAAGATACAGAGACTCTAAGATCTTGACTCTTCCATTGGAAAGATCTGGACAGACTCTGACTAACTGACTTTTGAAACCTGATGATATTCTTTGAATTGTTTGAATTGTTCTCGAGGGCCCAGATGGTGAGGAACCCATTGCCTTACAATCTTCACAAGTGCCATGAGCTTCAAAGTTTTAGACCAACTTAAAAATCTAACTCTTGTTTTGTAATATGTTGAAATTGAACTTCCATCTATGTCTAGCTTGAACAATCTTGAAAGACTTTGTTTTGTAATAAGTCTTCTCACAAAATATCTTCTACTCTAAGGCATAATTTTGCTATATTTGGTTAAATATAAGGAAGTCTATTGGAAAACATTGCTTATGAGTTCATCCTTACTTCTATTGCAGTGCCCAGCATGTCTTGTTTGTCTTACTTGGATTGTTTCTGAGATGGGAGGTCAGTGGCTGTACAACTATGGTTTTTGTAGGGTGTTGCTTCAACTTTCAATTTCCTCATACAGTCATACATTTATGCATTTAAAGAAAGATTTCAAGCATTAGACAATTAAAAAAATTGATATATAATTTATTGCCTGACATCTATTCTCTCTATAAATCATTTTTGATTCTATATTCTTCTTGTTTCTCAGAGACAAAGAAATTGTGAATTGTATCTTATTGTAAATTTTAGAATAGCTAAATTTTGATTCACTGAGACAAAGAATTAGTTTTTTTGTCAGAAAATTTTTGGTTTGGTTTGATTTCATTGTTTAATGACATACCAACCTTCTTGGGTTATTTCATGCCAAATCCATCCTTCTAGAAGAGCAGTAATTATACTATTTAACCCATAGATGGGAAGATAAGGGGTTCATACCTTTCCCATGTTTATTTATCTGAAAGTGAACCTAATAGTGTGACTGGAGTTCGAACTCACTTATTACAATTCTGCTGTCCATCGCTTTAACCACTACACCATGTGGACCCCACCCCCACAAAAAAATTTTGTTTTTACTCTTTGTTTGCAGTTAAAATCTGTAAGTAAATGATATACATTTAATAAAATATATTTATCAAATTTAATTATGCGTTTCAAATATAAACATTATGTTAAAACTATTCAAAAAGGGAAAGATGTTGATTTTTGGATTCTAAAGAAAGCTAATTTTTCAATAGACATTAACAAAACACATTTGAAATAAACAATTCAAAGTACAAAGATATTGATTTTTGGGACACTTAAGAAAGGCACTTGTGGCATAATGGTTATTTTAGTGGAAAATGGACTTGGCTACCCAAGTTCAAATCCTGAATGAGGCTGTTTACATTTTATATGGTACTGATGCCCTTGAGAAAGGTATGAGTCCAACTATTCTCCCTCCAGCTAGGTAAATAGTAGGGTAGAATAGGTTCTTTGACCTTGGTATGGCAACCAGTTTTTTAAAAAAACTCTGAATTTAAACCAGACCTGGAGAGGGATGGCCTCTGTCAGGCTAATAATTTTACCCAAGACGTGCTACAGGAACAGCACCTCTATGACCAAACCAGGTTATGTTACCTGTGACAGTGACATATTTAATGAAAGAATAAAAAATTTTTGATGAAAGAGCAGATCATGCTTCAGATTCAGTTCTTTTATTTTTTTTCTTTCATCCTCTAATATAATCCCTTTTGCTATTACTTCAGTTGTATACAAAACATGAAATTAGCATGTGATGGTATTGTGAGAAGAAATAAAGTTAATACATTGTATTTGATTGCCTTTTGCTAGACATATTACACCCATGAGTAATAGTCCCCAACAATTTTTTTTTAATTCTATGGGTTCCGACCTTAAACAAAATCAAAATCATTTGAGACAAGCTGGATCCTTGAGTCATCTGATGGAGAACCTAAGAAATTAGCTTGGTTTTAAAAAAGTACTCATGATTTTAACTGGGTATCAATCTTTATTTTATTATTTAATGTTTTCCAAACTTTCAGATATTCTAATTAAAAAATAAACAATGAATTCAACTTGGAAATTAGCATCTTGTTTTATTACTCATTATAATGTTATGTCTTTTAAACAAGATGGTGTTATCTCCACATTAAATCGCAAGCCTCTAAATTTAGTAGACCAGTTCTCATTCCTCAACAGCAATATCTCATCTACTGAAAGCAATGTCAATATATGCATAGAGAAGACATGGACTACTATTGACTGGCTATCAATCATATGGAAATCTGATTTCTCTGTTAAAATTAAACAGGATTTCATCGAAGATGTGGTTATATCAGTACTTCTGTATGGTTGCACCACCTGGACTCTAATAAAATGCTGAAAGAAAAAGCTAGGTGGAAATTATACCAGAACACTATGTGCTGTTTTGGACAAATTTTAGAAGCAGCCCTCTAAAAAACAGGAGTTGTATGGCCTCCAGTCTCCAATTTCTTAAATCATCCAATTAAGGCACACAAGACATGCTGAGCACTATTGAAGATGTAACGATAAATTTATAAGTGACATTTTCCAATGGAGTTCAACACATGGATAGACCAGAGTTGGCCAACCAGCAAAGACTTACTTACATCAGCTCGGTGCAGACACTGGATACAGTTATGAGGACCTGCCAGGAGCAATGAACAATAAAGGATGGAGAGAGAGAGATGGTTTCGGTTTCTTTGTTTAATGGCATATCAACTCTTTTTAGGTTATTTAATGCCGAAGCCATTCTCCTAGAAGAACCGTAGTGGTACTATTTAACCCATAGCTGGGAGGATAAGGGGGTTCATACCTTTCTCAAGGGTATTTGCCCAAAAGTGAACATAATAGCGCGACTGGAGTATGAACTCACGTACTACGATTCCGCAGTCCATCGCTTTTAACCATTACACCACGAGGACACCCCCTCTTGAGAGAGAGAGTCAAAGGACTCTATGCTATAAGCACAACTTGATGATGATGATGATGATTGATTGTAGATCCAGAAAGGACTTCCTATTTTTCAAATATTTTTACATGACATATTCTTTTACTGCCTCTCTAACCATTTTGCCAATGGGCCATTATTATTATTAACTGGCCCATTGGCATAATGGTGAGAGTGTTTGCCAATTATTCAGGAGACCAGGGTTCAATCCCAAGTCAAGTTACACCTAAGACTCAAAAGATGGTACTTGATACCTCCTTGCTTAAAACTCAGCATTATAAGGTTTGAATCAAAGGAAAGTGGAGCAATCCAAGAAAATCCAAGCCCTCCCCTACATCTCAGTGTAGTAGCTATTGAAAAGGGAGTCTTCTGGTTGTCTTTAACTACGGTTGGCTGACTAAACAATATATATATATATATTGGTGACCGTGGTTTAATGGTTATTGTCGTAGGAAATGGACATGGCGACATGAGTTCAAATCCTGGACAAGGCTGATTTCATTTCACTAATCCCCTTGAGAAAGGTATGAATCCAATTATTCTCCCTCCAGCTATGGGTAAATAGTAGGACAGACTAGGTTCTTCAGCCTTGGTGAGGCAACTAGTCTAGGAGAAGGAAAACTCTGAATTCAAACCTGTTAAACTCCGCTTAAAAAATTGACCTTGTGTCATATCCTGCCCGAGTGGAGGGGTTGGTAAATATGTATATATATATATATATATATATATATATAATCATCAAGGCATGCCAACAGCATGGATTTTTTTTATTCTCTGTCACCATCCATCCCTATCAGCGATTGCTCTTGTTAGATCTCCAAGACACCATCCAGTCTCTACAAAGAGCTTGTTAATGTAAGATGCTGATTGGCCAACACTGGTGTATCCATGTAAAGGAAACCATCAGAGAATATCCCATATTAGTTCAGCCTTACTTCTCAAGCAATACCTAGAATGTCTTGTTCATCTTACTTGGATGGTTGGTAAAATGGGAAGTAAGTGGCCATACCATTGCTGTTTTCTGGATTTGTTCAAAATAGCATGCAGCATTCTTGTGTAGTTCCTATTTTGCTTTCATTAGAATTCAAGTGGTGCAGCTATTTAGTAATACTGACATGGTTACAGCTTAGAAGAATTCCTGTTTTATTTTATCAGAGAGATCAGACTTCCATATGCTTGTTAAACTGACAATAGTGGTGCCTGTGGTGTAATAGTTATCATCGTAAGAAATGGACACAGCAACACTAGTTCAAGTCCTGGACGAGGCTGATTACATTTCACATAGCACTAATACCCTTTGGAAAGGTATGAATCCAATTATTCTCCCTCCAGCTATGGGTAAATAGTAGGACAGAATTGGTTCTTCAGCCTTGTTGAGGCAACTAGTCTAGGAGAAGGAAAACTCTGAATTCAAACCTGTTAAACTCCACTTAAAAAATTGACCTTGTGTCATATCCTGCCCAAGCGGAGGGGTTAGTAAATATGGTTAAACTGACAATAGCAGTCTATACTTTATGTATGTGTATGTCAACATTGCTTTTAGTAGATGTGATATTTCTACCAAGGTAAATGAACTTGTCAATAAATTTCAGTGGCTTGCCATTTAATGACCAGATAGTACCATCTTGCTTAAGATATACACCATATACAAAGAGAGGTGGCAATTTTTTTTACCTCAGCAATTTTTTTTACCTCCATATATTTATCTGGGGTAGTTTCCAAAACACAGAGCCTAACAAGTTAGCCAGCAACATCATAGTAAGAGAATTTGAACTCCAGTCACAGTATTATGTTCATTTTTGAACTAATTAATACCCTTAGGAAAAGTATATAGTATCTTATCCCCCACCAACTATGGGTTAAATAGTATCTCTGCTGTTTTTCTACCAGGAGAGCTTTGGCATTAAATAACC
Source organism: Sepioteuthis lessoniana (assembly GCA_963585895.1). NCBI lineage: Eukaryota > Metazoa > Mollusca > Cephalopoda > Myopsida > Loliginidae > Sepioteuthis > Sepioteuthis lessoniana. The sequence continues at coordinate 38,764,345 of OY757936.1, read as the reverse complement.
TATGAACATTTTGCCATTAAACAAAGAAACCAAATATATTTATCTCATCATTCAATGCACTTGGCATATCATTTTCCAAGTTTCTTTAACCTTTCCCTTTGAAATTCAATAAAAACAAGTACTCTTTACTTGGATTGAAAACTGTCAGCACCCCTTTATGTGTATATGCATATATATATATATATATGTAAGTGCATTGGGGTTATACAATTGCTTGCATCCCAACAACACTGAGTGCTGAAAAAATTTCTCATCAAATTTTGTTTGTACACTTGTCAGCTTTTTAGATTCTAAACATGATATTGCCGGTGCTTATAATCTTTTAAAAAGTGGAAATTTTATTCAACATATCATCTTTCTTTGTGGGAATGAAGAAAAAAATTTCAAAAGGTTAATGTGCCAAAGTATTTTGTGGAGCATATATATATATATATATATATATATGATGCACATTTAGTAAGTAGCCTTTCAGTAATACAATTGCCCAGTCAGATGGGGCATATGAATACACTGATAGCTTCTCTGCAGAGGGGTAAGACCCCACCATGAGTGTCCAAGACATGATACTAAACAATCTGATAGTGAGGTTCCAGTAATGCTGGAGTTTTAAGAATGCAGATTACCACTTCATTGCCATCACTCCCAGGTCCACTGTGGCCCAGAGTGGTATCACCTGAGAGGATCCTATCTATGGATCAAATTGAACTAAACTATGTACTTATGCAAAACGAAATTTTTGAAATAGAACTGTTTTTGACATTTAAACTGTGTACTTGTGCTAAACTGAATAGTTTGAAATAGAATTGTTTTTTTACATTGAAACTGTGTACTTATGCTAAACTGAATTGTTTGAAATAGAATTGCTTTTTGACATTTAGCTGAGTGTAAACAAAAACTATTCTTATACTAAACTGAATTGTTTGAAATAGAATTATTTGTATGTATAAAAATGGAGTTGGTATTAATAACCTACAATGGTTGATGTGCCATAAAACCAAACCAAACCAAACCAGTTTGATTAATACAAGTTTACTTAAATGTGATAGATATGGAATTTTTTATTTTAATTTTTAGTCGACTTTATCCATTTTATGTACAAGATTTATGTTAGGATCAAATCAATGTAGATATTGTCCAAACATTTTTGATTGGTCAATTGATTTTAATGGGATGTCAACCTGTTTAGAGTTATTTTATGCCTAGCAGTTAGGGAATCATTTCATCATATATTCATATTTACATTTTGGTGTAGTTGTTCCTTGAGAAGTTCTTTTTTTGCACATGGTCCTATTGAATCCAAATAATTTTTAAACAGATCTATCTAAACCATAGATGGGACTCTTAAAGGTACTCTAGGTCAGAGAAGACCAGGGAGTAATAGCAATGAAGGTATACTACACACTTTTTAGGGCACCTCTGGTGGTGTAATGGTTAGCAAGCTAGACTAGCAAACCTACACGAGTGAGTTCGAGTCTCATTGGGCACCCCATTCATTCGGCCTTGTGCCACATTAAAGCAAAGAGCTTTGTAAATTACTATACTACACACTTTTCAATCCTGCAGAACTAAAGCCTTGTCACATACCCAGGACACCCCTTTTTGGTTTGGTTTGGTTTGGTTTGGTTTCTTTGTTTAATGGAATATCAACCTTTTGGGATTATTTAATGCTAAATCTATGCTTCTAAAAGAACAGTAGTGGTACTATTTAATCCATAGCTGGGAGGATAAGGGGATTTGTACCTTTCCCTTTGAGTGTTTGTCCGAAAGTGAACATAATAGTGCAACTGGAGTTCAAACTCGCTTAGTACAATTCTGCAGTCCAGTACTTTAACCGTTACACCATGAGAACACCCCCACCCCTTCTTGTGGTGTACATGTGATAAAGTTTGTGTATTCTAAATATTTTTGATTCAGGGTCTTCAAATAAAATTCTGACCATGATCAAGATCAGAGAAAAACTACGAATGCTGTCCATCCTTTGTAAATACTATCAAACATACAGACAAGGATCATTGAATAAAGGGAATGTTTTTAAAAAAAGCAAAATTATTTTTTTTGGTTTCAAGATCTTTTTAATAATGTAAACTAAGCATTATTTGGAATCATTTTATTGCAAAAATTATTTTAATCTTGCAAAAATATTTGATTTGAGTACCAAAGTACTTCAGATTTGAATAGATTGGTTTGGTTTGGTTTTATGGTACATCAACCCTTGTAGGTTATTAATGTGGAATCTATTTTTATACATATAAACAGTTCTATTTCAAACAATTCAGTTTAGCATGAGTACACAATTTAGTTCTGTTTGATCCATAGATAAGACCCTATCAAGTGCTACCGCTCCAGGCCACAGTGGACCTGGGAGTAATGGCAATAAAGGAGTACTCTGCATTTCTCAAAGCTCCAGCATTACGAGAACCTCACCATCAGATTGTTTAGTGTTATATCACTGGGGGAGTCTTACCCACTGCAGAGAAGCACTTGGTGTATTCTACAACCCCAGCTGACCGGGCAAGTTTTGAATAGAAGTCTGTCATCAAATATTTGGTGGTTGAGAAGCACAAACCTTGTGAAATTTGGTGAATGTGTAGTGTGTACAGAGAAGCATTTTTTAGTAATAAAATGTTTGCAAATAAGATGAACATGGATTTACCAGTACAAGCCTGAGTCAAAAGGAAAGTCCATAGAGTCAAAACACATAGACTCTCCAGTAAAAAAAAAGTTCCTGGTGCAGCAGTCTGTAAAGGAGGTTATGCTGATAGCCCTCTTGAGCATGAAAGTAGTGTACACTATTGATTAAAACATTCACCATTTAAAACAATGCTTCCAATTGCCAACTCTTAAGGCAAATTTCACCCTATTTATTGAATAAACCTTATATTTCAGGTTATTTAGATTAAAAGTTAGCAGTGTTATGTTGTTTTTTTTCTCAAAAATTTTATCAGCTTTCTGAAATGTATTATTACAAGATGTTAATCAATAAAAAAAGTATTTGCTTGCTTCTTGGTAGAAAAAACATAGATAATTCTGTTGGTAGAAAAACATGTATAATTCTCTTTCTGTACTATCTAAATGGCTGAACTAAAAATAATTTTTTCCATAAATTCCATATCTCTTTGTTATTAGAATTAAATCTGTATTTGTTAATTTCTAATCATCCTAAAAGCATCTATATTATTCTTTTGTTTTATTATCTTTATTCTTTGGGGAAGAAAAGAAATATTTAACCATGAAAACAGGGAGAAATAAAAATAAAGATTAAAACAGAATTTAATGCATAAATAAAAAAACATTAATTTATCGACATAGTCGGCTTACATTCAATTTTAGCAAAACATATTTCTAATCTCAAACAGTGTGTATGTTGTTTAAAAACTTTTGCTTGACAGATGAAAAAAAAAAAGGTTAAGTTTCTTAAGTTGATGATTAAATTCAATATAAGCTTTTCTTCCCTTAAAACTTATCCAATTTATTCACTGAGAGTAAACAGAAATTCAATTTTGATACTAATAATCAGAGTTTTATTATGTTATGTAGGGAAATCTCTGACCAAAATAAACACATTACATTGGAAAATGGCTTGGTTTAGTTTCTTTATTTAATGGCACCATTAACCTTCATGGGTTATTTAATGCTAAAACCATCTTTATAGAACAGCAGAAGTATTATTTAACCCATAGCCAGTGTTATAGTAAAATACATCAAATCTCTTCTGATTTACCCACTTAACTCTTCACACACTTAACTGCTAAAACAAACAAAACACAGACCCACAGATATCTACACTGTTGAAGAAAATAACAGCTACCGGATGTTGACCCAACAACGGCCAATGTCAAACTGAGAAAATCATGGCTTCTGCACATAGGCTCCGCACATAGTCTATCCAAAATCCCCAGAAAATTCTCAGTAATAAAAAAAGGTCTATTTTTCAACCAATCATTTTTTTTCCACAAGTAGTATTTTCTGAAGCCGGTGTTTGAAGTTGGGAACATATAAATAGGCCAAGCAGAAGTCACATGAGCAGTTGAATCACCGGCCTTGCTAAGAGCATCACCCGACAACACCGTTTCACCAGATCAAAGCAACTGCTTGTCACTGAACAGATACTCCCACCTCAGCTGGCCAGATATTTCATCCGCTTGTTTATTTTATTTATTCAATAAACAAAGTAAACTAAATCTTCTTGTCAGTCTTATTTTTCTTGCAACCACATGCTTATATATAATGCCAGTGAGATAAAGGGTCCATACCTTTCCCTCGGGTATTAGTCTGAAAATGAAGCTAATAGCATGACTGGAGTTTGAACTCACTACAAAGTTGCAGTCCAGTACATTAGCCACTACACCAGAGGGATTCTTCTTGATGGAGAATGCTGATAACAGTAGATTCAAAGTAAAATGGTGATTAGGAAGTATAGCGACGGGGATAACATTATTATTATTATTATTATTATTGGGTTTTTGGTTTAAGGTTTAAGTTGGTTTTGTTGGTATTACTTTGGTTGCATTGGTATTACGTTGGTTGCGTTGGTATTTCGTTGGTAGCGTTAGTATTTCGTTGGTTGTTATTCCCTCACTAAATGTTGATGGAAAATAAAGGTAGTAGAGAAGAACGAAGACGTTAGGTTTTAAAGGAAGGTTTTAATGGCAGCATAAAGTAAGGGGTTTACGCTGGTATGCTGCAAGCCTCGTAGTAAAGAAAGACGGTAGGAAGTTGTTACAGTGTATCATCTAATTTGTTTTTAACTAGAATCCCTTGGTCTAGAAGAATAGACCCAAGGGATCCATAAACTAGATGGCTCTCCTCATAATGGTTGATGCTGCCACTGCTATTGAGGAACAGACGAATAGACGTCCGTTCCCCTTGAGGATTTCTGAGCGAGAGAGAGATTCGCGGGCTTTCTTCAATTTTTGGTGCTGCTAGGAAATATGGTTTGGGCTGAATAGGACAGGTCATCCTGATTGGGTGAAAATGTTTGGCGATTCTAACAGTCAAATTAAATTACGTGCCAAGCAAAAATTCAAGTTTCTTTCTGCTACAGAAGCAAATCAACAACACAAGAGCACTCAAATGTTCCTATCTCTTTTTATTACTTTTAACTTTAATTTTTGGATTGTTGAAAAGGTGGAATCTAAGTCACTTGAGATAAATGTATAAGGTCATATTTTACATTTTGACGATTTCATCATCATTTCTCAGGTCTTCTCCAAACTGTTCAATCTTTTTTGACTGACCATCTTTCATTTTTCTCCCAGTCTGCTACAGTTCTTCTTCAGACTCAGTCCCCAATTATTTTCTCTTAGTTAGATTCATACATAATAAAGAAGACAGAAAATATCTTTTGAAAATCCACCATATTCAATATTAAGAATTGTGCCATCACTAAAAAAAACAAGGGACACGACTGTGTATCAGACTGATACAAAATAAGACTGCTGAAACTTAACATTCTTTCTCACTCACTCTCTCTCTCTCTCTCTATATATATATATATATATATGATTTGTGACTGACAGGTGAATTAAGTATTTTTTCTTGGCTTGATAATATATTTACATCTAAAATTTCAACGCATTGAAATTCAAAAGTGCTCTCAAATGTAAATATCCCTGTATTAGCTTTCAATAATCTAAATTTGGAAGTGCTTTTAACCAATGTTTATAAAATTTGCTGATTTTTTTTTATGGCCTCATAACATAATTTCTTTACTTAGCAGTCAAATTAATTATCATTATTATTATTGTATTACTCCTCATGAGTTTTTCACACCTGCATTAACTGATGGTTTCTCATTGGAGTTTGAGTGACTGCAAGTCTCCTCAGGTCTCCAGGACTCTTCTCAGTATTCTGGCTGACCTCAACAATTATTATTTACTCCATTGAGAGATTTTTACACCACCATTAGCTGATGGTTTCTCATTGGAGTTTGAGTGACAGCAAGTCTCCTCAGGTCTCCAGGACTCTTCTCAGTATTCTGGCAGATCTTAATAATGCTGTAGTCTAAATGGCCTCTACTTGTCCTCTTATTTTCAAGTCCTCCAGTTCCTATACCAATCTTTTGGAGATTGTTCCAAGTGCAGCAATTACACCTTCATATTCCATTGTCTTTTTTTTACTTCTCTAGCAAGGTCTAGGTACTTATCTCTCTTTACTTTTTCTTTTATTTTCAATATGTGATCAGTTAGGAGAGCAAAGTCCACTATTCAGCTGGTTCTCTTTTTTTTGTTGACTATCATGAGGTCTGGTCATCTGACCGAGATTAGATGATCCATTTGTACCTCAAAATCCCAGAGAATTTGGTGCATCTCATTCTCCAAGATGGATTCAGGGTTGTGTATATACCACTTGTTCATATAGTCAAATTAAAATTTTTTGCACAACTCCCAGTAGATTACCTTCCCTACCCAGTCATGTCTAGTCTTATACTCTTTTTGCACTAATTTACTGCATTCACTTATTATTACATGGCAATTCATTTTTGGACTATTTTCCTCATCTGGGTTGTTCTTTTTGACGATGTTTAGGCTATGTACATCTTTGACCTTTTTTCATTTCTTTTTTTTTTTTTTTGGTTTAATTACAGTGGAATCATCAGTTGTGATGAAAAAATAATACAGATGTGGGAAATAGTCTGTCTAAAAAAGTAAATTATCATTTCACTTGTTTCATTATTCAATTTGAAAGCCATTAGGGATTGGCTGTTTCATATATTTTCACGAGCTTGTTTTTTTTTCAGAAAAATAACTGTTTTTAATTCCAATGTTCATTGAAGCAATAATTTGTATAGCTTGACAATAAAACACAGTAAAAACAAAATAGATGAAGAAAGCCGGTCAAAATATATTATGATCTTCATCTACATGTTTGAAAACTAATTAAAAGTATTTCAAATCTAAATTCTAAACATTTTAAACTATTTTATGTCTGAATTCAAAGCATTTTTAATAAGCCAAAAAATTCTAAAATTTCACTCATAACCTCAGCAGCATAATTAGAGTAAAGGATTTGTTATCATCATCATCATCATCATCAAGTTATAATGATAACCTGGATTCTCTTGACTTTCTATTACCAACCATCTCTACTAGTCGTTACTCTCGTTTGGTCCTCAAAATTACATTCAGCGTCTGCATAGAGCTAATGAATATAAGTCATTACCGGCTACCCAACACAGGTGCATCCATGTGCAAGAGTTCATAGAAGAATGTCACTTTTGAGTTCATCCCTACTTCTCCAGCTGTCAAGTTCATTTTATTTGAATGGTTGGTGAGATGGAAGTAAAAGGCTATTCAGCTGCTGTTTTGTGGAGTGCTGCTTCCAGGATTTTTCAAAACAGCATGCAGCATTCTTCTGTAGTTCCAATCTTGCTTTTTCTTCACTTGCTTCATTAAAGTCCAGGTGGTGCAAATATACAACAGTAATGACATGGCTACAGAAAAACAAGCATATCTTTCACATGTAAAATGTCAAAGTTAACCTCTCATTTACTGGGTGTATGTTAGATTATTCTCTTTATATTATCCGTAGACAACTTCCTATCTAAAATAGATAGCCATCATCATTGTATTCTGGGTTAGATAAATCTTCTAATTCCTATAAATAAATGTCTGATTCATGTGGGCCATTTAATATAATGTTTCCTGCAAGGAAGAAATATCTTGCTTATTCTAGATTTAATGCAAAACTGGATTAAGTAATCTTTATTGACTCAGAACTGGATACCAACCATTTGTGAGTGAACCAGAAGCAAAACACTTTTTTATGTGTTTATTCTCTATATTGCCATTTAATATGTCACATCTTGTTTGTAGGAATCAAATGCCCACCAATAATCAAGCATGTAAGCTAAAAAATATACTCTGCTCATTTGCATGCCAGAAGATTAGGTTTGGTTTGATTTCTTTGTTTAATGGCTTATCAACCTTTCTGGGTTATTTAATACCAAAGCCATCTTTGTAGAAGAACAGCAGTGATACTATTTAGCCCATCGCTGAGGAAATAAGGGGGTTTATACCTTTCCCAGAGGTGCCTGTGGTTTAATGGTTATCGTCGTAGGAAATGGACACGGCGACAGGAGTTCAAATCCTGGACTTGACTGATTGCATTTCACATACCACTAATACCCTTGATTCTGATTATTCTCCCTCCAGCTATGGGTAAATAGTAGGGCAGACTTGGTTCTTCAGCCTGGGTGAGGCAACTAGTCTAAGAGAAGGAAAAGTCTGAATTCAAACCTGTTAAACTCCGCTTAAAAAATTGACCTTGTGTCATATCCTGCCTGAGCAGAGGGGTTTGGTAAATAAGTATACCTTTCCCCGAGGTAATTGTCTGAAAGTGAATGTAATAGCACAACTGAAATTGAACTCACTTACTATGATGTTGTAGTCTAGCACATTAGCTACTACTGTTGTATCATCATCATCATTATGTCGTGCCGCTAGCCTGGATATCCCTGACGCTCTCTCGCCACTTCTCTCTATCGTTCATCGCCTCTGGCAGGTCTTCAGGGCTACATCCCGTATCCTCACATAGCTGCTGTATGTATGTTCGAGCTGGTCGTCCTGCTTTTGCCTGGCCATATGCGGGGATCCATAGGAGTACATCACTTATGAGCTCGTCCTTGCTTCTCCAGCAGTGTCCTGCATGTCTGGGTCATCTAACTTGGATAGTTTTTGGGATGGGAGGCAGGTGCCCGTATAATTGGTGCCTTGTTGGGTGTTGCCGCCAGGACTTGTTCAATATTGCTCGCAACATTCTTGTGTAATTGCCATCTAGCTTCTTCTCCAGTCATTTAGTTAGCGTCCAAATAGTGCATCCATATAGCAGTATCAACATGACTGCTGCCTGGAAGAAACTGCATTTCATTTTATTGGTCAGGTCTGATTTCCATATGATCGAAAGCCTATCGATAGCTGTCTATGCCTTCGTTAGCCATGTGTTGATGTCTTTTTCAGTTGATGGGATGCTGCTTCCTAGTTAGGTGACTGTTGTATACCACACGTATACACATGCAAATACAAATGCAAAACACGGGTGGACTCAAATACAATAGAGGCAGACAACGTTGTTCAGGTACGAACGTTTTATTAACTTTTGTCTTCAGTTCTTCGACATGAGGAGAGAGACACAATTCTTAAAAGTCTTTTGTATCATACTATGCTAACAACACCCCCAATGTTCGGCACATCTTGTGTTTTAAATCTCAATTCATCTTTGCTGGTCAGGACCCAAAAAAATTAACCGCCGCTGCAATGGTAGAAAACTCAACTCTATGGCAGAGAACTCCACTGTCTGTCTGCATAGTCCAATCTCAAATCCTCAACTGCATGGTCAGACCTCAACTTCTCAACACCATGGTCAGACCTCAACTTCTCAACACCATGGTCGGACCTCAACTTCTCAACACCATGGTCAGACCTCAACTTCTCAACACCATGGTCGGACCTCAACTTCTCAACACCATGGTCAGACCTCAACTTCTCAACACCATGGTCGGACCTCAACTTCTCAACACCATGGTCGGACCTCAACTTCTTAACACCACGGTCAGACCTCAACTTCTCAACAACATGGGTGGACCCCAACTTCTCAACACCATAGTTGGACCTCAACTGAATCTTTTTCAAATCTTCCAAATTCTCAGCCCATCTCTTCTGGGCATGACGACATCCATACTCCAGCCCTATTTCCTGTCTGGGGTTTATTATGACAATGGTGAATGTCATATCCTTTGCGCATGAGCGTAAACTGCACCAATTGACTACACACCTGAACTCAAAACCCGAATAGTTCAAAGCCCAACCAAACTGAATGATAAAATATAATTAATGAAAAATGATTAAAATAAAAAAATCATTCCTTAATCATATAACACTACACCAAGGAATTCATCCCCTGCCACAACATTAAAAACATCATGATACTTCAGATTATGAAAAATAAAAAAAGTAGTTTCATGGGAGCATATTTTTCAGAAATTGGTTAAAGAGAATAAAATCAAAATCAGTTGATAAGAGGTTAATTTCTCTGATCACCATAAAACTTCATTGCCTGTTTGTTTTTAGTTTTTCCTAATTTACCAACTTTTTGTTTATTTGTTTGTTGTTTTTAATGACATATCAACCTTCTTGGGTTATCTAATGCCAAATTCATCCTTCTCTAAGAACAGTAGTGGTGCAATTTAACCCATTGCTGGGAAGATAAGGGGATTCATGCCTTTCCCAAGGGTATTTGTCTTAAAGTGAACATAATAGTGCAACTGGAGTTTGAACTCACTTACTACAATTCCACAGTCCAGCACTTTAACCCTTACACCACAAGGACACCCCCACTTTTGGTTTGGTTTGGTTTGGTTTGGTTTGGTTAATGATGTATCAGCCTTCATGGGTTATTAAATGCCAAATTCATCCTTGTAGAAGAATAGCAGTGGTACTATTTAAATCTTAGCTGGTGGGTATAAGGGGTTTCATGCCTTTCCAAAGAGTATCAGTCAGAAAATGACGGAGTGACTGGAGTTTGAACTCACTTACTACACTGTTTCAGTCTAACCTATTGCCACCATCCCATTGGAATGCCCTCCCCAACTTTTGGAAATATATATCTTATTATCATCTTATATATGTTTCTGGTTTTTATTTTAAAATCTGATCAAATCTCAAGGTCAGGTAATGAGTCAACTTCACAGGAGAAATCTGTTCTTTTAAAATCCAATGCTGTTTTAGTGCAGCAGTCATTTTTCTGCCAATTTGGCAATGAAAAAACTTATGTTCTTTTTACTTTAGTGATGACTAACTTTAAAAGCCATTTTTAAATATAATAGAATATTCCATGGATAGATAATAATGCTCTGATGTATGAAGAAAAAAATGCCTTCACAAATCTGCATGTAAAATTTCATGAAAAGTGTACAACTGAATCACTGAAATTTTATTCTTTCAGAATTAGCCCTATATATACTGTATATACTTGTGTAATAGATGACTTTTTTTAAGATGAATTTTTTAATTCAAAAGCAATATATATATATATATAGAGAGAGAGAGAGAGAAAGAGAGTTCTAATTGCTTAATGAAGATATGAAAGAGATAAGAATTTCAGTAACTCAGTATATGTCATAGGAAGAATGTCTGCTTATTTTCAACACACACACACACACACACAATAATCAATCATCATTATCATCATCATCATCAAGTTATACTGATAGCACAAAACTCCATGACTCTCTTGTCATCCATCCCTGTCATCCATCACTTCTGGAAGCTCCTCAAGACTGCATCCAGTGCCTGCATAGAGCTGATGTATGTAAGTCTTTGTTGGTCAGCCAACACTGGAACATCCAGGTACAGGAGTATATAGGAGAATGTCACTTTTGAGTTTATTCTTACTTCTCTAGCAGTGCCCAGCATGTCTTGTTCATCTTATTTGGCTGGGTTTTGGGATAAGAGATAAGTGGCTGTACAGCACCAAGATTTGTTCAAAACAGCGTATCGTATTCTTGTGTATTTCCCTTCTAGCTTTTTCCCCATGCATCCAGGTGGTGCATCCATACAGTAGAACTGAAACAGCCATAGCTACCAGAAAAAAACTTTAGAAGGAGAAAGAATCTGCTTGTAAATACTCCTGAAATTCTTGATAAAAATAATTAATAATCATCATCATCAAATCACACTGTTAGCACAGATTTCCTTGACTATCTCTTGCTATTCATCCCTATTATCCATTGCTCCCAGAAGGTCTTCCAGACAACATCCTGTGTCTGTACAGAGCTGTTATAGGTAAGTTCTTGCTAATCGGCCAACACTGGCATGTTTATGTGAAGAGGTCCAGTAGAGAACGTCACTTATGAGTTCATCTTTGTTTCTCCAGCAGTGTCCTACATGTCGTGTTCATCTTATTTGGATGGTTTTAGAGATAGGAGGTACAGCAACTGTTTCATGGGATGTTGCTTCCAGGATTTGTTCAAAAGCTCATAGCATTCTTGAGCAATTCCCGTCCAGCTTTTTTCCTATACGTTTTGTCAGCATTCACGTGGTGCATCTATAAAGTAGTATTGACACAACGGTTCTTGGAAGAAATTCCATTTTATTTTATTGGACAGTTCAGACTTCCATATGATTGATAACCTATCAATAGCAGTTCACACCTTTGCTTGGCACATATTGATGTCAATTTCAGTTGATGAGACACTGCTACGAAAATACATGAACTTGTCCACTAATTTCAGAGAACTGCTTTTTAGGGTGGAGATGTCTCCTTGATTAAAATACATGTACACTGTTTTGCCTGTATTCATGTGGAGGCCCATACCTCTTGCTTCTTGTTCCAGGCTATGCAACAGGGATTCAGCTTGGGTAGGTGTATTTGCAAGAAGTACTATGTTATCAGTACATTCTGCATCCATAATAGTGTCTGCAGGGTATCGTCTGCTTCTTGCTTCTTTTTAGCTTATAGCCATGTTTTTTTAAGATTTGTCAATGTTTGAAGTACATAGTCTGGGCAGGTTATGAACAGATATGGTGCTAATGCCTCCCTTTGCAGAACTCCAGCAATAGTGTCAAAGTGTGTCAAAGTCTATGTCAACATCCAATGAGCAAACCTTGGTTTTTGTGTTACTATAGAGCATCATTATGGCTGTGACATTTTCTTTAGAGACACCATCAGCTGGATGTATTTGTTCCATCTTCCCTCTGTGTATGGAATCCAAAGCCTTGAAGAAATCTTCAAAGAGGAGTGTCTGTAACAGTTTCTTTGGAGACACCATCAACTGGAAGTATTTGTTCCTTCTTCCCTCCGTTTATGGAATTCAAAGCCTTGGAGGAGTATCGCCTTGGGTCTTTTTGCACGATCTCCTTCTATAATTTGACAGACTGTTTGAATCTGTGAAATTGTGGATCAATTTCTCCAAAAATCGTTTTGATTTTTTCGAAGAATTTTCTCAGTTCCTGGTTCAATGCAATTGAGTGTTATAAACCTTAGCCACTATGGAGGTAAAGATTATACCTCAGTTGTTCTTGGAAATTCCAAAGTCACCTTTCTTGCTGAAGGGGAGGATGCAGTCTTTTGTCCATCTCTCTCTCTTATGTTCCAGTTATATACAGTGTTGCAGAATAGGAGCAGTAAGTCATTGAATTTCCTTGTCTTCCATATTTTTGGGGGTATTTCATCAAGGCCAGTGACTTTTCTGCTTTTAATTTTTGTTAGAAATATGTTGAGTTCTTCTTGAATAAACTGTTCTAGTTTAATGTTTAGTTGGTCATAAATAATTTTGGGGAGAGGTTTATCTGTGACTTTAGGGGAGTTTCCAAGCACATTCTTGAAATGTTTTCATATCTGTATTCATTCTTCTTGGCTGGCAGCTTTTAGTTAGGCTCTTAAGGTACTTTTCCTTTTACTCACTTCATTTACTGTCTGCCATGCTATTCAAGATTGTCTATCTTCTGCCGAGTTTCTTATTTTATCGATCTGACCTTGAATGTATTTTATTTGTTCTTTTTGTATGCATTAGTTAGTTCTCTTTGTTTTTGTGTGTTGGCATTAGTTGGGTTTCTTTTATTACAGAGGGATGCTGTTTTCACATTATCTCGACTTTTCCTAACTGCTAGTGTCTCCCATGGAACTCTATGTTTGGCTCTTGGTTTTGTTGGTATGCATTCCATTGCTTCCATGTGGGCATTTTTGCATTTTTCATTTGAAGTAAGTGTTTCAGATATTCCTTGAAGATTATCAAATTTGTTTTTTTTTTACAGCTATCGTATATCTATTACTAATATCTTTTGTAGTCAAGTGAAAACTATAGTGCATGGTTTTGGCTGTTTGTGTCATATTTCTGCAAAGGCTCAGGCATAAAATTCACAATCATCATAAGAAAGTGACTATTTATTTATTGATTCATTATATTCATTTTTTTCTATAATATTAATTGGCATGAAGTATTTACGTTGCTGTGAAACTCTGAATTGTGAGTTTTTATCCTGTCTTCATCATCATCATCATGTTGTGCTGCCAGTACGGATCTCCCTGATCCTCTCTCGCTACCTGTCTCTATTATCCATCGCTCTTGGGAGGTCTTCAAGGCTAAGTCCTGTATTGGCACAGAACTGTTGTATATAGGTTCTAGCTGGTTGTCCTGCCTTTGCTCATCCATGTGATGGGGTCCACAGGAGTATATTGCTTATGAGTTTGTCCTTACTTCTCCAGCAGTGTCACACATGTCTGGTTCGTCTAACTTGGATAGTTTTCATGATAGGTAGTGGGTGGCCATATAGCTGCTGCTTTGTGGGGTGTTGCCTCCAATACTTATACAATATTGCTTGCAGCATTCTTGTGTAATAACCGTGAAGCTTTTTCTCCATATGTTTAGTTAGCATCTATGTAGTGCATCCATATAGCAGTATCAACGTAACCACCACTTTGAAAAAACTGTGTTTTATTTTATTGGTCAGGTCTGACTTCCATATGACCGATAGCTGTCCATGCCTTTGCTAGTCATGTGTTGATGTCTTTCTTAGTTGATGAGACACTGCTTCCTAGGTAGGTGAACTTGTCCACTAGTTTCAGAGAATTACCATTTAGCGTGGAGATGTCATCTCCTTGATTAAAGCACATGTATTCTGTCATGACATGGAGGCCTATGCTAGCAGCTGCTCATTCCAGACCATGCAGTAGGGTTTTGGCTTGGGCTGGTGTATTTGCCAGAAGCACTATGTCATCGGTATAGTTCGCATTCGTAATTGTTTGTGAGGGTATCTCCTGCTTCTTTCCTTTGCCAGCTTGAAACCATAATCTTTCATTATATCTATAGACATTCTAAGCACGTTGTCTAGGCAGATGATAAACACATATGGGGCTAATGTCTCTCCTTGCAGCACACCTGCTACAATTTTGAATTAGTCTGTGTCTCCATCTAGGGAGGAGACTTTTACTTTCGTGTTTTCTTTTGTGTTTTTAAGACTTGGTTTGATGATTGTATAGAAGACAATCATCAGTTGCCATTGACTCTGCATCTATGTTATCCTAGTGATAGGGAAAAAACTGAGCAATTTTTATCATTGTCACAATTTTAATGAAACTCCAATGGCTTAGACACACATACAAAGTGATTATTTTCCTTGATTATTGTTGTCAAACTTCCGTTAGTTGAAGTGAAAAGTCATAATTTGCTGAAAAGAAAATTCTCAGAAATACCAAAATCTCGGAAATTTCTTAGAATTTTCTTTTCTTTAATTTGGTATCCTAATTTGGGATTAGCACTTTGCTAATGGTTAATAAGCAGTTGTGATGGTTTGAAAAAAATCAAATTGTGGCTTACAATGATTGAGGACTGTCATCAATAGTTAAAAAAAATACCATGTCAGTTATCCGGGGATTTTTTTTCTCCAATTCTGTATATTTGTTTTTTTGCCAATCTAAATATATTTTTAATTAACTGTGACTTGAAAATTGCGAGGTTGAAAGTGACAGAATTTTTATTTGCTGTTTGAAAAGAATGGTAAAACTAATTTGGAAATAACTAATTTAGGCAGAGTATACAAATGCTTTTGATCTGATGCTCTGCAGAGCAAATAAATATTCTGATTATACAAAAAAGTACTGATCCATGAATAAATAATTCTATCATTGTTTACTGGTACAATGCTGTGATATTCGTTGTACCTGAATTAGTTTGAATGAATATGATTTCCCTGAAATACAGAGAAAATAAATGGATTGAGATATTTGAAATTCATTTGATATTTATAAGAATTTTATATCTCAGTGCTGATTTTTCTATTTTCATAAATGTGTATGAGCGTGTTTGTGTGTGTGCGTGAGTGAGAGAGAGAGAGAGAGAAATGCTACTGTCAACCACATTTGACATTATATTGGCTGAGACAAAGCAGAACTGTTACCTATTTAAAAAGTAAATTCCCATCAAAACGTGAAAAGCAAAAACATAAAACATAGATGCAATGATAAAATGTCGCCGTAAAATGCTTCAAGCTTGTACAGTTTATGAGAATTTCATTTTTCTTTGCATAGGAATTCATCTTTGCCCCCCCTCTCTCTCTTTAATTGTTTTCCAGAAATTATTGTCTTAGATAATGAATATTTGAGAATATTTTTATTTTGATATTAATAAGTCATGTGACTATATAAACGAACATTTCCTTTGCAAATAAGCATTTAGGAATCAACAGAAAATTACTAATAAATGATTCTATTTAGACAAACATAGAAATGTAGACTTTTAACACATAATGACAGCACATATGTACATATACTACTCAGAGGCTGAAGATTTTCCAAAATTACCTACGTCACACACACACACACACACACACACACACACACACACACACACACACACACAGATATATATTTAAATAGGCATGTTTTGTTGAACATGATAGAACACTTTTTATTCATAATTTTTTATTGTAGTTTCTCGAGTTGTTGTGTTTTTTTTTTCTCCATATTTCAGGGTCAAGCTGGAGTAAAAATTTTCCCATGTTTTTTCCCCAAGTGCTTTCAACTATATTTTGGTTGTTTTCAAGGGTCTTCAATTGACAACTTGAGAAACTAGAATCAAAACTATGAATAAAAAGTGTTCTATCATGTTCAACAAAATATGTCAGTGTAATAATTTGATGCCAAATTATACAATGTAATTATATAATTATATATATATATATATATATATATATATATATATATATATATATATATATATAAATTATATAATTTTATATGTAATTATATATATATATATATATATATATATATATATATATATGAATTATATTTATATATATATGTGGCATAATGACTAAAGGGTTGGACTATGGCCTCAGAGTAAGTAAATTCAACCAACAGTTGTGTTAACGTTTACTTTTGAATAAATATCCTTAGGAAAGGTATGAACCCTTACCCCCTGCAGCTATGGATTAAATAGTGTCATTGCTATTTTTCTACAAGGATGGCTTTGAGATTAAATAGCCCACAAAATTTCATATGCTATTAAATAAAGAAACCAAACCAGATATATATAAAATTAAATGGATGATAATATGATTGAATAAAATCTAGTTAAATTTGATAAAATTTTAAGTAAGGTAAATACTTTATATGAATTAATGTAATAGAAAAAAAAAAAATAAATAAATGAATAGTTCCTTTTCTATTATGATAATTGTGGGTTTTTACTTTTGCCTTACTTTTACCTTTCCTACATCTTATATTCTTTTTTACATTTAAATGTATTGGTATATTGCTCTATAGTTTTGTGTATTGAACACAGTAGAGATCTTATAAACTATTGATACTTTTAGTGTTAAATTTTAACCATTAATTATATATATATATATATATATATATATATATATATATATATATATATATACACACATATATATATATATATATATATATATATATATATATATATATATATATATATATATAAGGGGGTGTCCTCATAGTGTAATGGTTAAAGCAATGGACTGCGGAATCGTAGTACACGAGTTCGTACTCCGGTCGCACTATTCCGTTCACTTTCGGGCAAATACCTTTGGGAAAGGTATGAACCCCCTTATCCTCTTAGCTATGGGTTAAATAGTACCACTACTGTCCTTCTAGGAGAATGGCTTTGGCATTAAATAACCTAAAAAGAGTTGATATGAATATATATATA
The DNA here is from genome assembly GCA_963585895.1 of Sepioteuthis lessoniana. NCBI lineage: Eukaryota > Metazoa > Mollusca > Cephalopoda > Myopsida > Loliginidae > Sepioteuthis > Sepioteuthis lessoniana. The sequence continues at coordinate 38,746,671 of OY757936.1, read as the reverse complement.
TATATATATATATATGATTATATATATATATATGATTATTACAACTTTGAAATTATTTCAGAGTTCTGAAGTATAGGTGGCATAATGGTGATTTGTATTAAAAATGGAATTAGCCAAGGCAGGAATGTGCTTCTCCTTCAACAAGATATCGGTAAATAGTGAGGAAACTGAACTCTCAAGCTTTGGTAATACAACCACTTTAGGTGAAAAACAATTATACATTCAAACCACCTGATCACACAACAAATCATAGGCCTATGTGGTAGGATAAGACTCATTACTTCCTACATCTTATAGACCTTGGGAAAGGCCTAAGACCTTTAGTGGACTGAGATAAAGACATTGTCTGTGGGGATGGGAGATATATATATATATATATATATATATATATATATATATATATATATATATATATATATATATGAAGAAAGAGAGAAAGAAAAATAAAGAAAATATTAAAGTAGCAATTTTTCTTTCAGACATGATTTATTGAAGATTAAAGACAACTTTGTGTACTTTTCTTGTTTTCTTATTATCTGAGCCCAAATTATAAAAGAACTCTCCAAAGTTCATTATGTCTGTAAATATAAGTTTTTTAATGATTTTTTTTTAAATTCCAAAGCCATTCTTGTAGCAGAACAGTTGTGGTACTATCTAACCAATAGCTGATGAGGATGAGGAGTTTTATACATTTCACAAGGATATTAGTTTGAAAGTGAACATAATTATATGACTGAAGTTGTACTATATAATCTTGCAGTCTGGCATGTTAACCACTACCATCACAGGGACTCCCTTTTTCAGAAAGAATTAAAAGTTAAAATATTTTTATGCGTACATAACATTTATAGAATTTTGAAAAACTTTTGATAGCACACAGTGTTTCATGTTGAGGGCACAATGTTTTAAAAATTAAAGGCTGTCAAATCTTACGTTATTTTGATATTTTTTCATATTTTTCATCATACAACGTGTGAAAGCATGTGTGATACCCTAGCCTCATCAGCCGCCAACCAGGGTGATAACACAGTTTCTGTAGCTCAAGGCAGTACTGCCACTCCTGGTGCTACCAAGCAGCTTTTGCCACCGGACAGGGTATTTAAAAGAAATATATATCTATATATACACCAGATCAACTAAAAGCAGACATTACATTGGACATTCGTTCATCTTCATTTTAGTGCAGTTTGTTTACACAAGTCACAACGTTTTAAGAATTAAATGCTGTCAAATCTGAGGTTATTTTGATAATTGTAGTTTGTTTTGTTTTATAGGAAGTATAAGGTATTTTGTATTTACAGCTGTACAAAGACCTTTTCGAAATTCCTTGATTGCGCCAGCCTCTGCAATGTCTTATGAGTAAACTTTGCTATCTTGTCTCTACATTTTCTGTCAGGTATTTTTCTACTATGCTTTTTATTTCTCGGGGATCATTTTACTAGCCTTTTGTACTATATATTATTCTCTTTTTTAGCTATGTGTCCTGCCTTCTTTCATTTTTAATAGCTTCTATGATACCTCTAATCTGGCTTTACTCTCTGATCCATGATAATCTCTTTTTCACTCTCATATATATATATATATATATATATATATATATATATATATATATATATATATATATATATGTGTGTGTGTATGTGTGTGTGTGGAAAAGTGGATAAATCAAACATTTCCAACAGATTTAGTAGTAATATTTTGTTCTTTATTAAAGGAAGATTATGGCTAAACCCTTTGTTAGTGTTTGATTTATCCACTTTTCCACTTATTTTTATCATCTTGTCAGATTTACTAAAATCTACCATTTCTCTCTCTCTCTCTCTCTCTCTCTATATATATATATATATATATATATATATATATATATATATATATATATATATATGTATATTTTGGCAGCATTTCTAAAACAAAAGTTACATCACTTTTGTAATAGATCCTCCCCTGATGATGGCCCAAAGTCAGGCAGAAAGTACTAGGGATACATACAACTATGGACAATACATAAATCAATTCCCCCCCCCAATACGATAAAAGTAATACGGGAATTCGAACGGATCCAAAAGAAAATATGTAGACGTAAAATGTTTATTATGTTTAATGAAATTTGTATATATATATATATATATATATATGTAAAATCAATCAACATTCTGTTTGTATTAACTGATAAATGACTCACCAGAAATTGGAATAGAATACAATCTATATGAAATGGTCATTTGAAGCATGCAAAGTACAAATCAAAGACAAAAACAAAACAATAATATTGAATTCTAAATACTGCAAAAATTGTCAAAGGTAAAGTAAGTAAAGTTAGGGACCATAGTCCAGGGTGACCCGAAGGCTCCTTTTTTGATAGCTACTACACTAAGGTGTAGGGGAGGGCACTACTCCTTTCCCTGGATTGCTCCACTTTACCCTTGATCTATACCTTATAATGCTGAGTGTTAAGCAAGGTGGCATCAAGTACTATTTTTTGAGTCTTTGGTATGATTCAATCTGGGATTGAACCCAGGTCTCCTGGGCCATTAGTGAACACTTTAACCATCATGCCAATGTATGGTATTTTTATTTATTTACTTTTTCAAAGGTACAGATTCATTATTTCTGAAGTATGTAATAATTCTGATTGCTATGTTTGAGTCAGTATAATAGTATTGCTTGCTGACTTTCATTACAAAAATTCAATCAAATAAAAATCGTTTCATTTGAATAACCAAATCTCAGTTACTTACAGTAAGTGAAAGAATTTAGACAAGGATAGTCAAAAGGAAAAAATGTGAAAATATTTTCTCTTTTCATCTACAACATCCCTAAAAATATATGCATTGGAATTATTGTTTAAACATTTTTTTAAAATCTTTCTGTGAGATTAATTGTAAAAAATTAAGAAAGGGTTGATATATGAAACAAAAAAAAAGCAAAAATGTTGTTTCCAAAAGTTTGAGAGGAAACTTCTTAAAAAAACAAAAACCTTGTCTTCAATTACACAAGTATCAAAAATGTTATTAAATTCTGATAATTTAAAATTCTCAATTAAAGAAATCTTTATATACTATTTATTCATTTGTTCATTTTATTACCAGCAGGAAGAATGTTATGTTTTCCTTTCTTTCACCATTTATGCTTCTCAACTGAACAACTTCCAATAAATCTCTCAGGATTTTGTAAAGTGGTCTTGATAATTTCTCTCGCATTTGTTCTTTTCAATTATTTAAAAAAAAATTTCTAGTGAATAATATGTGTCTTTGTTGGTCTTTTTTAAATTTGATACTTGATCAACACTTAATGGAGCTATACATTCTTAACACTTGAGTCACCATCTCTCCAAGTACAATACAAGGGAGTATTTATGGCAGAATCAGTTAAATTTGTGGGAGAATGAAAAAAACTTGAAATAGTAATAAACCTATTGAACATTGGCACTCAGATCAAAATAAAGTTTATTTATTTTTAGAAGAGAAAGTTTTCATTAAACGAAACTTATCTTCCCATAAAATAAATTTCCATAAATTTGTATAAATCAGATCAAAATTTAAAAAGGAAAATTTATTCAAGTGAATGGACCCATTTTTAACTTTAGTTTTGTTAAGGCACAAACCTACAAAATTAAGTGGGTTTGAGACAAGGTTTTTTATTGTCATGTTAAATAATAGGAACAATAGCATTATTAGTAGCTTTTCATCTCTACTTCCAATCAAACAATCCGTACACAGAACTGGTCGGAGAACATTTTACCCATGGATGCTTTAGCCCAGACATTTCAACCACTGAGAAAAACCTCCAAGCAGAGTAGAGTGCATGCACTACTCTCAGGGAGGTGCTGGGCTGGGACACACTTCAGTCGGCCACATGTTTATCAGTGTGCGGATCTGATCAGGTGTGTCCTGGTTCCAGTGGCAGTCGGTCAAGGTGTGCCATGACTGGCATCCTTGAGTCTCAGGGGCCATCCCCCAAGGCTCTAACCCTCCTTAGAAGGGCTAGGTTTATCGCCTGGCACCTGAGGCACCCTTTTTTAGGGAATATCGATGAGGCCTGAGGCATTTTTGGAGCCACCAGGCATTTTTGGAGCCACCAGGCATTTTTGGAACCACCAAGCATGTTTGGGCTACAGCCCTGCACCTGGACCCATGTAAAAATAGACCTTGTGCCACACTCATCCAATTGGTGGGATGTGTAACAAATACCGATAAATCCAACCTGAAAATTAATTGTGCCATTAGTGTTGTCATATATGAAGTCATTTTCTCCCAAGTAATGCTAATATACACAAATTTTACAATATAAAAATATACCTTTTTTTATAAAGGTGCAAGAATATTTTAAAAACTATTTATAAGTCAATATTGTATAAATGATATTATACTGTTATTCTGTCAGCAAAATACAACCTTCAGATTCTTCCTCCATTCTTCTCTACCTTATCCTGACATTTTCATTATTTACCTCTTCTTTCTTTTGGTGGGGACAGCTGAGGAGAAAGGAAAGTGGACATTTTTTGGCATCTATAAGAATTTATTCATTCAAGAAACCTTTGTGAGCAGATATTTGGCTTCCTCTTAGCCTTTATCAGTGAATTTTGGCAATTTGCTTTTTCCTGTTTGCTTCGTGGATCTTCTCCATTCTCCTCAAATAATTTCCAGGTTTTTGTGGAGTCCTTAAATCATTTTCTGAATTTTAGTTTCCATTAGAGCAGCTGTTTTGTACAAACTCCTTGCCTTTACACAAAGTGACTTAACAAGGTATTTTTTAAAAGAAAATTCTTGATTGAACCTTTTGGAAAATGTCCATCTTTTACATAACCAAGATGCTTGGTCTTGGGATTTTTCATAGAATGGGATAAGGATTGCCTTCCAAAATAGAGCAGGTATTCAGAAGTGATTTTTACACAGAGCTATCATGTACTGAGTATTTGTTTGGTTTGTTGGGTTTTATGGCATATCAACCTTTGTAGGTTATTTAACACCAAATACATTTTTATGTAAATAATCTGTTCTATTTAAAACAATTCAGTTTAGCATACGGAACCCCTCTTAAACTAGTAGACAAATTCACTTACCTAGGAAGCAGCGTCACATCAACCGAAAAGGACATCGACACGAGGTTAACGAAAGCATGGACAGCTATCAATAGGCTATCGATTATATGGAAATCAGACCTAACCGATAAAATGAAATGCAGTTTCTTCCAGGCAGCGGTCACATCGATACTGCTATATGGGTGCACTACATGGACTCTAACAAAACGGCTGGAGAAGAAGCTAGACGGCAATTACACAAGAATGCTGCAAGCAATCTTGAACAAGTCCTGGCAGCAACACCCCACAAGACACCAACTGTACGGCCACCTGACTCCTATCACGAAAACTATTCAAGTTAGATGAACCAGACATGCAGGACACTGCTGGAGAAGCAGGGACGAACTCATAAGAGATGTACACTTATGGACCCCCACACATGGCTGTGCGAAGGCAGGACGACCAGCACGAACATACATTCAGCAACTATGTGAGGATATGGGATGTTGTCCTGAAGACCTGCCTAGGGCGATGAACGATAGGGAGGAGTGGTGAGAGAGGGTCAGGGACATCCGTGCTACCAGCACGACATGATGATGATGATGATAAGTACACAGTTCAATGGTCAAACACATTTCCATTTCTAACTATTCAAGCAGTTGTATGTAACAATTCAGTTAAGTGTAAATACAGTTTTAATGCCGAAAAACAGTTCTATTTCAAATAATTCAGTTCAGCATAAGCACGCAGTTTAAATGTAAGTACGGTTTAATTGTAAAAATCATTTCTATTTCAAACTATTCAGTTTTACCCAAACAATTCATTTTAGCATAAGTATGCTGTTAGTTCTATTGAACCCATAGATAGGGCCTTATCAGATGCTACCACTCCGGGCCAGAGTGGACCTGGGAGCAATGGCTATGAAGGGGTACTCCACATTCCCCAAAGCTCCAGCACTGCTGGAACCTCACCATCAGATTGTTTAGTGTCATATCTAGGACACTCGTTAGGGGGGGGTTACCCCTCTGCAGAGGTGCAGTCGGTGTATTCTACAGCCCCAGCTGACTGGGCAAGTACTGAGTATTAATTTCATTTATGAATAAATATTTGATACATAAAAACATATGAGGGTGGACTGAAAATTTAATATGATGATGTCATATTTGCTATTGATGACTTTTTTGACCATTGGGATCCAATCATTGCAACACTGATGGAAGAAATGTGTGGACCATAAGTAGGACTAAGCTGAAAAATAAACCTCATTTAGTTTCATTCCAAGAGAATATCTTGGTCAGCCCATGAACTTTTCAGCTGGACCTTGTATTTTATTCATCGATAGGATTCTAACAGGTACTACCACTCTGTCTTAGACTGGATACGTGAGTATCTTGGTCTTTCAATGAACTTTCCAGTCAACCCTTCTATACAAACATGCATATTTATTTATATACCATTTGTTGATTAGCCAAAAAATTGATTTGATTTATCATGTAAAAATGAAAGTTTTTATTTCTATTTTTGATATTAACATTACGGAACAATTTAATAAATGTTTTGTTCTGCTATATTTAACCAACTTGATTATTTCATCTTTCAAGAACTCTATCTTTTTTAATAAAGAACTGCTCTGTCTGCCTTTTTTCTTGAAAGAACTTTTTTCAAGTGTGGAATACTCCTTCATTGCCATTACTCTCAGGTCCACTCTGCTCAAGAGTAGTAGTACCTGTTAAGGTCCCGTCTATAGATTAAATTGATCTCTTTAAAAATTATTTGTATACAATAAAACTGCTTAAGAAGCAATTACACAAAAAATGTAAATATAAATATACAATGAATGCAGTCTCCTAACCTCTTGGAATAAATAGCCCCAGATGGGTTGACATGCCATCTATATCAATCAATCAATCAATATCACAATTTCTCTCTCTCTCTCTCTCTCTCTCTATATATATATATATATATATATATATATATATATATATACACGTGTGTGTATGTGTGTGCATCTTTCTTGCACAATGTCTCTCTCTTTCTCTCTCTCTCTCTCTCTCTATATATATATATATATATATATATATATTCATATATATGTGTGTGTGTGTGTGCATCTTTCTTCCTCTATGTTTCTCTCTCTCTCTCTCTCTCTCTCTCTCTCTCTCTCTCTCTCTCTCTCTCTCTCTCTCTCTAATATATATAATGAATGTAAGTTTTTGCCAGTTGGCCAATGCTGGTGTGTTCATGCATTGGAGTCCATCAGAGAATGTTGCCCCAAATTCCTAGGAAAATAGTGTGCCTGTAATATTGAAAACTTGAAATTTTTCAGAAATATTCAAAATATCAATTTTCAGTAACATATGGTGGATAGCAAAATATTCTTTTAAATAAGAATTTGGGCTAATGTAGAAGGGCAAACTTAAATTTTAAATGAATACATTGTAATTAACAAAATTAGGAAAACATTCTCACAAATTAAAGGAAAGTCACTGATAAATTTAACAGGAAAGGAGAATCAAATTCATTAATAAAAGTTTATAAAATACGTAATTGCATATTTTTTAATTGTTTTGTATTGAAATTGTTTGTCGTGAATTTTGTATCAACAAAATGAAATCTACTAAGTAGAAGAGTTACCATAATTTAATCTAGATTTGTTTCTTTGGCCAAAAGAAAAATCAAAATGTTATTGATTCATTTTTCTTTTTTTTTGCTGTATATTATATTTATTTTGATAAATTTGTAAGATTTTTATTTGAGCAATATACTTGAATATACTTAAAATTCTTTAATATACTTACTATATACTTAAAATATTCTTAAAATTCTTTAATATGCATAAAATATACTTAGAATTCTTTAATACACTTGAAATATACTTAAAATATACTTAAAATTCTTTAATATATTGGGGCTGTAGAATACACTGACAGCTTCTCTGCAGAGGGATAAGATCCCCTGTCAACAAGTGTCCTGGATATGATACTAAACATTCTTATGGTGAGGTTCCAGTAATGCTGAAGTTTTGGGGAGTGCAGTTTACCCCTTTCATTGTCATCACTCCCAGGTCTACTCTGGCCTGAAGTGGTAGCACCTGATAGGGTCCTATATATGGGTCAAATAGAACTAAACTATATGCTTATGCTAAACTGAATTGTTTGAGATGGAACTGTTTTTTGACTTTGAAACTGTATTTATTTTAAACTGAATTGTTTGAAATAGAACTGCTTTATATAATAAACTGAATTATTTGAAATAGAACTGTTTTTGTATGCTTGAAATAGAACTGTTTTTACATTGAACCTGTGTACTCATGCTAAACTGAATTGTTTGAAATAAAGTTGTTTATATGTTTAAAAATGGTTGCTGTGCCATTAAACCAAACCAACCAACCAACCAACTAACTAATTTAATCAAACAAGAAATGAGAGTTATTTTATATTACATATTATTTTTTAACAGTCACAAAGCCTCAGTTTGACCTAAGAACAAAATTAATGCCATAAAACTCTATGTCATTTATTATCTATCCTAATGTGAACAATCACTTGTAATTGTTCAAGATATCAAGATTTTTCTCTTTTGAATGATTTTAAAGATATTGTGGGGAGGGGGAGTATATTTCAGTGTAAGTAAAGATATTGGGGGGGTATATTCAGGTTTAAGTAAAGATATTGGGGGGGGGGTATATTTCAGTATAAGTAAAGATATTGGGTGGGGTATATTTCAGTATAAGTAAAGATATTGGTGGGGGGGTATATTTCAGTATAAGTAAAGTTATATCTCATAGAGAATTGTAATGTAAATTTTTTATAGCCTAAAAACCTGAAGCACCATCTAATTATATTTTTAATGTCACTCAGCATCTGAGAGAAACACAACATAGGTATCTCAGATTTTACAATATACAAATATTTTAGATATTAACCATTATTAGTTGCTAATAAATAATAGTTGTTCTATGGTAAGACATCCAGAAAATAATAAGTTTGGATAAAAATCAGTTTGTAAGCCTGTGTCATTGTATTTGAAAATTTTGATAACTTAAGATTATGATATTATGTGTCTAATTCCCAAATACTTTTTGTTAATGCTTCCTTATATAATGACAGTACAAATAAAATAAAGAGAACAGAATGGCTTATGCCAAAAAAGAGACAGCCGTTACTTCTTGATGTTTGCACAACTTAAAAACATAACCGTCACTAAATATTAGTTTTTAGTGTTGAAGAAAATGGAAAACTTCATTTAATGAGTCACCATTAAATTTAACTATTTTCAACAACTATTTTCATTAATTGAGCCAAATTATGAATAAGAAAATTCTCCAATTTTAGTTGTTTTTAGGGGTTTTTTGTTTTATTTTGTATGTAAGAAATAGTTATTAGCATTTATCAGTTATTTCTTTCTTAATCCAAATTTTTACAAGTTTGAGTGACAGATATTCTCATGCTAGAAATAGATGAAGAATTCACACACATGCTCATATATATAAACGAATTAATTTTCTGTTTTTCTTTTTTTTTTTTTTTTTTTCTGTTTTTCTTAATGTATACAATTACTTTCCTCCTTTTTTCTTTTTCTGCCATAGAGCAATGGTTAGAAATCTAACTTTATAAACTATTCGCAAGTGAATTCATTTGGATGCTTCCAAACTGTGAATTAAGCTAAAGTTAAGAGAGAGAGAGAGAGAGAGAGAGAGAGAAATATAGAGATAGATTGATAGAGAGAGAGAAAAAGACAGGGAGAGATAGAAATATAAAGATAGATTGAAAGATAGAGAGAAAGAAATATTTAGATAGATTGAGAGAGAGAGAGAGAGAGAGAGAGAGAGAGAGAGAAAAGTAGCATATGCATTAACTCATAAAAATATGTATATACCAGATCCAGCAAAATGATTTCCTGGATTTGAAATGGCCACCATGCAGGCATTAGAAGCAGTAAGTGTAGAGGGGAGGTATGTCTTTGAACACCAGCAGCAACGCTATTTCATTTGCCATCATGGAGTGCATTATGTGTTTGTGATTGAAACTTATTTAAAAAATGGTGACTCTATCATTGCAACACAGTGGTCATTTCATAAGAATTTCAAAGAAGATCTTGTTAAAATCAATCAATCAACCGATCAGAGTAGGTCTGACAGGAAAACGATATTGTTATGCATTGGACATTTTAGAAAGACTGTGTCATCTTTAAAAAGGAAACTGTCTCATAGTCCTCACAGTATTTGAACATCAGAGAATATCACAATAGTGAGGTAAGCTGTTACCAGATCTCTTGTCATACAAAATGATGGTCATACAGGAACTTAAAGTGACTTGCATAAATCATCTTGAGAGATCATTTTGGAAAATGTTCCTGCCAAAGCTCTTGCGCACTCTGGGGACAAATTCATTTTTATTTATCAGGCAACATGTTATGTAGAAAAATATGCTGATACCAACCTGTGTGGTTTGAACACAGATCTCCAGCTAACAAACATAAGTGTTGAAATGGATTGTACTACTGGGGTTGCATGACTAGAAACAGAAAATATATAAATCAGTCAGACAGGTCTGATGAGTGAGTAAAGTAAAATGTAGAATTGCAAGTTAGTATTGTATTGACATTCCATACTCAGTATTCGGCATCGTATGAGAGTGAAGAAATTATAAAGTGTCTGAAAAATCCCCCCCCCCAATGGAACAATTATAAAAGTGGTGACAAGGAATCATTTCAAACATTACAAAATGATGTCAACAAGCAAAATTTTCATATTGGACTGTAAATAATTCTCAACATTTCCATGAGCAACCTCTCCACAATGAGTATGTTGTGGTGCAGTGGAATCTAAATTAGTGTGGCCATACTTTTTTGTGGAAGAATTAATTTGAATCCAACTGCCATTTAGCTTAGACTTAACGAGCTTTGAAATCTACCCGTGTGGTTTCAAAATGTTGCCACCATACACAGGGCAAGGGCATCTATGGAAGTTCTAAGATAAAATTTTTCCAAAATGCCTCATCTCACTACCTGGTGAAATCCCATGGCAAGCTCATTGACTAGATCTATCTGCTTTTGATTACTTCTTCTGAGGATATCAAAAGGCTCAAGACTTTGAATGTAGGCTGCAGACAACTGATAAACTGAAAGATTTTATTTGCCATCAAATCACAGCAATATCAGAAGTATTGATTCTATGGGTATATACAAGTATAAAGCTCATTTGCCACTAATTGAAATAAAAGATGACTCTAAATTTCAATCTCTTCATTGACTGACAATGATATATTTGGTGAATTTTAGAATAAATAAAAGAAGTTATCATTGTTTTGAGATTTTTAAAAAAAAGATGCTCCTCTATTGTTATACAGCCAAATGTCATTCAGCAACTATCCTTGGAAAATATCCAAGAAAATTGAAAGAAATTTTTTAAAAATTTTTCTCCATCATACTGCTAATTTAGTTGTTACTGGGGCTTTTGGAAGATGATATAATCTTTAAAACAAAATGATTATTATAACAAAGCAAAATGGCAAATATTATTTTTTTCTTAGAATAAAATTAAATTTCAAATAGGATCTATGTTGCAATTTTTTTTCACTTTCAAACCTTGGAAGACATTCTGGTGGAGCCTGTATAATACTTGGTATCTTGATAATTGGTAAAGAAATTGTGGCAGACAAGTTGACTTTTTAAGCCTGAAAAAATCTCTACAAACATAAGGTTAAAATCCAAATCTTTACCACAGAGTGATCAACTAGGATAATAGGTTTGATTTATTTTGGTTTAATTGCATATTAACCTTTGTTGGTTGTTTAATGCCACATTCATCCTCCTAGAAGAACAGTAAGGGTACTATTTAACCCATAGCTGGGAGGATAAGGGGATTCATACCTTTCCCAATGGTATTTGACCAAAAGTGAACATAATAGCACAACTGGAGTTTGAACTCTCTTACTACAATTCTACAGTCCATTGCTTTAACCATTACACCATGTGGATACCCCAACACCAGGGGAATAGTAGTCCTCACAAATAATATTTACCACCTCCTGTAACTCCTGTAGACTCACACAAACATTTTCATATTAAACTTGTATTTGATGAATATACTTAAATTAACACAGAGATTGATATAAAATAATAAAACTATAATAAAAATTACATATTATATCAATACTATACCACATTAACTTAGAACATCGATTGACAAAATCAGAGAGAACGGCTTCGAGCTGACAAAGAAAAGAAGCAGAAGGTACCCCGCAAAAACTATTACCGACGCCGACTACACCGATGACATAGCGATACTGGCAAATACACCCTACCAAGCCGAAACACTACTGCATAGTTTGGAATGAGCAGCCGCAGACATAGGCCTCTATGTCAATGCACACAAAACGGAATATATGTGCTATAATCAAACGGGTGACATCTCCACTCTAGACGGAACCCCTCTTAAACTAGTAGACAAATTCACTTACCTAGGAAGCAGCGTCGCATCAACCGAAAAGGACATCGACATGAGGTTAACGAAAGCATGGACAGCTATCAATAGGCTATCGATTATATGGAAATCAGACCTAACCGATAAAATGAAACGCAGTTTCTTCCAGGCAGCGGTCACGTCGATACTGCTATATGGATTCACTTCATGGACTCTAACAAAATGGCTGGAGAAGAATCTAGACAGCAATTACACAAGAATGCTGCAAGCAATCTTGAACAAGTCCTGGCGGCAACACCCCACAAGACACCAACTGTACGGCCACCAGCCTCCTATCTTGAAAACTATTCAAGTTAGACGAACCAGACATGCAGGACACTGCTGCAGAAGCAGGGACGAACTCATAAGTGATGTACTCTGATGGACCCCTACACATGGCTGTGCAAAAGCAGGACAACCAGCACAAACATACATTCAGCCACTATGTGAGGATACAGGATGTTGTCCTGAGGACCTGCCTGAGGCAATGAACAATAGGGAAAAGTGGCGAGGGAGGGTCAGGGATATCCGTGCTACCAGCACGACATGATGATGATGATGATGATGATATCACATAATGTTTTCAACAGCTAATGCATTGACTGTAAATACTCTCTAAATTGCCAATCAGACAATTGTAGTATATTGTTTATCAGTGATAGTGCGATAGATTATGAATTCATATGTTCTAATGTGTAACATTTGTCTGTTTCATATATTCTACCTGTAGCCAACTCTATGTTTGGAGGTTGAACTATACAGCAAAGATAGATCTAACGTAAAATTTTGAGAAAAAATCTTGAAGTCGTCTAATATGCCAGATTGATTTGTATACTGCAATTTACAGTAATTACTTTTTTTTGTGAAAATCATGAATTTCTTCTTGTTCTATGATTGATGGTTAAATAATTGTCCTCATACTTGGGATTTGGGTGATAGACCTCACAGCATGTGGCCCAATCAACTGAAATCATACATAGAGTCAGTTACACACTATTCAGCTAAATTAGCACATTCAAAAGTTGACATTCAAAAAAGGGTTTATTTTGTATTTATTTTATCGCACATTATTGGAACTGAAATCCAAAAAGACTTTTCAGCCGCATTTCTTAAGCTTATTAGTAGTTATTCATTAGCTAAAGATAGCCACATTCACCTGAACATAGCAGGAATATTGATTTTAAAGCAAAGGAGTGAAAATCTTGTTACTTTTTAAGAAATCCATACAAATCTGAACATTTTCTTTAGTTTCGCTCTTAAGATCCTAAGACAGTTCCTGTAAGTCCAAGATTTTAGAATCAAAACATATCAGTTTATAGAAATCTTTTTACAATTTCAATGTTGTTGAAATTACTGTAGTCATTTTGCAATCTTCTTTCTACTTTTTTTCTATGTCTTCTTTTGATTCATCTATCATTGATTTTCTCATCTTTATTTTAATTCTATTGCTCTTTAAGTAAAGAGATTTCTCTGTGTTCTTCATTGAACATCTTATAAGTAAACTTGATGACCCTTGAACCTATTGGATTCCTATTGTAATAGCAATCCATGATGAGACTTATGCTTTTATTACTGGCAGACTGAAGGATTTTAGTTAGCATCACAGAGCTATCTCCTTTATATAAAGAATTTAGATGATTAAAAAGGATGTTCACTATAAACACAGGTGCCAAAAAATTATCGTTCAGTTACAGATTAAACAGAAGTTGCTGTATTAGGGCATTTCAAGTATATTGCTCTAATACAAGTCTCACTATGATGTGCTGTTTTTACTGGGTTATGGTCTTATGCAAGCATAATTAGAATTTTAGTAATAGACAGAAATGCAAAAATGAAATCCAGTACAAAAACAAACCCTACAGAATTATCATTCAGTTGTAAATTGGACTGGAAATTGCTTTAATCTTTTAAGTGTATTGAGATGATAAAAATGTTGTTATGATATGTTGGGTTGTGATTATGTACAAATATAATGCAATTATGTAAAAATATAATGCATTTTTTTTCTAATATATTACTCATCAATGTTTAATATCTATATCTGTATTTACTCAAGTATTTATATGTTCCCTCAATGGCTATTTATATCTTTTGGATATTAGATGAAGTGAAATAAAAATAAGAGTTTTATGGATTTTGCAGTTAAAGTTAGAGAAGATTTGAGAAGACATTTAAACATTACAAAAGTTTAGAAACTGCTTTTCTTCTCTATGTTAACATCATTTTTATACCTGGTCAATTAGATCTTATCTATAATTTCACAAAATTTCACTTCTCCACTAAGTTTTTAATTTTCATTTCTTTATATAGGTTCACTGAAGTCATGAATATATAAATCTTTTGAGACATGAGACAAAATATTTCAAATATGATAAACTGCATAAAACATTATTGTTATAAGCTTTTCAAGAATCAATCTAAAACCTCAAATCATTACGTTTTTGAGGAAAGGTAATATTAATGTAATATTAGCTATTTGTTTTCTGATTTATATTCTTCATTGATTTTATTGTTAATTAAGTAATTGATTAATTAATTAAATAGCAAAACAACCAATTTTCAAAGTCGTAAATTGAGTATTGTTTGTATTTACCTCCCACCTCCTTGCACAGGCTGGATGTGACACAAGGTTAATTTTTTAAGTGGAGTTTAACAGATTTGAATTCAGAGTTTTCCTTCTCCTAGACTGGTTGCCTAAACAAGGCTAAAGAAGCCAATCTGC
Source organism: Sepioteuthis lessoniana (assembly GCA_963585895.1). Lineage (NCBI taxonomy): Eukaryota > Metazoa > Mollusca > Cephalopoda > Myopsida > Loliginidae > Sepioteuthis > Sepioteuthis lessoniana. Next base: position 38,731,464 of record OY757936.1, on the reverse strand, counting down.
CCAACTATTTACCTATAGCTGGAGGGAGAATAACTGGATTCATACCTTTCCTAAAGGTATTAATGCTATGTGAAATTCAATCAACCCTGTCCAGAATTTGAACTTGCATCGACATGTCCATTTCCTTTGACGGTAACCATTACACCACAAGCACCTCCTAAATTGAGTGTGGTTCAGAAAGTGAATTAATCACATAAACTACTGGCTGAAATCATCAGTTATCAGTTAATCGCAAAGTGATGAACTTTTCATCAAATAACAATGATTTATTTTGCTAAGTTTTCTTTTTAGACAGGGAGGTGTGGCCTGAACTCAAGACCAAATTTGACCAATCACAGAGCACAGACTTGGCAATAGAATTTTGTCTGAACCTACCAAAAAAAAAAAAAAAACGAAAGACATTATTGCAAGCAAAATTTGAAAAATTTCCTTAGATATTCATACAATTTATAAATCAAATATAACTCAAGCACTTAAAAAGACAAAAGAACAGAACGATATAATTTGTTTTTAAATATTTCTTTGAATCTTTATAGATTTACAAAAATAAATAAATCATAATTTTCAAAACCTTCAATAAAGACAAAATTTTTCACTATACATTATTTTCTATTCTGTTACTTCAACCTTGTGCGAATTCTTGATCATAGAAGAAGCTATAGAAACTTTTCCATATTTTTTATCATTTGATAGTACGGATGAGAGAATCGAAACAGAATATAAGAGAACATTATCTTCATCAAGGCATGCTGACAGCATGGATTCTCTTGACTCTGTCTCCTACCATCAATCTCTATCAATCATCTCTCTTTGAAGTGTTAGCTTGTTAATACTACAACACTGACACAACACATATTTAGCTGAATGTCATATCTATTCTGGAGCTAACTACTAAAAAATGAAGGAGACAACAATATATAAAGAGATACCATGTTAGATAGCCCAAACTTCAACATTACTGGTGCCTTCTTGTGAAGAATACAGTTCTATTTAAAATTTATAAAAAGTAATTTATACAGCAACCACATAATCCAGACTAATTCTATGATTTATTCTCATCTATTTAGACTGCCATAAATTAGATATATATTTTTTTATTATATGAATGCCACAGTTACTAACATCTTATCAGATTACTATAACTCATACATTTTTCATGTAAATGTCATTTGTACTATTATCTGATAGCAAGACTATATCTCATACAATAAGTAAGTAAGTAAAGATAGCAACTGTAGTCAAGGGTGACCCGAAGGCTCCCTTTTCGGTAGCTACAACACCAAGGTGTAGGGGAGGGTGCTACTCCTTCCCAGGATTGACCCACTTTACCCTTGATACGTACCATATAATGCTGAGTGTTAAGCAAGGAGGCATCAAGTACCATTTTTTTAGTCTAGTCTCATACTATATAAACACTTTATTAGCTCATTTTCTCACTGTTCAGTTTGCTTTGTCAGTTGGGGCTATAGAATACACCAACTGTTTCTCTGTAAAGGAGTAAGCCCCCCCCCAACGAGTGTCCTGGATATGACACTAAACAATCTGATGGTGAGGTTCCAGTAATGTTAGAGATTTTAGGAATGCAGAGTACCCCTTCATTGCCATTGCTTCTGGGTCCACTCTGGCTTGGAGTGGTAGCATCTGATAGGGTCCTTCCTATCTATGGGTCAAATAGAACTAAACTGTATACTTATCCTCAACTGAATTGGTTGGAATGGAATTGTTTTGACGTTGAAACTGCGTATTTATGCTAAACTGAATTATTTGAAATGGAACTGTTTTTGTATGCTTAACTGAATTATTTGAAATAGAACTGTTTTGATATTTAACTGAATGTAACCAAAAACTATACTTATACTAAACTGAATTGTTTGAAATATAACTGTTTATATGTGCAAAAATCGATTTGGCATTAGATAATCTACAATGGTTTATATGGCATAAAACCAAACTAAACCAAATCAAATCAAACCAAACCAAACTAAAATCACTGTTCAGTCAGAAGATTGTACATACTACATGCCATTTAAAATAATGGATTTATAGTGTTTATGATGTGTATATTTTATAAACTTTATACATGCTCTGCAATAATAGCATCGACCACTTCTTCTGGCAAAAACTTTCCTTGTTTGCCTCTCTTATATATATATATATATATATATATATATATATATATATATATATATATATAAGAAATGACCAAAAGTGATAAGAAAAATAGGAATATTTCTTTTGCTTTTGTCCTATTTATTTTTTGCGTGTTCTTAACTAATTTCATCTTCAACTTCAGGTCATTATCAGGAGAAAATTCTTTGTGTAGAAATACAATTCTATTCAAAATTTTTAAAACATTTATCTCCGCAGCAAGTCTCCCAGAATATCAGAAGTTCCCACCTTTGTCAGGCGATGTACAACCTGTTCTCACCCTCTGATCTATTCACTATGAATCTCCTTCTTTTCATTTATTTCCTTCAGTCTGGCCACATCAACTCTCAGACACCAGAGATTAGATGACTTTAAAATTTCTACAAAAGATGTATTGTCTGTTTTAGAAAAAACTTCAGGCAAGCTGGGTCGTCTGAATATCTCTTGCAACATGGCAGCTATCAATATCCCAGTATAAGCAACCTCACTGAATGCTAGAGTCTCTGAGGCTAATGGACTCTTCATTACTTAATCAAGTTTTTTTGATGACTAGCATATAGGATCCATTCTCTTCAAACAAAGATGATAAAACCACCCTGTGAGGATCCATCTTTTAAGCAAGCATAGATGGCATCTCTATAGAAAACAATATCCAAACCCACAGGTTTTCCCAACAGAGAAAAGGATACAGAAACAGTCTTTGATTTTAATTCTTAGTTGTGACTAGTTGGCCTCAAACAGTAACTTCACTTTTGGAGATTTTCCAGTATTGCTCATTATACACACATCAAATGATACATCAGGTCAAGTCTAAGTGATTCCCCATATCATTTGACCTGTCAGACTTTTTAGATCTGTCTTCTCTTGACTTGAATCATCATTTTTTTCTTAAGGACATTCCTTTCTTTATGTCTATTGGGTATATAGATGAAGCATATAGATTTTGATCTATAGTAATCCCAATTTTTGTTTGCTTAACACTCAATCCCCAAAATTTAAAGGTTCTATTTTCATATGTTCTACCTATGAATATTCTTTTTAATTTGGAAATCACATTCCTCTGAAAAATATTGTTTCCACAGAATATGAAATTATGTACATGCATTGCCAGAATACCTATAGAGTTACCAGTTGCATCATGGTAAAGAAACAGTGCATTGTCATATGCACTTACAATTCTCTTTAGGTTAGTCAATTTATGATTGACTCTTGTATCATAAACAAGGTGCATCATTTAATCAATGAATACATCTTTTCAGCTTCTTTACCTGTGACTCTGATCATATATCAGGTGGTGGTCAAAGAAATACTTCTCTTTTTCCCTACAGAAACACTGAGGGGAAATCAAAAGTGTCCTCCTGCTACTTCATAGAGGTTGTTAACATTACAAGATGCATAGCTTCACAGCTGCAAGTAGAAGTGTCTGTTTTCTGGTGATGCAAATTTTCTTTGTAACCATGTGCAACAAGGTAGGCCTCCATTATCTTATTGTCCTTGGAGTTCTCTGTTATCATCCATCTTGTTGATATACATTTCCGATCTATATCAGGCACACATTCATATACTTCACGAATTTCCATTGTTTCTATTTCTCTTTCCTTTGCATTAATCGCCTCCCTTGCCTGTTATTGTTCAGACATAAAAAAAAAAACTTCATGTTCTTGATAACTTATTCTGTCTGTTATTTGGTGTAGTTTTCTCCATTGATGAACATGATCCTAATTGATGCAGATTGGATTTTTGTTTTCCACTTTTGGTTTTAAGTCAATGGCAATATTTTCCAGTTAATTTTGGCTGTGCACTCATAATCTTCTCTTTCCCCACTCTTCAAGAACCAGTCTTACTATTGGTCGAAGAGGAGGTCTTCTAAACATCAGGCAAACTGAATCGCAAGCATCCTTGATCAGATCCAGAAACCCATCATGAAAGACCCTTCTACCTCTAACCCAGGATATCAATCTATCTTTTAAGGAATGAGCAAATTGCTTTTGTAATTTCTCAGTCTTCCTTCTTTTATCCATTTTAGAACATTTCTCTAAAGCCTCTCAATGTAATACTATTTGGAGCAGTTTTTCAGCACCCTGAACTAATTGACTATTATCAATGGAAGACTTTAATGTCCAGAAGTTGCCCTTTGTTATATAAATGTCTGCCTAAAATCCCACAATAGTTTTTTTTTTAATTCAGTTACCTTTCTGCAGTTTTCCTTGATTTGTAACTTCGTTGCAGGGGTAAATCATTTTTGATGATGTCAGCTGCAATATAAACTTTGACACCTTTAACACCTCCAAAAGTTACTGAAAGTGTAACAACTTTAAGAGCAATTACCTTCAGCCTATCTCCAAAACAAGTTAGACTTAGCAGTTTCCACAAAACACTTATCCCGGTCATTTAGAGTATCAAGGAATACATTAAACCAAATTTCTCCAACAACGTTTTGTGAACATGCAGAGTCTAAGATTGCCCTACTGAGTATCTCCTTCACAGGATTGGACATTTTTATCATAGAATCATTTATAAATATTTAATAACATGAGTCAACATTAAATAAAGAAAAGTGTATATGGTCTGAATCCACAACAGTGTTAACATCATTTCTAGATCTAAAACTAGTACAGTCTTAGGCAAAATGTTTAGCCCAATTACATTTAAAATAGCACATTGTATTACTTTGTCTATTTTGGGGATTTATTTTATTTCCTCAATAAATTTTTTGTTCCTTGCTACTTTATTACTAATTGAAATTTACAGTTTCAACTTCCTCTATAATAGTTAGAACGGTTTTGTATTCCATTGATGAAATATCAGAAATTACATGGGGGTGTCCTTGTGGTGTAATGGTTAAAGAACTGGACTGCGGAACCGTAGTAAGTGAGTTTTAACTCCATTCACGCTACTGCGTTCACTTTTGGATAAATGCACTTGGGAAAGGTATGAACCCCCTCATCCTCCAAGCTATGGGTTAAATAGCTTCATTGCTGTTCTTCTAGGATAGCTTTAGCATTAAATAACCCACAAAGGTTGATATGCCATTAAATAAAGAAACCAAAACCAAACCAGAAATCACATTCTCGAATGTATCTTTCATTGCTACATATGTTAAAGTTGCGTATGTCATACTTGCTAGCTTTTCATTTTCTTCTGAGACATTAGTTGCATTCAAAACAAAAAAAGCCTGAACTCCTTCTGACAAGGTTATTCTAAATTCATGTAATTTTTGACCAAAAAATTTGTACCATACCAAAAAGTCATTTATATTCACTTATACCGCCCTTTTGTAGAAATAGAAATCATGTAATATATGCCATAATGTATTTGTCACATGAATAAATTTGATTTAACTTGTCCATAATGACTTGTAACTGTCTGTTGTCAAATATAAAACATATTCATTTATGTTCTGAGGCAGAGACAAAAATATTGCTGTGTCCTGTTTTTCTTCCAGTTAATCTGTGAATAGAGACCATATCTCTGTATCTTGTTTCAATTCCACATACAACTCTTCACCTTAAAAAATAGGTGGCTTTATTGTCAAAGAAGGCATCTTTCTTTCAATCATGTTTCAATATAAGTTGAACTATAGTAATTTCTGTCATACAAAAGAAAACAGCTTTCACTATCAATGTTAGTTTGCCACACTGACACAACACATGTTTAGCTGAAAGTCATATTTATTCCTTAGTTAACAACTACAAAACAAGGGTGACAACCATACATAAAGAAATACCAAGTTAGATATCTCAAACATCAGCATGTAGAGCCTCCAAACAGTAAACAGTGTCTGCACAGAGCTGATAAATGCAAGTTTATGCTGGTTGGTTTAACTGGTGTGCCCATGTATTGGAGTCCATTAGAAAACATCATTTATGAGCTTGACCTTACTTCTCCAGGAGTGCTCAGCATCTTACTCAGACAGTTTGTGTGATGGAAGCTAAGTGGAAATACAGATGCTATTTGGTAGGGTGCTGTTTCCAGCAGCACATAACTTTTATAAAAATATTGAAAGTAATGCCAACAAATTGTAAGTTCACAATAAAAGAAACAATTTATGAACAAACACACATTGCAGTGACTATTTAATGTGTAAAACAGAAATATTTGTGCTATATAGTGGCTTGTACCATGTGACTTCTGGTATCTCAGAGGTATAAAAAAATGTCGTGTTTCTTAAGCATGCCGGTTCTGAAAGACCTCGGTCAGTAGTAAGACCAACTTCAGATGTAACATCAGCAGTGCAAGACTTATAATATTTGTTGGACTGTACCATTTTAATTAATAAATAATTAATTCTGTTTCACTGTGTATCTCTTGCTTAACATGATACAACAGTTTGTTACACATTAGTTTGTTTGGACTGTATATATAACTTACTTTTGGTCCTGCTGTCTTGAATATGATATGGTGATGCATGTGTTCAGAAAAAAAAGTAATGATTAGTTTTCATGTATAATATGCATGCCAAGGTTTCAGGCTCATAAATCTAGAAAAAAGATTTTGTGTTATATACAAATAATTATGTTATAGAGAATTTGTATTTGGAAGAATAAAAGAAGCACAATGTGTACTATATATAGGTAAGTATAAGTTTGATATTTATATCTATATTATCTTTATCTGTTTGTTCAAAATAACTTTATTTGTATAGCAAGCTTTAAATAATTTATTTATAGGAAGCAGTGATAAAAAATCTTCTGAATCCCAATCACAAATTCACAGACACCTCAGTCATAACTTCCTCGGCCCCTCTAGTATATTTTCATGTGAAAAGAGACAGTATTATAAACTACAATATATCAAAAACTTTAGCTTCAAATAAATGATTTCTACAAGTCATATCCTTTAAAACAACAGGAGATCAACAAAATCATGAAAACCTTAATTTGTGTTGTATGCAATAAATGTTTGCATTTAAACAATTGATTCCAACTTAGATTTGACCACTGATTACTTTACATCATAATTTCAGACATCTTCCCCAAACAGACTTTTACTGTGAGCATCACTAAAATATTCATTCACAGAGTCTGTGATGAATGTTTGTGGCTTCAGTCATGATAGATTTGTTTTAAAAAAAGATAGAAATAGAAAAATTTATCTTTCATATAGACAGAATCTCTAGTAGATTAGTTTTGTCATGACATCTCCCAAAGAAAATAGCTGCTTCTTGAGAACAAAACTGTTCAATTTGTAATAGATTCATATCTTAGTGCAATCTCCAGTCTTAATCAGATTAATATTTGAACACCTTATTCCACCTGTAAGGTATTTTGTTCTCATCATTTTTTCTTTACAAAGGAATTAAATTCCTCTATCATTCTTTATCAATTGCCTACTTTTTCTTTTTTTTGGGGGGTGGGGCTGCAATATTCTATCCTTGAATTGTTCAGTCAAGAAGATTCAGTTAGACTAGATCTAATGAAACTAGAGACTTTTGAACCACAGAATATCTATAGAAAATGGAATTATGACAGGCACTGGAATTGTGGTCATGCTTAAATATCTGACACCAATATTTTTCAGATAACTTAACCATAAAATCAGCTCAAAATTATAAATTAATTTTATTAATTGTTTGATTGAAAAATTATGGCATTAATAAAAATTATAAATCCACCTTCTTTTCTTTCACTGATACGAATTGGTCTATGATGCTGTCAAAGTTTGTTTTTTCAATTTCCTCTCTTTCTATTCTCAACAGAGAAAGATCATAAGGTCTACATTAACCCACGGAAACTCACATATGCAAAAGTATTAGTTTCACTTGCTGAATAATCTCTCATAGCTGGAAATAGAAAATGCAATGATTAGTATTATCTGAAAAATAATTCTTAATTATCTCCCTAGTTTATATAGATGAAGTGGAGCTGCCCGTGGTATAATGGTTATCGTTGTAGGAAATTAACATGGCAACACGAGTTTAAATCCTGGAAGAGACTGATTGCATTTCATATAGCACTAATACCCTTGAGAAAAGTATGAATCCAATTATTCTCCCTCCAGCTATGGGTAAAATAGTAGGGCAGACTAGGTTCTTCAGCCTTGGTGAGGCAACTAGTCTAGGAGAAGGAAAACTCTGAATTCAAACCTGTTAAACTCCGCTTAAAAAATTGACCTTGTGTCATATACTGCCCGAGCGGAGGGGTTGGTAGATATGTATATAGATGAATGGTCCCACTGTCATTACCTCTCATCGGAGCTACTTTTGAATAGCACCCAGGTCATGTGCCCTACCTGCCATAGTGTAGATATACCACTGCTTTTGAGGTAAGAGAGTGAACTCACAACTCACAGAAAATGTGGAATAACAATGAATTTCATGTTTTATTTATTGAGTTCTAATCTAGTCTTGCATCTTCCTTCAAGTTCGTCAAATAAGTTTTTAAAAATCCTTTCTTGATAAATCATTTCTCTAAATATTCAATATTAATAGAAATCCCAGGTTTTCTTATTGACACTTGAAATCAAATCCATTTTCATGCACTTAAGAATACAAAACAAAAAAGAAAACAAAATATATAAATATTTAGAGTTTTGAACAGTGGCTAATTCATTTTGGAATTTATAGGAAGTGATGAAAATAAATTGTCATTACTTTTCAAGAACTTTGAAAAATATAATATTTCCTGTGAAAAATATTCTAGTTTTCTGTCTTGTTCTAATACATTAAATTTTGTTCCTTATAATGCTAAAAATGTGTTGGAAGATATGACATCATCATCATCATCCTCATGTCGTGCCACCAGCACGGATATCCCTGACCCTCTCTCGCCACTTCTACCTATCATTCATCGCCTCTGGCTGGTCTTCAGGGTTACATCCTGTGTCCTCACATAGCTGCTGTATGTATGTTCGAGCTGGTTGTCCTGCTTTTGCTTGGCCATATGTGGGGATCCATAGGAGTACATCACTTACAAGCTCGTCCTTGCTTCTCCTGCAGTGTCCTGTGTGTCTGGTTTGTCTAACTTGTATAGTTTTCGTGATGGGAGGCAAGTGGCCGTATAGTTGGTGTCTTGTAGGGTGTTGTCACCAGGACTTGAACAAGTCCTGGTGACAACAAACAAGATATGACATAAAACATTAATACAGAGAGTAAACTAGTGAAAAGGGTTTAGTTTCAGTTATCTTACAAATGAGTGGTATCAAGTCCTGAGTCAATAAATATTATACAATCCAGTTCAGCATTAAATACAGAAAGGTAAGTGAAAATAGAGAATTCATCTGTATGATGTTTTTTTCCTACAGAAGATATCACATTAGACGGCTTACATTCACAAGATGATTAATACTCATGAGAAGATTTATTTTTCCCAGAATACAACATTGATAGCAATTTGTTTAAGGCTTATATCCAAGAATAATCAAGCAAAAATGAAGTAACAAAGTTATCTGTGGCTAAATACTAGGGGTTTCATTTATTTCAAATCCATTAAAAACCTGTGAATCATTTATGGCCATTGAATGGCTTAGCTATTCAAACAAAATCATTATGGAATGTATGAGTTGTAACATAACATGTAATAATAGGTTGAATATCTTTTGAGAACAAATAGGAAAAGTAATTTACATCATAAATGTGTTAGTTCAAAAATGAAAAGTGGCAAATGACACCTGATGGACGGAATTGAACTACCAAATCAAGACAAGATTAGAATGCTCAGAGAAAAATAAACATATAAATACTTGGGCATCTTGAAAGCTGACACCATCCAACAAGTGGAGATGAAAAAAAATTAAAAAAGAATATCTAAGGAGAACCAGAAAGCTACTTGAGACAAAACTATGTAGCAGAAACCTTATCAAAGGAATAAATACCTGGGCTGTTTCCCTTGCTAGATATTCAGGACCCTTTTTGAAGTGCACATGAGAAGAACTTAAGTAAATGGACCAGGGAACAAGAAAACTAATAACCATGCATAAGACATTACATCCCAGAGATGACATTGACAGACTATATGTATCAAGAAAGGAGGGAGGAAGAGGACTTGCCAGCATTGAAGACAGCATTGATGCATTGATACAGTGACTTGAGGACTACATAGAAAAGCACAAAGGAGGGCTGATTGTAGCCACCAGAAATGATACTGACAATATGAAGACCAACAGAATGACAAAACAAAAATGGGAAGAAAAACAATTCTATGAGTGTTTTAAATGACTAATAAACAACATCTCACACAAGAAAACCAGGACGTGGCTAAGAGAAGAAAACCTTAAGAGAGAAACAGAATCACTCTTAATAGCAGCACAAAACAACACCATAAGAACCAATCATATCAAAGCAAGAATAGATAAGACACAACAAGATAGCAAATATAGGTTATGCTGTGATAGAGACGAAATGATCAATCACATAATAAGCAAATGCAGAAAATTAGCGCAGAAGGAGTATAAGACAAGACACGACTGGGTGGGCAAGGTGATCCACTGGAAGATGTGCAAGAAATTTAAATTTGACCATACGAACAAATAGTATAGGCACAACCCAGCATCAGTCCTAGAGAATGACACATGTAAGCTCCTATGGGACTTTGACATACAAACAGATCATTTAATCTCAGCCAGAAGATCAAACCTTATAGTAATCAACAAAAAAAAGAGAACTTGCAAAATTGTGAACTTTGCTGTACCAGCTGACCACAGATTAAAACTGAAGGAAAGTGAAAAGAAGGATAAGTATCTCGAGCTTGCTAGGGAATTGAAAAAACTATGGAACATGAAGGTGACAATTATACCATTCGGGATTGGTGCTTTTGGTACAGTCACCAAAGGATTATTAAATCCTTAAAATTTCAAATTAATGTCCTTTTGTTAGAGAAAAATTTTGAATAAGGAAACCTGTAATATACTCATATAAATGTTGAAGAGAAAATATCTTTTTAAAATATCTTGTATTAATATTTATGCATGTATCCTTTGGTTTTCTATAGACAGCTTTTGATGAAGAAATTCAGGATTATTTTGTTCCATTTTGTCCTTTCTTTACATTGTAGAAAAGATTCTTTTTGCCTAAAAAAGAATGTCAAGATATCTTGGTTGTTTTAAAATGGAAACAACATTTCTTAGAAATTAGCCAAAGAATTCACAGAGAAGAAAAATCTGAAAAAGACTGAGGTCAGTCATTTAGTGAAGCTGTTATGTTTTGCCAGCAGATAAGATTATGACAAAATATTTTATTGATTTCTATTGATTTTTTTATTCACACTTAAACTTTATTTAGAGAGCAGATGTTTCCAACAGTCATTTTTGATCATTTCACTGAATGATCAAAAATTTTTTTTTTCCTAAGAGAAAATCTACTTCTTCCTCTCTATAAATATATCAGTACCTTTATCTCTGTATCTATCTATAAACATATAGTTTCAGTTTTATTAAGACTTCATCAGGATTTTATGATGATCACTATGTTTATTTATATATAATCAAATGACCAGGGTTTTTCAATCTATCCTCCTTTCTTTGGTGAATTTGTTCATAATAGCTACGTTATATCAAACTTTCATGAAGCATCTTTCCATTAAACTTTTTGCCCAGTCGGCTGGGGCCTGTAGAATACACCGACTGCTTCTCTGCAGAGGGGTAAGACCCCCCCCCAACGAGTGTCCTGTATATGACACTAAACAATCTGATGGTGAGGTTCCAGCAGTGCTGGAGCTTTGGGGAATGCGGAGTACCCCTTCATTGCCATCACTCCCAGGTTCACTCTGGTCCGGAGTGGTAGCACCTGATAAGGGTCCTATCTATGGGTTAAATAGAATTAACAGCATACTTATGCTAAAATGAATTGTTTGAATAAAACTGAATAGTTTGAAATAGAAATGATTTTTACAATTAAACCGTACTTACATTTAAACTACGTGCTAATGCTTAACTGAATTATTTGAAATAGCACTGTTTTTCGACATTAAAACTGTATTTACACTTAACCGAATTGTTACATACCACTGCTGGAATAGTTAGAAATGGAAATGTTTTTGACCATTAAACTGTGTACTTATGCTAAACTGAATTGTTTTAAATAGAATAGCTTATTTACATAAAAATGGATTTGGCGTTAAATAACCTACAAAGGTTGATATGCCATAAAACCCAACAAACCAAACCAAACCATTAAACTTCACACTTTCTTTAGCCCCATGAATTAAATTTATTCTAATTCAAAATCACATATCCTCATGATTACTACGTTTATATACATGTAATTGTACTAATTAATAAATTATAAATAGAATTAACATTATACATATGTTTGATATTAATAAGATTTATACCCATTCTAATTACATATAGTCTGTTTGATCTGTTTTCTTTCCTTTCCTTTCTTTTCCTTTTCCTTTCCTTTTCCTTTCCTTTCCTTTCCTTTTCCTTTCCTTTCCTTTCCTTTCCTTTCCTTTCCTTTTCCTTTCCTTTTCCTTTTCCTTTTCCTTTCCTTTTCCTTTCCTTTCCCTTTCCTTTTCCTTTTCCTTTCCTTTCCTTTCCTTTTCCTTTCCTTTCTTCTTTATTTCTTCTTTTCCTTTTCTTTTCTTTCTCTTTTTTCCTTCAACTTTTCTCAGTTTGGTTTGGTTTGGTTTGGTTTCTTTGTTTAATTGCATATCAACCTTTGCTGGTTATTTAATGCCAAACCTCTTCTCCTAGAAGAACAGTAGTGGTACTATTTAACCCATAGATGGGAGGATAAGGGGGTTCATACCTTTCCTAAGGGTATTTGCCCGAAAGTGAACATAATAGCGCAACTGGAGTACGAACTCGCATACTACGATCCCGCAGTCCATCGCTTTAACCACGAGGACACCCCTTCAACTTTTCTCAAAAATTCTGACAATTGATGCTTTTATCATCTTTCAATCTGTTGTATCTTTAAGAAATTTGATACATTTTAAATATCATTGCTTGTGCCAATCATGCTATAGTTTTCAAAAAAAGAATGCTGATTGAGTCGTTAGCAGTGTGACTTTGTGTACCATGACAATGATGCGGGGTCTACTTCATCTGGAGACAAAGATGAAAACATGGCATCACTTATCCAATGCCTAAAAAGGATCACTGTTCTGTCAGCAGGATATAGAACACACTGATCTCACCAACCAAAAAAGAGTTGTCCTGGGTATGACATCAAATGGCATCTAAGAAAAACTGATATCATTTTGTCATGACTTGATCAATTCTCATTCAAATGACTTCAAATTTTAACTGCTTGTGTAGAAATAACTCAAAATTCTATGTTTAATCGTTAACAGTCTTTTCCTTTTCAGTGAGCAGTATTTCTATTCCTGTGAATGAAAAAAAATGTTAAACCAAAAATTTTGAATTGTTTCAATACATGCTGTTTAATTTGAGATCATTTAAACGAGAATTGGTCAAAACACCCTGTCCATGTATATATGTTATTCCGTTTGTTTTATGAAGCAATCACCTCATAGAAAATCTAATATATCCATGATTTTTCCATGGATAGCGCTCTCTCTCTCTCTCTCTCTCTCTCTCTCTCTCTCTCTCTCTCTCTCTCTCTTTTACTTTCTATACTTCAGTATTCTCCCCTCTCTTTCCCAATTCCTTTTTCTTACAACTTATTCTCTCTTTACTTTTTTCTTCTCAAGTTTTCTTTCTATTTCTTTCTTCTATTTAGACAAATGTTTTAAAAGGATATCATGTAATGCTTCTCAGCTTTCAACTCTCCAACATTACTGATACCACAATCTTAAATGGAAATACTGATAATTCGTATGCAAATATCATTTATGATGGGCACCATGCTTGTTCTTTAATAAAATGGAAAGAATGTGTTAATCAGTTTGGGTCTTCTTTAAAAGTTTCATGTTTTAATTTACCTTGTACTTGAAAAGCAAATTCTTTACCATTTGCAAAGTAAAAAAATAATTAAGGAAAAATTCAAAGAAAGTTTAAGAAATTCCATTCCATAAACTGTAAATTCCCTCCGCTCCTACCCACAAAATAAAACATATCAGGAAATTCATTTTGCTCAATATATTTTCCTAAATACTTTAGAATGTAGGATTTTCAAAAAAATATTCTTAATCTAAAATTGTGGCCTTTTGTTAAAAGTTTTGTAAACTTTCTGTGAGTTCAAATCAGAAACTAATCTGAAAAAATGTTGAATGAGTTTTTATTTCATTTTTCATTTGCTTTTTCACTTTCATTTTGTTGTTTTTCTCTTGATAAACAATGTTTTATATTAAAAGAAGAAAAATGAAATGATTTTCAATCGAAGGCATTGAATACTTTCAGAAAATATCTGGTCAAAATTTTGTTCCATTGAAAGACATTTAAAACTGGATGAGTTGAGATGTATAAAGAAATTTCTTTGTGAATCAAAAAATAATTTTTCAAATTCTACTACAGATGTATGTTTTTTATGGATTATCACCGCTTCAGCAAAAGAAAATTAGTAATCTCAATGGTTTGAAATCTAAAATCATTTCAAATAACTTAAGATCTAAAACTCAATACTTGGTGATAACAATTTGATTAAAGATCTTTTTATAATAATGCGTGTGTAAGAAAAGTGCAGTTAGCTTTAAACCCAATTATTTGTCAGACAATTCCAAATCTGGTGCAAGTCTGAATTTCTATTATTTTCAGTAATGATCTCTTTTACCAGATTAGTAGATACTAAATGGAATACATTTCAAACCCAATTAAAATATCTCTCACATTCTTGTAACCTGATTTAGGTTTGGTTTGTTGGGTTTTATAGCATATCAACCTTTGTAGGTTATTTAATGCCAAATCCATTTTTATGTAAATAATCTGTTCTATTTAAAACAATTAAGTTTAGCATAAGTACACAGTTTTATTGTCAAAAACATTTCTATTTCAAACTATTCAAGTATTTATATGTAACAATTCGGTTAAGTGTAAATACAGCTTTAATGTCGAAAAACAGTTCTATTTCAAATAATTTAGTTAAGCATAAGTACGCAGTTTAAATATAAGTACAGTTTAATTGTCAAAAACATTTCTATTTTAAGCTATTCAGTTTACTCAAACAATTCATTTTAGCATAAGTATGCTGTTAGTTCTATTTAATCCATAGATAGGGCCCTATCAGGTGCTACCACTCTGGGCCATAGTGGACCTGGGAGTGATGGCAATGAAGGGGTACTCCACATTCCCCAAAGCTCCAGCACTGCTGGAACCTCACCAGCAGATTGTTTAGTGTCATATCCAGGACACTTGTTAGGGGGTGGTCTTACCCCTCTGCAGCCCCAGCCAACTGAGCAATAACCTGGTTTAGTTATGTGAGTGCTACACATGAAGTGTGACTTAGGCAGGAAAAGCCTGGCAGAGCCCATCACTTTCCAGGTCTACGACTGGTTTGAATTCAGAGTTTTTCTTCTCCCAGACCATTTACCATACCAAGATCAAACAGCTCAGTTTGCTCTGCTATTTACCAATAGCTGGAGTGGGAATAGTCAGATTCATACCATTCTCAATGGTATGAATGCTATGTGAAATGCAAATAGCCTTGTCAAGGATTTGAACTTAAGTAGCCAAGTCCACTTTCTATGATTATGCTACAAGCACCTTCAAAAATATTGTTTTATGTTCATCAATTAATTGTCACTGATTAATTGTAGAAAATGGTGTAAAAATGGAATTTTTTTTTTTCAGTCAAGCTATTTCCAAAAACTAAATAAAACCAAACATGTAAATATTATTTTAGAATATATTTTTCTGATCAAAGAAATTCTAAATTATCTAATAACTAAATGAGACACTCTTTGAACAAAACAAAAACTTCATATAATTAAGCAGATTTATGATTAATTTGTTGGCTATCTCATATATATACAATGACTGTAATTTTTGTTTTTCAATTAAAAGTTGAACAGATCGCATATTTTATATGCTGAATGAAATAAGTTTGGCTCAAGGTATTATGAACTGAGTACACTATGAGGATCCAAATAGATTGCACGAAAAGCAATTTCAGTTGATTCTCTACCAATATCCTCTGAAACATCTAAATTCTATTGAATGGGGAAAAGCAAACAAATCAGACTCAGTAAAATATCATCATCATCAAGGTATACAGACAGCATGGATTCCCTTGACTCTTTCTCACCATCCGTCCCTGTCAGCCATCAATCTTGGCAAGTCCAGTATATGCACATAGCTGATGAATGTATGTTTTTTGCTCATTGGATGACACAGGTGTGTCTTATGTGTTGAAGTTGATTGAAGAATATCATTTATGAGTTCCTTTTTACTTCTTCAACAGTGCCCTGAATGTCATACTTGGATACTTAGTGAAATAGGAAGTGGCCCTACAGCTGTTGTTTTGTAGGATGCTGTTTTCCAGAATTTGTTCCAAACAGTATGCAGCATCCTTGTGTAGTTTCTATCAAGCTTTTTCTCTAGGTGTTTCATTAAAGTCCAAGTGATGCAACCCTACCATAGTACTGACATGACTACAGCTTGGAAGAACTCCCGTTTTATTTTATCAGAGAGATCAGATTTTCTTATGGTAGTTAATTTGTCAATTGCAGTCCAGGTTTTACCTGCATATGTTGACAACACCTTCAGTAGATGAGATATTGCTACCAAAGTATGTGAAAATTGTCGACCAATTTCAGAGGCTTATCCTTTAATGAGGAGATGGTACTATCTTGATTAAAACTACTATAACTTGAATTCAAACCAAAAAACAAATTATACTCAATAAAAACTAAAATAAATTATGACCAATTCAAATTGAAATATATAATGATTTCCTTGTTTGTCATGCTCTCATAAATTTATTTAATTCTGATAGAGAAATGATAATAGTGATACTTTGATATTTTTTGCTAACTAATTGTGTATATACTACACCCTATAGAAGGTTTTTGAATTCAGGCATGCCTCTAATTATTGTATTTATTTTCAGTTTTTCTGGTTGAATTGTTCACTTATATAGAGGATGTTATGGTTCATTGTAAACAATTAAGTTACAATAAAATTTGTATGAATATTGAAACTGACATATAGCAGAATGGGGGGGGCTCCTATCATAGATTTAGCAGGCAGGGGCACTGACCTTGTTCCTACTGACATTAAGAATTAGTGTTTGATCAGATTTTCAAAGCAGATGTTTGATGACAACACATAAAAAATTGCATCAAAATAAAAGCAAATCTTGAAATTTTCTGTTGGCAATAATTGCGAGAAGCAAAAGGATTTTAGAAAATCCATGAAAGTAAAAATTTGGAAAAGAACTAAATAATCAGAAAATGATGAATATTTGATTTATTGAATTAGAATATCTTTGATTCAGTTGATTCATGTAAATCCTTCACCCCTTACATTTTAGGTGTGTGGGTATTAAATACATTTCCACAATGAGGAATGCAGTATTGGGCAAACAAATAAACAAAACAGACAGTGAAAAAACTTAATCCTTTCTTATCAAGTGATTATTTTCCTCAATTTATCATTTTCAAAGTTCCCTTAGTTCTAACAATTCATCATTTTCTAATTAGAAAATTATGAGAAATACCAAGAAATAGAAAATTTCAAAGAATTTTATTTTCCTTGATTTGATATCCTTATTTGTGATTGATCCTTTGCTAATGACTTTGACCACAATAACCAAGGAAAATAATCAGTTCCTATGTATATTTAAGCCATTAAAACTTTATTAAAATTTGTGGCAATAATAAAAATGGTTCAGTTTTTTCAATGCCAGAGTTCTTTTGTTTTTTTTAATCAAATACTGTATAAAGCATATCATTTGCCGGCTAGAACATTAGATAGAACATGGTACTTCAAATTATAAATAATACAATATTAGTTTTATTGAAAAAAGGTGCAAAAGATATTTTTGTCTTCAATGCATGAAAAGGAATATAACTAGAATTAATATATAAGAGTTTAATGTGCCTAAAGTTTTGAACTATGTATGTCATAACTATTATTAACCTATTTGCTGCCACAGACAAGATAATCCAGCTTAGCAAGTGAATTTTGTGTGACAGATAAAATAACACAATTCAGTAAATCATCAATTTAGTACCATTGATGGGATAACTCATTTTACAATTGTGTTATTCTTTTACAAAATGGCAGCATCTCTTTGCGTAAACAAAGGAAGTGTGGATATTTACTTTGGTGAGGTGACAACTAGTGAGTCTTTGCACAACTTTGTGCCTCATACAATATCAATCAAAAGAATTTGGGCACCCTAAAAAATTTTATTTCTCATCCTAAAAGTGTCATTTTTAATGAAGCAAGTTAAGCACCACAATGTTTTTATTCATTGTACTAAATACAAGTCTTCCCCAGTAACTGATCTTAGTATAATCAGATATCTTTGGAAAAATTGATTTGAAGGCATTTTTCTTCTTTAGTACTAAATTTAAAAATTCTCAGAACTACAGTGGATTATACTGTAAGGGGACATCAGGAAACAGGACAAAAAAGACCAAAAGTAGGGCTGATAGAATCAGATCAGCAATCACAACATTCCATAGCATCACACAATCCCATCAGGAATAGAGCTTGTGGGTCAAGAATTTGTAGTCATGCAAGATAATGACCCAAAGCATACTTGTAAACTCAGCCAGACGTACATTAAATGCAAGGAGGAACAGGATATCCTTCAACTGATGTCTTGATCAGCGCAATCAGCAAACTTAAATCCTATTAAACTAGTGTGGGATGGACTTAATCGAAAAGTCAGAGCTAAACAACCCACAAGTATGGCTTTCCTCTGGCAACTCTTGCAGGAAAGCTGGGCAGAATTGTTTTCAGTCTTTGATGAAAAGAATGTCAAGAATCTGTGAAACAATGATAGTGACCAATGGAAGTAATTTTGATAAATCAAAAGTTTTAAAACTTTTTGTGTTTTTTTGGTTTAATTTTGTATTTAACGTGGCTCAAAAAAACCTGTATTTAATATGATAAATAAAACCATTGTGGTGCTTAATACGTTTTATTAAAAATAACACTTTTAAGATAAGAAATAAAATTTTTTGAAGGAGGCCAAATACTTTTGACTGGTAGTGAATGTAGAACCATTTTTTAAGATATACTCATATGATATAGTGAATTTGTTTGCAAAATATAGTGAACTGTTTGTCAAATTATGGCAATTTGTTTGCAAAATATGCTGTTTTAGGCCACAAATATGTTGGTTAAGTTAAAAACAGAAAAAGGTTAGTATCAGGAAAAACTTTGGAAGTTTTAGGGTATTATATTACTGTCGCCATCAAATTCTTCTGTTTGTTGCTATACAAAATTATACAAGAATAAGCATATAATAGTCCACTTAACTAAAGTCCTTGTATTGTATATACCAAAGTTTAATGTACGTCACACAGCTCACTACATTCACTGCTGATTGTAATTGTAGCAGAGATAATTTTAACATCTGCTGGTTATGGAGATTGGTTGGAAATGAGGCCTAGACATATCTTTTATACATCTGGCACCAATGTATGCATGCCAGTGATTGGTTAGTTTGAAAGGTGGTCAACCAATGAAATGTGTCATACAAAGAGACAACCCACTTACCTTAGGTATATATTTTTTATAATAATGTAGTGAACCATGCCAAAGAACTTGCTACTTTGTAGTGAAGGATGCTGAGGGACTTATTTCTTGTGTCCTCTAAACTAGTGGTTTTCAAACTTTTGATGTCAGGACTCATTTTTATTTTGGGGCTGACGGGCGTTTATCTAGTCGGCAGTGAGCGGTTGCTTTGATCTGGTCTGACAGTATTTTTCAGGTTATGCTCTCAAAGTCGGCCTGCGATTCAACTGCCTATGTGACCTCTGCTTGCCCTATTTATATGTTCCCAACTTCAAACACTGGCTCCAGAAAATACTATTTGTGGAAAAAATGATTGGTTGAAAAATAGACCTTTTTTATAATTGAGATTTTTCTGGGATATTGAGTAGACTATGCGCTGAACCGATGCACAGAAGCCATGATTTTCCCAGTTTGACACTGGCCGTTGTTGGGTCAACATCCGGTAGATGTTATTTTTTTCTGCTGTGTCAATGTCCATCAGTCAGTGTTTTGTTGTTTTAGTAGTTAGGTGTGTGAAGAGTTAAGTGGGTGAATCAGAAGAGATTTGATGTATTTTACTATAACACATGCAATGTTCTTTTATTTATATGTTTTCATTCACTCTTCCTATGCAATAGATTCTGATGATATTATTTTTATAAACGAGTTAAAACAGTTTTATGCCACCCATTATTTAAAATCAACAGAGGAAGATTTACTTTCACAACAACTATGTAATCATCCTAATACCCAATTGCCCAACTAAAAAAATTATTTAAACAGCTGCTCATTTGTAAACCTGTGTAATCAACACCAAATATCATTTATAAGATAAAATTATTAGAAATAATTTTGAAATTAAGAAATAAGTTTTAATCTCAGATGAAATCAAATAAATATTTTCCAATAGTCTTTGATAATTTTCATTTTTAGATATAATACTAAATTTTGAATTTTTGTCAAAGAGATTTGAAAAACCCATTTAGAGATTTGATTTTTTCTTTACGATTTTTCTTGCTTTATTTGGTCATCTTAATGGTGCATGCTGAAAATGCTGTTTTTCATAAATACATTGCTACAAAAAGTAGTAGCATTTTGACAGCTTTTGAGACAACAATGAATTCTCAGAAGCCACGCTAAGCCAAAATTTATGGAGTGGTTGCTATTTAAAGTTAATTTTCACAGTGTGTATGAGAAACTAGAAATATGAATTTGTGGTTCTATTGCAAATCAGATAATATAAACTTTCAAGACACTATTGAAGTTTCTGCGGATTTCTGCAGTTGATGTTGCAGATACCCTGTGGTCCTTGAATCACAGTTTGAAAACCACTGCTCTAACCAACAATGGCAGACAGAACTTGCTTTCCTTTTTCACAATGAAGTTTGGTTCTTTCTATGATAATGTTCATTTCTCTATCACAAAGGTCTGTTCTATATTCTCTATTCTACTCCAACCAAATGTCATTCTCGTTCTGATTCATTTCAAATGGCCGTTGACTCAAGGCTGCCACCTTTTGATTTGGAGTCCTTATATACATAACAACTCATGTATATTCTAGGGCATTCATGATATTAAGGATTTGAATATATGTAAATCATATTGCAAAAGGCCTCTAATACAAAAATAAATGCAAAGTAGCACAAACTTTTTGCTTCAAGTAAGTGAAAATTATCATATAATTTATCAATATATTTTTACAAATTTATGAATAGAGGAATGGATGGATAGAATGAGCCTGTTTTTATTTCACTTCATGCTAATACCCTTAGGAAAGGTATGACTTCATCTCTTTTTCCCTGAGCTGTTAGTAAAATAATAGAGAAGCCAGAGAGAAGCTTGACCT
Organism: Sepioteuthis lessoniana; assembly: GCA_963585895.1. NCBI lineage: Eukaryota > Metazoa > Mollusca > Cephalopoda > Myopsida > Loliginidae > Sepioteuthis > Sepioteuthis lessoniana. The sequence continues at coordinate 38,709,962 of OY757936.1, read as the reverse complement.
TCATAAGAAGAGGGTTTATGTCAGAAAGAACTTATTGTCAAATCATGCCAAGATTGTACAGAGCCAATGATGAAAGATGACAGACTTTACAATGTGGCAGAAACCCACCACCCAAAATGATATAAGTTTGGTTTGGTTTCTTTGTTTGATGGCATATCAACCTTTGTAGGTTATTTAATGCCAAAGTCATTTTTCTAGAAAAACAGTAGTGGTGCTATTTAACCCATAGCTGGGAGGATAAGGGGGTTCATACCTTTCCCAAGGGTATTTATCCAAAAGTGAATGTAATAGTACAACTGGAGTTCAAACTCATGCACTATGATTCTGCAGTTCATCATTTTAACTATTATACCACGAGGACACCCCCATGATAAAGGTAGTGACAGGAGAGCAATATATTAATGTATATGTTATATTTATTACATATTCTGTTGTATATATGAGTTGATTTGTATGAAAATAAGCATTCAATGAAAACTTTCTAATTTCAGCAATTTTTCATTTAAAAAATCTGACACTGGAGTTACAACTTTAAGTATTATACTTAGCAATGAACAGTAAAAGCATGACTAATTCAATTTAAAACTACAAGTGCAAAGGCAACAATTCACTGACAGCACCACGAGAAATTTATCTCTGTGAATTTTCTCCTTTATTTTAGGAAGACAAAATTCTTATAAAACTGTTGTAACAAGAAAATTAACCCATTTTTTATATTCAATCAAATATACTTTTCTTTCTTGTTGCAAACTGAATGATTTATGTATTTCTTGTGACCTAACAGATAGAATGTTTGTCAATGGTCTGGGAGACCGGGGTTCAATCCTAGGTCGAGTCATACCAAAGCCTCATAAAGTGACATAAAGCAAAGTGACATCAAGTACCATTTGGTACTTGATGTCACTTTGCTTAACAGTATTATAAAGTAAGGATCAAGGGTGAAGCAGAGCAATCCAGTGAAAGGAGTTGCGCCCTCCTAAACACCTCAGTGTAGTAGCTATTAAAAAGGAAGCCTTCAGTTCACCCTTGACTACAGTCGCCAACTTTACTTTATTGATAAGTAAGTAAGAAAATTTGGCAGCTGTAGTCAAGGGCTATCTGAAAGCTCCCTTTTCAATAGCTACTACACCAACATGCAAGGGAGGGCGCTACTCCTTTCACTGTATTGCTCCACTTTACCCTTGAAACTTATCTTATAATGCTGAGAGTTAAGCAAGGAGGTATCAAGTACCATTTTTGAGGCCTTGGTATGACTTGACCTGGGACTGAACCCAGGTCTCCTGGCCTATTTTCAAACACTCTACCACTAGGCCAATGGTCCTGTATTTATAAAATGAGATAATACTTTTGCAACTTTAACCATCAGACTTTTACTGCATTCTTTAAAATGAATAATAACTATAATTCTTTATTGAGATTCAATATTTGCTCAAACATTTTTGAAAATTTTCTTCCTTAAAATTGCATGGAGGATAGAGTCATTGACTAAGCATATTTTAGTGGGATACCTAATGAAAAATGAACTTACTAACAATGGTCTGCTAGCCCAGCTCTTTAAACCTTACACCATAAGAAGTACCTCAATTCCATGGATGATGTAGAATAAAAAAGATAATTGACTGACAGTTTTGTTTCTTTATCAAAAATGATCACAAATATAAAAACATTTTTGAGAACATCATTTTTTTCCATTTATTCTAACCTTTCCAAATTGATTTTAATAAGCAAGCAAAAAAGAATTGTCTTTATTGCAATAGTTAAAATTTAAAGAAAGTACATATATGTTTTTTTCATAAACATCAAACTTTTCTAGAGGTTTATTTTACTAGTTTTAAGTTAAATCCTGATATCTATTCATCTTTTAATTCAATCAAATGAATTCTTATTTTAAGCTGCCCAGATTTTTTTTCTTTTTGGTCTCATCATTCCTATTTTTTCTTTTATTCTCATTTTTCTTTATTTGTTGAAAAGTTATCAAAAAGACTAAGGCAGGTACTTAAAAAGAATTTTAAACATTTCTTGTTTTCCTATGAATGAAACTTCATAAAAACTAAAACCTATAGAAAAACAATAAAAAAAAAGTTTTATCAGTAGCAAATGAAGAACAAAGTGTTGTGTGTATGTATGTGAGAATTTTGTTTTGTTTCTTTGTTTAATGGTATATCAGCCTTTGTGAGTTATTTAATGCCAAAGCTATCCTTATAGAAGAATAGTAATGATACTATTATAGGTTTCTTTATTTAATGGCATGTCAGCTTTTATGGGTTATTTAATGCCAAAGCCATCCTTGTTGAAGAATAGTAGTGATACTATTATAGGTTTCTTTATTTAATGGCATGTCAGCTTTTATGGGTTATTTAATGCCAAAGCCATCCTTGTATAAGAATAGAAGTGATACTATTATAGGTTTATTTATTTAATGGTATGTCAGCTTTTATGGGTTATTTAATGCCAAAGCCATCCTTGTATAAGAATAGTAGTGATACTATTATAGGTTTCTTTGTTTAATGGCATGTCAGCTTTTATGGGTTATTTAATGCCAAAGCCATCCTTGTGGAAAAACAGTAACCAATAGCTAGGATAGAATGTTTGTGCCATACCCTCCATACTGAACAGACCCCTAAGTTCAATGTGACTTGTTTTTGTTTCCTATTAAATCAATTGTGGTTAATTCTGTGCACTTTTGAATTAATGTTATTACTTTAAAAAATTTTTAATACAAAAACCATTTAATGGAAAATTTCCAAATTATTCACATATATATATATATATATATATATATATAGTTGCTTTGTTCAATCAATAGCATATCAGCCTTTGTGGGTTATTTAATGCCAAAATCATCCTTACAGAAGAACAGTAGTGATATTATTCAACCCATAACTGGGATATAATAATTAAGGAAACTTTTAGGAATGGTCTCATCAGTCCACTCTTAATAATGTCAAAGAGATCATCATGTCACAACCTTTTCACTTATATTGGAGAAAACGAGTGAGTAGAAAGAGATATCTGGTCAAATATAAGACATGTGTTCTTGATAACGTCTTGAATGTGAAATGCATATTAAAACAAGCTACATTCTTTTTTTTATATATTTTCATTCACTCTTCCTATGCAATAGATTCTGATAATATTATTTTTATAAACGAGTTAAAACAGTTTTTTGCCACCCATTATTTAAAATCAACAGAGGAAGATTTACTTTCACAACAACTATGTAATCATCCTAATACCCAATTGCCCAACTAAAAAATTATTTAAACAGCTGCTCATTTGTAAACCTGTGTAATCAACACCAAATATCATTTGTAAGATAAAATTATTAGAAATAATTTTGAAATTAAGAAATAAGTTTTAATGTCAGATGAAATTAAATAAATATTTTGGAATAATCTTTGATAATTTTCATTTTTAGATATAATACTGAATTTTGAATTTTTGTCTAAGAGATTAGATTTTTTCTTTACAATTTTTCTTGCTTTATTTTAATACACAGAAGAAACATGTAAAAATAATAAATTTTTCATGTTGTTTTAACAATAATCCTTAAAAAAAGATAATCAAAATCAATTAAGAAAAATTACTTTGTGTTTTATTTATTCAAGATCTAAGTTTATGACATTTATTCTTGGTAGCAGTAAAAAATGTCAAGTTTTGAAGAAATACTTTATTCTACTAGTGTAAATTTCATAGTACTTTTCTGTTGGTCAAATAAGTTTGTAAAAATTCTAAAGACAAAATTTCAATTCTAATGCTGTTTGACGGAAAAGTAAAATGGAAGAATTTCTCAAAAAAAAAAAAGAAAAGAAAATTCCATTTTATTCTGTAGAAAATGTACTGGAACTTTATTTAATAGAAATTTTCCAAGCAGAATGATTTTTTTATTCAAATCTCCAGTGGATAAGCAAAAAGTCATGTTAGACAAGACTATTTTCAGTAAATGGAGCCAGTGAATTTGTAAAGAAATTTGTCCATTTGCTAGAGAATATCAGTTTAGTTTTATTAGTAAAGAATTAAACATGGGTATAAATCTTTGCTTTTTCATACCAAAAGTGGTCTTGTCTAAATCCATGGAAAAACCAAATATTCATATAGTATATACACTCACATTATAATCTACCTTGTCTGCAGAGCTTACAATATGCTGACTGCATCCCCTGCAAATTGATAAGACCTCTCACCCCACCAAAAAAAGAGGGGTATCCTGCTTGAGATCTGGGGAGTATTGAGGGCCCTTTTTTGAAATTACTCTGGGGTCCATTCTGATCTGGAGTGGTAGAACCTGTTCAGGTTACATCTATCCATTAACCAGATCTGTTTAAAAATTATCCATATTTAACAGAACTGTGTGCAAAGATAAACCTCAAAAAAAAAAACTACCAATAAATAATATATATATGAACAAATAATGATGATTCAATGGATAGTCAGATTCAGTGATGTCATGGATCAATTTCTCTGAAAACCATTCTGATTTTTCCTAAGAATTTTCTCATTTTCAGGTTTGATACATTTGAGAAGCAGTGCATTATATACCTTGGCAGTTATAGAAAAAAGTGTTATGCCTCTGTAGTTCTTGGTGATTTCAAAGTCACGTTTCTTTGGGAAAGGGAAGATACAGCATTTATTTCTATCTCCCTATTGTATTTCGTTTATATATGGCATAGCAAAATCAAAGAAGTTATCAAATATCTTCAATGATTTTGTGGGTATTTCACTTAAGCATATAGCGTTTTGGCTTTTAATTTTTGTCAATACTACATTGAGTTCTTCCTCAGTTAAATGTCCTAGTTTGATGTCTTATTGGCAATTAATAATTTTTGTGATAGGCTTATCAGTGACTTTAGGGGAGTTTCCAAGCTCATTCTTGAAATGTTCTTTCTATATCTATATTCGTTCTTCTTGGCTGGCAGCTTTTAGTTTAGCTCTTTAGGTGATCTTCCTTTTATTCTCTTCATTTACTGTCAGCCATGCTAATCAAGTCCATCTATCTTCTACCAAGTTTCTTATTTTATTGATCTGACCTTGAATGTATTTTATTTGTTCTTTTTGGTATGTGTTAGTTCACTTTAGTCTTTCTTAAGTATCTGCATTTTGACATTTTTTGTTTGTTTTTTTTTTAAGTAAGGAGGCTATTTTTGTGTTGTTACATAGTCATATATCATATATGAATATGTGAAATGTACATAGAATGTTCATAACGCACATATAGATAACATAGGAATCCTGAAACACAAAAAACACTTACGACTTCTTAGTTCAGGTACAAAACTTTTTATTACCTTTGAGTTAAAAGGTTTTTCAACATAAGGAGAGAGGCACAATCTTCCTATGCTGACTTTTCCATCTACCCTCCCCCACATCATGTACAGTGCCCGTAGCGCACAAATTCGTCTGACCTCGCCCAGGTCTCAATCTCAACTAACTGACTTTTCTCAAATCTCAGCCCATGCTTCCAGTGCGTGACGTCACTCACATCCCTGGTCACATCCTCTCTCTGGGATTTTTATTGTGACATCTCTGAATGACACGTCCGCACTGCGCGCGCGTGAACCTGCTCTCATGTTTGCACCTAACTAACCCATGCGAAAGGTTCTCAGCCTAACTAAACCAAAAGGCAAGATATATAAAACGAAATCCCTCGGCCATTATATTATAGTGTTATCTTGTTTTTTCCTCACTGCTAGTGACTCTGATGGAACTCTACATTTGACTCTTGGTTTGGTTAGTATGCACTCTGCTGCTGCTTCCATGTGAGAAGTGACAAAGTTTTCATATTCATCATTCAGAGTATTTGCTTCAGATATCTCCTGCAGAGTATCAAATTTGTTTCTTACAGTTAGTGTATATTTATTGCTTATATCTTTATTGGTAAGTGAGGACCAGTTGTAATGAGTGGTTTTAAGTGTTTGTTTCTTATTTCTGTATAGACTCAGGCATATCTTTGCTGAGACAATTCTGTGATCGGAAGATACTCCTTCAAAAGAGGAGTATGATTCACAGTTCAAAATGCTATTTATGCACTTCTTGTTTATGAGTATATAATCTAGCTGTGCTTTAGCATTATTTGGGTTGATGTAGGTCTATAGTTTTCTCTTCCTTTTTTTAGAATTTAGTATTAAGGCATGTGAGCTTGTTTTTGAGTGAAAAGTCCATTAGATATGAGCAGAATTAGTTATTTTTATCTTTGCCATCATGTGTCCACCAATGATTAGAATGTTGTGTTTAGAAATGAGTTGGACAAGGGAAGATAGCTTATTGTAGAAGGTGATGATGTCCATTTCATCACTGGCATTGGTAGGACTGTAGCAAGTGATGATTGTTATGACAGGGTTGCCATTAAATGAAGCAAGCATCATTCTCAGTTGGAAATATCTTTATGCTATTAAATGATTTTAAGGCACGAGGATTGAGAAGCATACTTACACCTCCTATGATGGCATTAACAGAGTTTTTCCATGCAGATACGGAGACAAATGTCCATCTTTACCAGTATGAGGGTATTTTAATTCTATTTAGCTATGGTAGTATCTACGTTCTTGTATACATATCATATTTATTCTCTGCTACAGTCAGCTCAGTTAACTGGTTTACTCAAGTTAAAGTCCTAACATTAAATGTCATTATGTGAATGGTGTTTTTGCATCTAAATAATTTTGTTTTGGATTTGATTTGGAGTTCTGTTGCTGATTTTTTTAACTCTGGGGTTAGCAGAATGCTCCCCCCACAAAAAAAAAATCTTGTTTACCTGTGCAAAGGGCAATGTGATTTGCACATATAGTTTGAATTAGAGTGATGGTAATCTTTCATTGGCTGTTTTTATATATGTATATATATATAAATAGGATCTGGTATTAAATAACCCACAAGGGTTGATATGCCATAAGTAAAGTAAAGTTGGTAAACTTAGTTGAGGGTGAACTGAAGGCTCCCTTTTCAATGGCTACTACACTGAGGTGTAGGGGAGGGTACTTCTCCATTCCCTGGATTGCTCCACTTTATACTTGATACTTACCTTATAATGGTGAGTGTTAAGCAAGGTGGCATCAAGTACCATTTTTTAAGTCTTTGGTATGACTCAACCTGGGATTGAACCCTGGTCTCCCGGACCATTGGTGAACACTGTACTCATTAGCCCATGCCATAAAACTCTACAAAACTAAACTAAACTTGATGACAGTTCACAATCATTGTATACTACATATTTAGACAACTGCTTACAAGTTTTTTAGCTAAGGACTAATGACAAATTAGGATATCAAATTAGGATATCAAATAAAAAAAAAAAGAAAATTCTAAAAAATTTCTTGTTTTTAGTATTTCAGAGAATTTTCTTTTTAGAAAATTATGACTTTTCACTACAACTGAGAGAACTTTGACAACAATAATCCAAGAAAATAATCACTGTCATATGAGATACATGTGTGTCTCATATGGACTCTTCCTCATGGACACACCAGCGTTGGCTGACCAGCAAAAACCTACATCAGTTTCTGATGCAGTCTAGAGAACCTGCCTGGAGGAATGAACTATAGGGATGGATCAAGAGAGAGAATCAAGGAAATCCATACTATTAGCACAACTTGATGATGATGAGGATGATGATGATATGTATCTAAGCCATTTCATAAAAATGTGTTACAATGATTTAAAATGGTTTAATTCTTTACAATGTTTTTTTTATTTTTGTTGTTTGTTTAACACTGCAAAAAATATATGTATTTACCAAACTCCTCAACACAAACTGGACATGACACAAGGTCAATTTTTTAAAAAGAAGTTTCATCATCATCATCATGTCGTACCACTAGCACGGATATCCCTGACCCTCTCTCGCCACTTTTCCCTATCGTTCATCACCTCAGGCAGGTCTTCAGGGGTACATTCTGTATCCTCACATAGCTGCTGTATGTATGTTCTAGCTGGTCGTTCTACTTTTGCTCGTCCATATGTGGGGGTCCATAGGAGTACATCACCTATGAGCTCGTCTCTGCTTCTCCAGCAGTGTCCTGTGTGTCTGGTTTGTCTAACTTGGATAGTTTTCGTGATGGGAGGCAGGTGGCCGTATAGTTGGTGCTTTCTAATAGGTTTGAATTCAGAGTTTTTTCTTTTACAATAGTTGCCATACCAATATTAAAGAACTCAGTCTACCCTACTATTTACTCATAACTGGAAGGAGAATAGATGGATTCATACTTTTTCCATGGGATTCAGCACTAAGTGAAATGTTAACACCCTCATCCAGGAATTGAACTCAGGTAGCTATGTCCATATCTTATGTCAATGACCATTGACCCACTTTAAAAAATATAGGGCTAAGAAGATATGAATAAGAAACATATAATAAATAAATAAGGAATAATAAGTAAATAAAGACTTTATAAATAAGAAAAAAATGATATATAAATAAGCAAGATGGAAGTAAGAAATTTTTTAGTTTTATATTTTGATTCTCACACTTTTAAAGGTTTTTTTTTATTTCTTTTTACTTTATATTTCACTGAAATCCTAAATTTTGATTGGCAATTCCTATTAGAATTATAAGAGATACATTCAATTTTCTTAAAAAAACTTATTGAAACAATTTAACTGAATTTATTATTCATACAGGAAAATATAAAAGCTGATTATTTCAATTGTCTTTGGTGAAAAAATAAAAATATTTTATTTGGCAATTCATTTTTTTTTGTACACATATTAAATTTGATTCTCTTACAATTTCTAATTCAATCTTTGGATATCAGGTTTGTTCAAACTTTTCATACAATTTTGGCTTATCAGTTAGAGTATTGGACTGAAGATTCATCGTATTTTATATGCAAGGTTCATTAATTCAGGATTTCATCCAGAGTAAATATCTGTCTCTGATTTGAATATGCAAAACTTTTGAAAATATTGAATTATACAATCATAAAAATCAATGAAGTTGATTGATAGATTTATAGAATAATAAGAATGAATTGTTGGATCATAGAATTAAAAGAAACATTGCATAAGACATTGAATTATTAAATGATCATCAAATATTTTTAGTTAGCGACCGAAGTTGAGGGCGACTAGAAGGCTCCTTTTTCAATTGCTATTACACTGAGGTGTAGAGGAGGGCACTACTCCTTTCCCTGGATTGCTCTACTTTACCCTTGATACGTACCTTACATTGCTGAGTGTTAAGCAAGGAGGTATCTAGTACCATTTTTAAAGTCTTTGGTATGACACGACCTGGGAGTGAACCCAGGTCTCTCAGACCATTGGCGAACACTCTACCCACAAGGCCAATGAGCTGGTGACTCATCAAATATAGTATTGGACAAAAAAGAACCATTTTTTAATATTACCTCAAATTTGAATAAAACTTCAATGGCTTAGACATGTATAGCAAGTGATTATTTTCTTAGATTATTGTTGCCAAACTTTCTTTATTCATAGAGAAAAGACATAATTTTCTAAAAAGTAAATTCTCAGAAATACCAAATAATAAAAAATTTCTTAGAATTTTATTTTTCTTCACTTGATATTCTAATTTTTGTTTAGTTCTTTGATAATAACCACAACTAATAATCTCTTCCTATATGTATTGAAGTCTCATTAAAATTTGTGGCAATAGTAAAAGAAACGGTTCAATTTTTTTTTTACTGTCTCTTTCAGTTTTTCTTTTCTTATACTGTAACAAAATAAAAAAGAACAATCCAAGTAATGAATGGAATTAGAAAACTTGAGATCCATTCATCCCAAAGTTTTAGAATAATTTTATATTGTTGCTTCTTAATCTGTCTCTTTTTCAGAAAATAATATTATCAGTTTTTTTTATTAAGTTAATGCATTTATTTAAACTCCAGAACATTGATCTTTTATATGTTTCAGTATTGTTAGCTACAATCATTTTCAAAACTCTTTTGCTTCATCAAGAAATTTCTTGAAATTTGAAATGCCTGTTACTTGCTTTATTTCTTTGAATCTTTGGTTTTTAAAATGAATGATTTTTTTCCCATTTAACTTGTAAATCAACAATCAGCCAGTTTCAGCACTGATAATATATGTTAGATTAGAATTAGAAATAAAAGATTGCAAATCAGATTTTTGATGTCGATTCTCCACTACTTCATGCAATACATTCGGGTTTTTTAATTAAAGTATTAAAACTTTAGTAAAAGTGTCTGGGATTTTATAGATTTGATAAAATTCTGTGAAAGTAGGAGACTTTAAAATGGTTCTTATCAAGTTAAAAATAAAGATGACAAAAGATTGTAATTATAAGCATCAAAGTTCTATAATTTACAAAGCATGCTGGGAATCTACTGAATAGCACTACATGGCTTCTTCCATTAATGTTCAATGAACTTTTCTGATAGAATAATTGGATTATTTTCTGAAAGCTGAAGTTATGACACTTTTAACTTACAGATATCTTCTACAAATTTCTTCAGTCTTTCTTTTTTCATCTTTCTAATTCCAGTAAAAAACAGAAAGTTTCAAAACTATCATGGTTCAACTTTTTAGTTCAGTTGAAGAAATCTTTTTTTTATATATATTATTGGCAAAATGTATGAAAGTTTAATTTTCTTTATAAAATCAAGTAGAAAGATATTTACTTCTAGTGTGTGGTAAATATTTATAATAATGTTTTGATTTTGGTTAATAAACTTTAAATTCCTCGTCTTGATCAATTATAATGAGTCTGTTATTATAAAATAAAGTAATAAATCAGAATGAATCCATCAGCAGTTTTTTAAGTGATATAAAGACAGGAGAACTAAAGAGTAGACACACACTTTTTCTTAAAAATAAAGTCACATATATGTGTGTGTGTGTGTGTGTGTGTGTGTGTGTGTGTGTGTGTGTGTGTGTGTGCATGTGCGTGTGTGTGTACAAATGTGTGCAGTTGTGAGTTGACAATAAGTATGTGTTTTGGGTTCATTTTCAATGGTATATCAACCTTCATGGGTTATTTAATGCCAAAGCTATCATTGTAGAACAGAAAATACTATTTAACCCATACCTGAGGGGATAAGGGGGTTTATACCTCTCCCCGGGGTATTAGTCCAAAAGTAAATGAAATAGCATGACTCAAGCAAAAACTTGCTTACTTTGAGGCAACAATCCAGCACTTTCAACCATTGTGCCACAGAGACTCAGGTATATGTGTGAGAGTATAAAAAGATGCCTTGTGGAAGTGCCCGTGGTGTAATGGTTATCGTCATAGGAAATGGATACGGCGACACGAGTTCAAATCCTGGACGAGACTGATTGCATTTCACATAGCACTAATACCCTTGGGAAAGGTATGAATCCAATTATTCTCCCTACAGCTATGGGTAAATAGTAGGGCAGACTGGGTTCTTCAGCCTTGGTGAGGCAATTAGTCTGGAGAAGGAAAACTCTGAATTCAAACCTGTTAAACTCCGCTTAAAAATTGACCTTGTGTCATATCCTGCCCGAGCGGAGGGTTTGGGTAAAGAGGATCATTACTCACAGTTTCAATATTCACGTCAACATGATAATCAGTATTTCAATGATCACATTTTGATAATCAATGATCATATAACCTAAAAGATTGTCAAGGCATCATGTTTGGTACTTCATGGCAGTTTTCAAGGCAATAATATAAGTTAGAAGTGTCAAAAACACTTCATTATCCATTTAATACCCAACATATGCCATATCAATATTTTATCTTCTGCTTTGTGTAATTCTTAAAAGATTTATTTTGTAGATTTTTTAATTCACTACTGGCCCAGAAAACCGGGATTCAATCTCAGGTCGAGTCATACCAAACACTCAAAAAATGGTACTTGATACCTGCTTGTTTAACACACAGCATTATAAGGTATGCATCTAGGGTAGAGTGGAGCAATCCAGGGAGAGGAGTAGCACTCTCCCCAATACCTTGGTGTAGTAGCTATTGAAAAGCCTTTGGGTCACCCTCAACAACGGTCGTCAACTTTACTTATATATATATATATATATATATATATATATGAACTGCCAATAAATCTTTGATTGGTAACAATAATAAAGCAATATATTTCATCAAAGAAGGAAATATTTCAAAAATTTCATAGGCACAAATCATAATTTGATGGTTACACAGATTGGTATGTTGTAACTGATTTGGAACTTCATAATGAATTTCCAACTGAAATAATGTTAACTGCCTCCTGTCTAGATATTGTCATTTGATCTGTTGATTTAAGGAAAGTTTTCCTTGTTTAATTAACAGTTCTTGTGAGGAAAATATAGACCAGGCACATCAGCATAAGATAGAAAAGAATGAAGATCTGTGAGAACAATGTGTCTGAAGTGACGGGATAACAAATAGATTTCCTGTTGAGGTCGAATGCCAAGGTTTCATTACTAATTCAACCTCTGCATACCTAACTAATCTTGGACTTTGATCTTCAGACAAGTAGAAATACATAAAAACGATCCTGAATAAAACCCTAACTGCATCAGCATGCATATACCATTCCCACAGAGTGATGATAAATCAACAAAGTCTTGTGGGTGAACTAAACATAGTGGTCTCCCTTTTTGGGAACTGTAGGCAGAGCTTCCAAGAATCATGTGACATTTTGGTCATGTGACATTTCAAGAATTGAGTTCTATCTGTTTTTGATGCCTGACACCAGATTGAAAGAACTTCTCTTTTGTTTCTGCTTTTATGACCAATATGTGCATGCAAATTGTCCCTTGTGGACCATTTTCCTACTCCAGAAAAATGTAAGTTTTTAACACCGCTATCAGCCTGTTGGTTCTGTGAACAGCTTACATACCTTTTTTATCCCGTGGGACAGTATTTGATGTTTCTTAATTATGTGTACTATCCATATCATGTTTCTTAATTATGTATACTATGTATGTATATAAAATGTAAGTCGTAGTCTAAATGGACTTTGTTTTTCCTTACCGAAATATTCTGTGTTAGTTTATACCTAATATAAACTGTTGCATTATAGGAAAAGGCTGGTGGTAGTCTCAATGAGTACCACACATATCCATAAATACCTGGTGGTATCATGAGGTATTGCTGGGGTGCTCTGGGTTAGTGGTGATGATGCTTTGGCTCTTAAACCATGCCTGACCCCAGAGTCATCATCTGATGAAGAATTTGTTGGAAGCAACACTACTGTTTGTACAGCAGTCGTTGTATTAATTTATAGATTGTAATTATTTGTGAATAAAATACACTCATGTATAAAATGTGCCTCCTAACATTCCATCGTGAAATTTTGGAAAAAATATTCATGCTGATTTTTTAGAATTAGTAGAAGTTAGATTTAACCTAATTTAAGAATTTGTTCAACTTTTTATTTATTGATTTCTAATGAGAAAAATAAAAATTTACATTATCTACATTTTGTCTAAAAACGCAAAATTTACTCAGTAATTTGAGCAAAGATAAAAAGCAACAAACTTGTCAAAAAAATAAGTTCACATTCAAAAAAAATTATAAACAAAGATTCTTGTGGATATTTCTTTGTAATGGGATAAAAGACTTTAATTTGGACTACAGATATAAAGCTTAATTTTGGTTATCCCATCATGAATATGGTGAGAAATGTGATCAGAAATAAAGTTAATTATATATACCTGTGAGTAATGATAACTGTAATTTTATATGCCCTTAGCACTAAAAGATTTTAGTCCCTCACATTTGAAGTTTCACTATCATGGTATGAATTTACTACATAAGTTAATTCTATCATTCAAGTTGCTTCTAAAGACCAACTAAATAACTACCATGTTATTGAAGCTTAGAATATGCCAATTGCATCCACCGTGTTCTTGGTATGATGTCCAGTGGTGAGGTTCCAGTTCTCGAGCTTTGGGGAGTGTAGAATCATTTACTCACTGGTCCACTCTGACCCAGAGCTGAAGTATCTGTTAGGGTTCCATCTATGGGTCAAGCAGAGCTGTTTGAAACTTATGAGTATTATATAGGACTACATGAAACCATATAATTGTGTGCAAATTATTCATACTGGATTGGACTACTTGAAACCATATAACTGTGTGCAAATTATTCATACTGAATTGGACTACTTGAAACCATATAATCGTGTGCAAATTATTCATTCTGGATTTGACTACTTGAAATCATATAATTGGACGCAAATTATTAGTACTGGATTGGACTACTTGAAACCATATAATTGGGTACAAATTATTAGAATAAGATAGAAATACCTGAAACAAAACAACTTTGTGCAAATTATTATGGTAATTGTTGACAAAAATGATTGTTAAAGTTGATTTCTTGACACTATATAATTGCTTAAAGAAAAAAAAAGATTGACTATGGTATTAAATAACCCCATGAAGGTTGACATGGCATAATACCAACCAACCAACCTGAATACTGATAAGTAAAGTGTGGCTGCTTATGAACATTGACATGATATGATTATATCTAAGCTGAGACAAATAAAAAAAGTGCAGTAAAAAAGAAATATTAAAAATGTTAACTGTTAAAATTATAATTAGACATTTACAAATGAATCAAATTTTACACATTATATAACCCATAAAGGTTGATAAGTTAAACTAATGAACCAAACTAACTGAAATCTTTCTGAGTTTTGAGAAAACAAATAATTTATCTAGATAAAATATCCACTTGTCAAACAAAGAAATTCAGACATTTGTCATTCCTTATTTTTATTTCTAAAGCTAGAATTTGTTTTGCTTTTTCTCATGTAGCATCTATTTTTGATTCATTTTGCACTTTGCAATAAAGAAACTAGTTTTTTACTCAATTTTGATGGGAATTATTTTCAATATTTAAAGATGTCAATGAGACACCATGAGTCATATTGTATGATAAAAGTTTAGAATGAAGTTTGTTAAAAAAAAAGGGGGGGGCTTGATTATGGAAGTGTAAAGACATGGGAAATTACAGAGAAGTTGAATCATTTGGCCTGTCTAAAAATAATGAAACTGATGGTCAAAAAATTGTCAATTTAATTGCTATTTAACTTTATAGTTCCTATAGGAAGATACACAGTAGCAAAAACATTCCCATTCCTGGAAACATTACTGGATTTCTTGTATGTTCACTCCAGTTCCCAAATTATGGCTATAGCTGGGTTTTATTTTTTAGCACAAGAAATAGTTACAAGGACTAAAATCAGGAAAGTAAGCAGACAATGATACCACAAATAGTGAGGTTCTTTAAGTTACTTTTGTAAAGATTTTCCATATGCACAGGTCCTTTTACAAAATATCCAGAACAGTTTGGTTATTCCAATTCAATTCATAACCAATCATTTTTAACATTAAATGTTGAGTAGATTTGATGAGAATCCTCGCTTTTATCATATTTTCCTTAATTTGTAAAGTTACTGTCAACCAGAATGGGGTTTTAATTTTTTCCTGTCACAATGTCTTGAAGCTTGACAGAATTTGACCATATAATTTCACTTAATACTCTTGTGTCCCATTTTTGTGACACACTTAACCAAATGCCTATACCCATTATGCTACATGTTCTAGACACATTTGGTTAATGAACTAAGTGAAATCATCTGGAGGTCACAGGTTCAATCCTGATTCCATGTCAAATAACAAGGAATATTTACTATTGCTTAACACTTGTCCCCAGTTATGGTTAACAGAATAAGAACACTCTACCCCCATAGATTAAATAAAGGGTTCGATTTCAAAGTCCTGTGTAGGCTCCTGATTTTGATAAGAAACACTTGAAGAAGGTCAAAGGATGTATCAACCAAAATGCTGTGAATATAACAGTAAAGATGTCCAAATAATAAAATTTATCAAGTTTCATTTAAAAATATAGACAAATAAAAGTAGGCAGGTATAAACATATGGAAATGAGTTGGTCAACTTCTTTCATTACCCAGACAGGAATGAGGATTGACAGCTTTTGAGTTCTGCCCAAGAATAAGTGCCAGCAAGACATACAATGATAAAATTATCAATCTCATTACATTCTCATACCTTGTAAAAAGAGTAATTTCATTGTGATGGATATTTGCAAGATTGAAAATTATTTGTATAAAATATTGTTATTCCAAATGATCATTGGTTTTTTTACTCATGTTTTATGCAAATATAAATATTTGGTTACAGAGATCACGGATACTGATTTTTTAAATGAATATTAAATCTGTCAGTTTGAATTATCTAACATTTGATTCAAATTTGCAATGTAAATTCAAGGGAATTAATAGTCCCCAAGTATTTATGGCCCAAGCCTCAGGTGTCAGCAACTATCAAATAGTTTTCAGGAGATGAACACATATGTAATTACTGTCTATAGACATATAGTTACATGTATATATAGAGATGGATTTATGCATGTGTCCATTAATATTTGTACACACAAATATATGGAGGTGGGCTGAAAAGTTTATATGATGATGTCATATCTGCTGTTGATGACTTTTTTGACCAATGGGATCACAGCTTTGCAATACAAAAGGAAAAACTGTGTGGATCTCAAGGGAAACTATATTGAAAAATAAACCTCATTTGGTCACATTTTATGAAAATATCTTTGTCAGCCAATGAACTTTTTAGTAATCCTCATATACATTTACAAGAAGCATTCAGAAAGATACCCTTGCTTTTAATGAAATTTGTGAACTCTTTAATCACATCACTATGTAAGCACAAAATCATAAAAGTGATCATCCACTGAAACACTTAGCCATATACTATTTATATATGTAAAATCTAATATATATATATATATATATATATATATATATATATATATATATATATATTATAACAGTGTTGGTTGTCACTAAATCACTTTGTGTGTTTGTGTCAAACCAAGTGCAATATAATATGGAGAGTGCTCAATATCTAAGATAGAGCTATTATATAATAATAATAAATAAATATATATTAGATATATTTATCTAATTCATGGAATTTAGACTGTGACCCCTGGGTTTCATGGAGTTTTTGGCAAAATAACAATCATCTTTTTTCTTTTCTTTTTTTTTCCTTTACTTAACTGCCTGATGATTGTTGTTTTGCAAAAAACTCCATGAAACTCAGGGGTTGCCGTCTATATTCCATGAATTAAATATATATATCTAATATATATATATATATATATTTATTATTATTATTATATATATATATATATATATATATATATATATATATATATATTGTGTAAATATCACTCATTTTATCATGCAATTGATACTTGATTTGTCACTTTTTCACATTTTCATCTGAAGATTGTTTAAAACACATGAGACTTAAAATAACAGAGTTATAGTGTTCACAATTCTACTATTTATAGGTTTGGTCTATCATAATGGCATTGAGTAATCTTTTTTTATGCAAAAACTTTTCTTATTTACAGTTCTTAAATATATATATATATATATATATATATATATATATATATATATATATATATATATATATATATATATCAATGTGCGTGTACAGAGACTGTGTGCACATGTAAATATAAATCTTTTCAAAAGTTCCTAAATTCATTGAACACCTGCCTCTTTCCTTTAAGACCCTTACCTAAATGCTGCCAAATCCAGTCCAGCTGAGCCTTGTCAATAATCAGCATTTGTCAGATAAACTCCAGTGAACTTCACTCTGGTAGTCTTTTTCCTCTTTCAAGTGGATGTTTGTCCATTTCTTCTTCTTCTTCTTCTTCTTCTTCTTCTTCTTCTTCTTCTTCTTCTTCTTCTTCTTCTTCTTCTTCTTCTATCATTATCTTTGTCTTTTTATTCTTCCTTTCTTTTATCTCTTCATTCTTTAATGTGTATTTTCAAGTAAGCATCAAATCCTGTTTTATGTAAGATTTTTTTTTTCCTAAAATCACTTATTTCTTTCTTTGTCTGCAAATGTTCTGATTATTATATGCCATTCACTTTGCTGACAAATAAAAAAGATTACATTCTTCTTTATTATAAACACATGCACAAACACATAGATTCATTTGTGCTTAGAAATATTGAGATAATAGTTTGTTTAATGAATAAACTAATTTGACATTCACTGAACTGATGCAATAGTGACGACAACAACGACAATGATAATGACAACAACAACAACAACAACAACAACAACAACAAGAAATTGATTTTAACTAATATCCTGCTTTTGATTTGGATAAATTGCAGAAATTATTATGTTCTTTTTTTAATGCTTTTGCTTTTATATAGGAAGCTCCATTTATCAACAGGTTTAGAGAGTGATTGTTATAGTTCATATTGAAAGTGGCTCTGTTTTCTTGGGTTTAATGACTAAAATGTGCCTCCATTTTATGTCTTGTAAGTCAACTCAGTTGGGAGTAAGTGGCCTCTAATTTTATTATTTTTTATGTGAATTTATTTTATCTTATAAGATATTAATTACTGATGGGAGAGTTTAGTTTGTTATTTGACTTGATCTCCTCCCTCATTTTATGTCCTCTAAATCTTTTTATCATAGACTGGTAGCCTGTAAGGGAGTTCCTGTGGTGTAGTGTCTAATGTACTGGACTCCAATATCATAGGAAGCAAGTTTGAACTCCAATTGTGCTATTATGTTCACTTTCAGACAAATAACCTTAGGAAAGATAAGAACTGAGTTAAATAGTACCACTACTGTCCTTCTACAAGGATGGTTTTATCATCAAATAACCCATGAAGTTTGATATGCCATTAAACAAAGAAGCTAAGCATTTAAGGTGTCATAATTAAGAGATTAGATCAGACCAGTTCAGGTCAATAAGTTGAAGTACTATCTTGAGCTTCCATCTGTTTTGACTACAAGCAGACATCAAGTGATTGCAATGATTTTATATTTTTGGGATAACATATGATTGGACAGATATATTGGCAGGATGTATGACCTGCACAGGAGTAAGACCCTCCCCCATCCAAAAAAAAAATGGGTTGTCCAGTGTATAATAGTTAACTCTATCTGATGGTGAGTTTTCTATTTCTGGAGATTGTGAAATACCGCTTCATTGACATTATTCCCAGGTCCACTTGGGCCCAGAATGGTAGTACCTGTTAAGGCTCCATTTTTGGGCCACATGAATCAATTTAGAAATTATTCATATATAATAGAGCAAAAAAAAAACTTTTGAGAAATAACAACACAAAAAATATAAATATGAATATAATTCCCTGAATAGTAGCTATGAAATAACCCTAGACAGGTTGATTTGTCATTAAAATCAATCAATCAATCACAAACTGGAGATTGGTTTTAAATCTATTCCCTGATTTTTGTTTGGTGTCTGTTTTTCTTCCTTAGCTGTGTCCAGAGTTGACACAGCAAAAAACAACTTGAGCTTGGATCTTGTGATACTAGTAAAAAGAAATTGAGACTATTTTTTGCATATGGACATTAGTCATCTCATTAAACTGACCCTCTATTGTATATTACAGTCAAACAGACAGATATCAGGTTTGCTTTTATTCAAGTTGTAAACAGAACCCTTATTTTATGAAAACACAAAATTGTTATAAATTACTGAAAGCTAACATGGTCAGTTATTTGAAAATCATGGTTCCTTCTTTCTTCTATTTTATTTCAAACAGATTCTGTGTTTACCATTCTTAGTTGACATGCAATTGCTTTCATGAGTTTATCAATGAAGCAGGTGAGCACTTGTCATGATATATAAGAGGAAACCCTCATCTCAAATCCTCTCAGTAAAACATCAATATCAACAAGGCACAACAAATAAAATCCTGTTCCTCAAAGAGAATCTTAAATATGGCACAAAATCTAAGCTTATCTTGACTTTCATGTTGGATAAGCAGGAACATACATTCTGTTAAATCCTTCAAAGAAAAGTTGAGTTATGTCCTGTTTTGTCTTCTGCTGCTGCTTTCAGTGGTGATCCAAGGAGTTTAGTTTTATATTAACTTATATCATATATAAATTTGATATGATCTTATATCATATATTAGTTTTATATTAGAGGTGCTTGCGGTGTAATGATTATAATCATAGGAAATGGACATGACAAACTGAGTTCAAATCCTGGATGAGGCTGTTAAAATTTCTCAGAATGCTAATACCCTTGGAAAAAGTATGAATCTACCTATTCTCCCTCCAGCTATGAGTAAATAGTAGGATAAACTTGGTATGGTAACCAGTCTAGAAGAAGGAAAACTCAGAATTTAAACCTGTTAATCTCTGCTTAAAATTGATTTTGTGTCACATCTTATTCATGTGTAAGGGTTGGATGAATATATATATATATATATATATATATATATATATATATATATATATATATATATATATATATATATACACAAGTTTTATATTACCTTATATCATATATAAGTTTTATATTACTTTATATGATATATAGGTTTAGTTTTTAATACTTTATATCTTATATAACTTTCTCTCCTGTCTTTTGAATTTACTGAGATAGAAAATATTTGCTATTATCTGAATTGTTACTAGTTATTGGTGACAAAATGTGGTGCTAGTGAGGACATTTAGTTCCAGCATGCACAAGTTCCAATATTAGCATTTGTATATTGATTGATGAATGAAAGTGAAGGGAAGATGAGATAAATTCACAAAAACACATAAGACATTTAATGCATATACATAAAAACATATAAATCACAAATATTACAGAAATATTATGACAATAATAATACAAAAATGTGTTCAAAACAGATTAAATGTACACTGTGTTCAATACCAAGTAATACATAAACAAGCATGCTAAATTGGTGAAAGTCTTACTTGTCTTGGATGGTCAATATTTTCCTACTTTTAACCTTAGTTATTTTGCAACTCACTTGAGCCAAGTTGGCTGGGGCTGTAGAATATGCTGAATGTATCACTGCAGAGGGGTTAGACCCAACCAACAAATGATCTAGATTTGAAAATAAACAATCTGACGATGAGGCTCCAGGCCTGTAGCTCAGGAGAATGTGGAGAAGCCCTTCATTGCCATTACTCTCAAGTCTACTCTGAACAAGAGTGGTGGTACCTGTTAGGGTCTCATTTATATGCAAAATAGAACTATTTAATCATTTACGAGCAAATGATTGATATTAAATAGAATTATTGATACAAAATAGAAATACTTGAAGCTATTTATTGTGTACAAACAAATGAGCCCTTGGTTGTTTAAAAATGGTACCTACAAAATATTTGCTTGTAAAATATATATATATATATATACATATATATGTGTGTGTGTGTGTGTGTGTGTGTGTGTGTGTGTGTGTGTGTGTGTGTGTGTGTGTGTTATTTGGTCCACTTAAACCAGAGTTGGGAGTAATTCCTTCAGGACAAGAAAATCATTCAAAAACTGAACATTTAAATTTTCCGGGTAGAAATTTATAATCCTAAAGTAACCGATCATTGTTTTTTTCTTAAAGAAAGTATATATATATATATATATATGTATATATATATATATATATATTTGGCATTCAATAGCCAACAAGGATTAATATACTATAAAATACAACCAAAACAACAAAGTTACTCTTAAATATCTGTCTAGATAAACATCAAAATGTTACTCTATGACTCTCAGCATTGAATCAGTGTAGGATCAAAATGTTTCTCCTGAATTCTCTGCCCAGAATCAGGCTGGAATCTATGTGCTTTGCCTTGGATCAAAATATTGTCCAACCCAATCACCTTTTCTTGGATCAATGTAGAATCTACATGATCCACCAAACTTATTATTTCCAAGTTAATTTCATTATGCAGTTTAAGCATTAAAACACAAGTGTAGTAGATGTAGAGGGTGTTTCAGAAAATTTATATCATTTGAGACGCATTGGCTGTTTTGGAAAAAACAATGTCATTCTGTAATCTAATAACTTCACCAATTCTCACTCAAATGATTTCAAATTTTAAGAGCTTATCTAAAAATAACTAGACGTTCTATGTTTAATAGTTTATGTTTTTTTTTTCTTTTTAAGTATAGAAATGTCATTCACCAGAAAAGAAAAGGCATTTCAACATTAAACTTTGAATTTAGAGTTGTTTCTGAAACATGCTATTAAAATGACATCATTTGAACAAGAATTGATCAAGTTATTAGATTACAAAATTATATAAATTTTTCTGAAAACCCTGTACATCTCAAAAGATATCAAAATTTCTGAAACACCCACTATTATTTACCTGCTGAGCTCTTGGTTGAATGTTTAATTTGGAATAGGATTCATTTTTTAATTATATATATAAACTGAAAAACAAAGAAACATACCAAAAAATTACCTTGCTTATTATCTATAATTTCTAAGTTTCACCTTGTTACTACATCTTACTATTAGTATTACTAGAATTACTTCATGTCAAGACTTCACATTTAAAAATCATATCCTATGGATAAGATTATTCTCTAAGGGAGGTAATTATTTATTGTCTCTACATTGCTATTAAAAATTCAACAAAGAATATTTATTTAATAAAAATAAAAGCTTTTGGAAAACCTAACAAGTATTCTTGTTAAAAAAAATTATATGAATGATATGAGTATTTTCTTATGCAGTAAGCTTCAGGAAAGAGATAATTTCAAGTATTATAATTTTATAGAAAGATGGATTTTGTCCTTTGGTACATCTTGGAGAGACAAGAAATTAGATGTTCTGAAGACTGTTGCTATTTGCTTTGCAGAATTTTGTTTATTAGAGACATACATTAAGATTTGTATACCATTACTCACAATATACTTTTTCATGTTTATCAACTTTGACATGAAGATCTTATAAATTTATTGTGAATCTTAACATGTGGGGTTATATCACTAAGGCAATGATTCTTATGGCATCAACAGGGTTGTTTGCCCAGTCAGCTGGGGCTGTAGAATACACCGACTTCTTCTCAGTGTACAGGATATGACACTAAACAATCTGATATTGAGGTTTCAGAAATGCTGGAGGTTTGAGGAATGCAGAGTACCCCTTCAATGCCATCGGTCCCAGGTCCACTCTGGCCCGGAGTGGTAGCACCTGATAAAGGTCCTATCTATGGGTTAACTAAACCATGGTTTGTTGACTTTACTGTTTTTTTGCATTTAAAATGCGTATTTATGCTAAACCAAATGGTTCAAAATAGAACTGCTTTGACATTAGAACTGTGTACTTATGCTAAACTGAATTGCTCTAGTAATGTTTTTGACAATTAAACAGTACTTACATTTAAACTGCATGCTTATGCTAAACTGAATTGTTTGAAATAGAATTGTTTTTGACATTGAAACTCTACTGACACTAAACTGAATTGTTTAATATAGAACTGTTTTTGGCATTTAACTATGTGTAAACAAAATCTGCACTTATACTAAACTGAATTAGCTGATTTAGAACTGTTTGAATAAACTGAATAACTTGAAATGTTTTTGACATATAATCTGTGTACTCATTCTAAACTGAATTTTTTTAAATAGAACTATTTGCATAAAAATGGATTTGGTGTTAAATAACCTACAAAGGTTGAAATGCCATAAAACCCAAATAACCAGAACCAACCATCAACAGGGTTGACTGAAAATTGAGGGAAGAAGCTGATGTTTTGTAGTCTTTTTAGTTCATACAGTAATTAGCAAACTGCTGCCATTCATTACTACTTTCTAAATGGCCTACCAAATTTCACAATTAAAATAAAATTCATTAAAATTCTATTTATCTGATTTCATTCTTACTTGTTTGCTCACACACTTTTTCTCTAAATATTAATTTTTTTTCTTGGATACACAGATCATATTCATATTGAACACATTGATTTTTCAAATATTCATTTTTTCTTTTGATTATTCTGTTATCTATCATGGGAGCAGTGTGTGTTAATACCATTGATGTCAGTGATAATATGCTAAGACTTCAATTTTTTATAGAAGGATCTTTTTACCAAAGAGAAAAAAAAATCAACTTTTCCTTATTTCTTTGGCAGATGCTTATGCATATGGTCTTTTGTAATAAAAATGATTCAGATATCTTCAATGTAAAATTACTTTAGATTTTTGTAGTAGTGTGGCCTTCCTGATGTCTTATGTGGCCCACTTCTTGAAAAAGGTTGCCCTTATCTGATTTAGACCATCATCATCATCATCATCATCATGTTGTGCTTCTAGCATGGATCTCCCTGACCCTCTCTTGCCACCCGTCTCTATGATCCATCGCACCCTGAAGGTCTTCCAAACAACATCCTGTATCGGCACAGCGCTGCAGTATATAGGTTCTAGCTGCTCATCCATGTGAAAGGATCTGCAGAAGTACATCACTTATGAGTTCATCTTTACCTCTATAGCAGTGTCCACATGTCTGGTTCATCTAACTTGGATAGTTTTCTTGATGGGTGGTAGGTGGCCGTACAGCTGCTGTTTTGTGGATTGTTACCTCCAGGACTTGATCAATACAGCTCACAGCATTCTTGTGTAATTGCCATCAAGTTTTTTCTCCTTACATTTAGTTAGCATCCATGTGGTGCATCCATATAGCAGTATCAACACAACCACTGCTTGGAAAAAACTGTGTTTTATTTTATTGGTCAGCTCTGACTTCCATATGACTGATAGCCTATCAATAGCTGTCCATGCCTTTGCTAGTTGGGTGTTGATGTCATTCTTGGTTGAGGAGACACTGCTTCCCAGGTAGGTGAACTTGTCTACTAGTCTCAGAGGACCACTCTTTAGTGTGGAGATGTCACCAACTTGATTAAAACACATTTATTCTGTCTTTATGTATTCTGCATTGACATGGAGGCCTATGCCACCTGCTGCTCATTTCAGACTATGTAGCCAGGACTCGGCTTGGGCAGGTGAATTTGCTATTAGCACTATGTCATCGGTGTAGTCCACATCGATAATAGTTTGTGTAGGATACTTGTATCTTCTGCTTCTTTCCTTTGCCAGCTTAAAACCATTTTCTTTCATTAAATCTATAGACGT
The DNA here is from genome assembly GCA_963585895.1 of Sepioteuthis lessoniana. NCBI lineage: Eukaryota > Metazoa > Mollusca > Cephalopoda > Myopsida > Loliginidae > Sepioteuthis > Sepioteuthis lessoniana. Next base: position 38,685,082 of record OY757936.1, on the reverse strand, counting down.
TCTAAGCACATAGTCTTGGCAGATAATAAACAGGTGTTGGGCCAATATGTCCCCTTGCAGTACACCTGCTTCAATGTCCAAGTAATCTGTGTCTCCATCTGGTGAGCAGACTTTTACTTTCGTGTTTTTATACAGCCTCATTATGGCTGTGACGGTTTCTTTTGGGGAGGCTGTAGGCAAGAAGTATTTTCTCTATCTTCCCTCCTTATATGGAGTCAAATGCCTTGAAGAATTCAATGAATAATATTGTTGCCTCAAGGTTTTTTTGCATGAACACCTTCTAGAATTTGACAGATAGTCAAAATTTGTGATATTGTAGATCGATTTTTCTGAAAGCCATTTTGGTTCTTCCTAAGTATTTTCTTAATTTTCAATTTTATATTGTTGGGTATTGTAGATCTTGGCCACTATAGTTGTAAGAGTTATAACTCGGTAGTTCATGGCTGTTCTGAGGTCACCCTTCTTAGGAAAAGGGAGGATGCATCCCTTTGTCCTACTGCTAATTTGGGTTGTCATTGAAACAACAGTCATATTCAAAAATCCTCGAGGGCAAAAGATCCACTCAAGGGCAAATAATCTGAATAAATCTCAAGATAGAACTTACTCACATTGTAAGATTTAACTGTTGACAGCAGAACTGGACAAATTTATAAACTAATTTTTAATTTTTGTGTATTAGCAGTCCACTATTCAATATCTTACTTTAAGAAATAAGTGTGAAAAGAAAATCTTTTAAATCATTTACAATTCATTTTTTATATCAAGTTTTTTTTTATACTTTCTTGTCAGAAGACAGATTTTGGATAAAAACTTTTATAAGAATTAAAATACAATTTTTCTTTTTTCCATTGAAATAATGAGAGCAAACAAAACAAAAATTGGAAACAGTAATTTCAATGAAAAATAAAAATAAGTAAAAAGAAATGGAATAATCAAATTTGAGTTGAATTGAAGTACAATGAAGAAAATTACATGTTCATAATGATGTGCCTGAGAAACTAGTTTTCATGTTAGGCTGAGTAGCAGAATGAATTTCTGTTTCCACTACTTAAATTACCAGAACTGGAAACCCTACATATTTTCATATTATTTGAATCCATACAATTGACTTCTCTTCCTTGTTCTGCTAATATTGCAGCCAAGATTGGTTCTGTTAATGTTGATACTTGCATCCTGTCTTTATCACTACACACATTACTGATGCTGACTTTCTGTGTTCATTTCAACGGCCATAAAATTTTCATCTACTTTTCATTTCTTTGGGTCATTTTTTTCTTCTAATGGCTTCAATTTTTTAGATTTAATATCAAATTTTTAGTTTAATTTTTTTAAATTTTAGTCAAATTCAATTTTGCACAACAAATGTTTATGAGATTAAGATTTTATTTTCACAGATACTATTTTTCCTCAAGTTATGTGAAAGATCGAAGATTATAAATTTACCTACAAATAAAAAGATTTTCAGTTGAATTTTAAATAGAAGAAATTGGTAAATTTGACACAGTAGAAGTGTACTGGGCCTATAAAACTGATGTCCATAGATCAAAACTACATTCTGCTCTTATTGATGTAAAGTATAAAGGTCTGGGGGAAGAGTTGTAGAGGTCCTACTGATAGTAGAATGTGAATATGAGATGGGCTCACCTGAAGCCAGGTAGAAATTAAAGGGGATTTATCTGACTTCCTACCTAGTCAGATTTGAAATAAACTCATTTTATAGTGCACAAATTGAGATCATGGGAAGCAATCACAAAAATTCTTGATCCCCTTGATACTACCTTTTGGGATGTCTCAAGTGTCAAGAAATAAACTTGGGGAAAGGATCACTGAGACCTGCCAATCAATTTACAATTACCCACCTGGATAGGTAAGTAGATATTGAAGTGTCTTAGAAATATTTCAGCAAAGCTTAGATAATGCTTATTGGTTAAGTTCATTTCAGCAAGAAGGGAGACAAGCCTGCTGCCTCTGCTTAGAACACATCCATTTAGTCTGGATAGGGGTAATAACAAAGTTATAAATATTTTTTTTCTTTTTTCATTATAGTTGGGATACCTTCTTTGCTTCATGGAAGCAAGGATTTCGATGAAAAAAGCTAAGAGTTAATCATTCCAACTTTTACCTCTACTCATATTTTAAGGTTCTCTTTTACTAGATAATGTCTCTCTGATGAATACGTTGAATAATTATCACCAGTAATTTTGATAAATTGATTGATTCTAATGGCATATCAACTCATCTAGTGATATTTTATGCCTAGAAATTATGGAATCATTATACATTCATATTTACATTTTTTGTGTTGTTGTTTCTTCCAAACTTATCTATTTGACTCATAGATAAGACCCTACCAGATAGCATCTCTCCAGGCCAGAGTAGACCTAGGAGTAATGGCAATGAAGGAGTAGTCTACACTTGACAGACCTCTGGATCTGGATGCAGTTTAGTGATATACCCTGGATACCCTTTTTAGAAAGGGTCTTACTCCTCTGCAGGGGATGCAGTTGGTGTATTCTAAGCTCGTCTAACAGCACAGGTAATTTTGAATATCTTGGCTATTGCAAGCATCATCAGATGCCTGCAATAGACATCAGCCTGCTTAGGTCTTTTAAGAGTTCAATAAATAAGCAGATGCAGTTTTCACAGATTATGGAGAGTTATAGTTGCTTGCATTGATAATTTTGTTGGGTCGACTGAAACGAAGTTGTCCATGAAATTGTCATGTTCAGCCAGATAGAAAAATATTTTGCTTTTGTTCCTTCTCCAATTCTGAGTCATTCTGTACTGCCAGTTTGTATTTGCAGTGCTCACTCAACCCTTGACTTTTTTAAGGAACTGATTGTTCAACAATGTGAATGTTTTGAAATTAATTAACCATAAAACAATGATGCCAAACAGTCTGTCATGTTGCAGCTGGAAATGGCATTTGTAGTAGAATCACATCACTTTTTATTTATTAGTAACATTGAACCAAACTTTTTTTTTCTCTCCTTTTTTACAGATGTATTTTATTCCTTATTCAAAGAATTATATTTCTTCTAAACAGTTTTTAGAGAGTCAGTTTTTGCAAACAATTCACCTGTTTTTATGATAGAATTTATCATTTTTTGCATACAGCATCAATGTGAATGTCTTTTCCTTACAGAAGACACAAATAATAGCTAAAGAAAAAAAATAGCAACAAAGAAGACTGTCTGAAAAGTTTGTCTATTGCGAGGCATTTCTTAAAACTAGTTCACTTTAATTACCAACTGTTGATCACTAAGTGAACTTTCTTTGCACTTCCAAAGAGCCATTTTCTCATGATCATATTCACGATGTTTTGTCTGGATTTTTTTATGAGAAATCATTAGTGTTCAAGAAATTTCTTTTGTTTATTCTGCTTGTCTGCTTCTTTTTACAAGGAATTCGATCAAGGTTTGTAGAAAAAGTACAAAAAAGAAAAAAAGCCAATTTTCATTCTTTGTTTCATGTCTTAATGAATCAGTTCGACATCTGAATAACATGGACAATCATTAATCAAAACACGAAGACGCATAAGCAAAATTAAATTAGGAGAAATGTTTTCTTTTCTTTTCTATTACCAAATGTTTATTTTCAACAAATTCAGTCAACAAATTCCCATCCAAAAAGACCATGTTTTGAAAGTCTGAAAAACTTCTTTCAAATCTGGTATTGGAAACTTTATTTCATTGTTTCCAATCAATAACATTGAGAACTGATCCCTGAAGAAATCAAGACCATAAAACTAAATACTTATTGGATCAAATTAATCTTTTCATATTATTAAATCAGCATAATAGTATTTTCAATAAATGTGTATTTACCCAACCCCTCTATCAATGGAAGGATATGACATAAAGTCAGTGTTTTGGCTGAGAACTGCTGGTTTCAATTAAGTTTTTTTCCTTTTCCTAGACTGGTTGCTTTACTGAGGCTTAAGAATCTAGTCTATCCCATTATTTATCCATAGCTGGAGGGAGAACAGCTTGATTCATGTCTATCCAAGGGTATTAAAACAAAGTGAAACACAATCCACTTCATCCAAAATTTGAACAAAGGCTCCTGATTCTATTTCTGACAATAACTAAGTGTATTTTTCAATGAATATCTAATGGTTAAGGTATCAGCATATTTCAATTACAAAATTTGAGGCTTTGCTTTTTATAAAAAAGGACAGAAAAATAATGAGTTTTTAGAGCAGCCAAATATGAAAGATTATGATTGGTTTGTTGGTTGGTTGGTTAGGTTTTATGGTATATCAACCTTTGCAGGTTATTTAAATAGTTCTATTTCAAACAATTCAGTTTAGGATAAGTATGCCATTTAAATGTAAGTGCAGTTTAATTGTGAAAAACATTTCTATTTCAAGCTATTCAGTTTAGACAAGCAGTTCTAATTCAGGTAATTCAGTTTAGTATAAGTATACATTTTGTTTACACACAGTTAAATGTCAAAAAAGTTCTATATTAAAAAAATCTTAGTTCTATTTAACCTATAGATAGGGCCCTATAAGGTGCTAGCACGCCAGGCCAGAGTAGACCTGGGAGCAATGGTAATGAAGGGGTGCTCCACATTCCCCAAAGCCCCAGCAAAACTGGAACTGTACCATCAGATTGTTTAGCATCATATCCAGGACACACATGGGGGGGGGTCTTACCCCTCTTCAGAGGTGCAGACGGTGTATTCTACAGCCCCAGCCGACTTAGCTAGAAAGATCATGAGTTCATGATGATGTACAATGAATCTTTGAAACAATTATTGGATCAGTCAACAAAATAGAATAAAATAAAATAATGTTCTTTGACTGATGAAAACTGGCTATGACTTTGATAAGGTGTTGTTATCAGTCATATCCAATTCAATATTTTTTGCCCCATTGGCTGGGGCTGTAAAATACATCAATTGCTTCTTTGAAGAGGAGTAAGACTCCCCCAACAAGTGTATAGGATATAATACTAAATAATCTGAGGGTGAGGTTCCAGTGATGCTGGAGCTTTGGGGAATGTGGAGTACCCCTTCATTGCCATCACTCCTAGGTTTACTCTGGCCCAAAGTGGTAGCACATGATAGGGTCCTATCTATGGATTAAATAGAACTAAACTGAACTTTTGCTAAACTGTATTGTTTGAAATTGACCTGTTTTGATATTTAACTGTTTGTCAACAAAATCTATACTTATACTAAACTGAATTGTTTGAAATTTAATTCGGCATTAAATGACCCGAAATGGGTTGATACGCCATAAAACAAAACAACCAACCAACTAACCAATTCTATATTTTATGTACATGTGTTTATTACTATAAGCTCAATAAAATCTATTATAGTAGAATTACTAGTTATTTGAAAGAAGTAAAAGTGATAGCATATCAGTCAACTTCACCAGAATATAACTGATTTAAGTAACTGAAGAGAAAACTGAATCTTAGTCTAGCAAATACACTGTAGTAGATTTGTGACTGAAAATTAATCAAAGAAACAAAAAGAAAAAAGAAAACAATTCATTTATTATTAGTAAAATCTGATTCATTTAAAGGATAAAATGTTGATGTCATTTGTAAACTGTAAAACTTTCATCATAGTGTATTGTTAAAATCTAAAGATAACAGTTTACACATTTTCATTTTGGTAATTCTATGCCTTTTCAGAATTATGTTTTAGACCATATCAAAATACTGTTCTTTCCTTTATCAAGTAATATCCTATGCCATATAAGAATTCTCTTCTCTGTCTTATCAAAGTCATTACCTATTCTATATAAGTATTCAACTCTTTGCTTTATCAAAGTCATATTTTATTCTGTATGAACTATCAAGGGCATTAAATTCAGATATGGATGACCAGTTGACAGTAAAATTTTACTTTGTCCTAGTTTGCTATAATTTTTGGAAACTAACTGCATGTTCTATTTTGTCAATATTTTGATTGTTGTCTTTTAATTGGAATCATTTTGAGATGAGGCTTCTTAATCTGAGAATTAATTTTATTTATTGCGGACTTTTTATGTCCTCATCTTGGTAGTTTTTGTGTTGTTTTTTCTTTCACTATGTTTCGGCCAAATTTCACCTCTGGCCTTCTTCAGGTGATTTACCACGACCTTGGATAAGAATGCTGAGTCTTGTAACTGTATCCCCAGTAATTACTGCCTTCCATAGTTGTCCATCACACCACGTTTTTGGCCGAAACATAGTGAAATAAGAAACAACACAAAATCTACCAAGATGAGGACAAAAAAGTCTGCAATAAATAAAAATTAATTCTCATTTTGATTGTTATTATTATTTTACTCCTTTGAGAGTTTTTTTACACCAATGCTAGCTGATGGTTTTTCATTGGAGTTTGAGTGACAGTAAGTTTCTTCAAGTCTCCAGTATTATTATTATCATTTCTATTATAATTATTATTATTCTATCTTTGTTTTAAATTTTTCTGCAACATGTATCTGAATACATAAGTATAGTATCTGTTAATTTAGGAGTGGGTGCCTTGTAAAACCAATTAAGAGGAATGTTTGGTGAGGTGAGTAGTGGTATTGAATAGGAGAGAGCTAGAATAATCTTTGGAGTCACATGACCAACTTTTAGAATTAAGTTAAGGAATTTTTCTATTTTGAATCAAGAAAAGCATAAAATAACAATAGTAACAACTGTCAGATTGAATATGATGATAAAATTTTTTAATAAATCCATTACTCTTTATTATTAAACTTAATGGAAGTTGTTCACATCAGTATATAAGAAAAGTTTTCTTTCTATAGTTAAAAAAATTTCAAAACAGTAAGCAAAAATACAATGTAGTATTTTTAGTATCAACAAAAAGACTTGAATTTTTCAAACAGTTACCTATGCATGCAGACACATAAAGCCTCAAAGTAGCTCAACTTGGTTGAATTGTCTGGCTTTGCATATAAAATTTAGATAATTCCAGTTAGTATTTGTTTACAGCTTTTCAAACTTTGATTTGTTTTTGTAAAGATAACCGAAAAAAAACAACAAATTTGTGCACTTGTAATTTTGACCCCAAAATATTTTAATCAGTGTCCATAGAAAAAGAACTTTTAATTCAAATGTCCATATTTTTTTATAATTATAAAATTCATACTCATTTAAAAATCTTGAAAAAGCAGACACACACACACATGCACATGTATGTATGTATGTATGTATGTATGTATGTATGTATGTATGTATGTATGTATGTATGTATGTATATTGTGTTAATAAAAGCATATTTTGTGGTTATAAAAGTTAAAAGGAAATTGAAAAAAAAACAAATGAACAAGTAGAAACAAAAACAACTTATTTTATCAATATTTCAATTTTTTTTTTGTATCAAAACAAAAAAAGTCTGACTGAAAAGAAAAGAATATAATTAAAATATGATTAATAATAATAAAAAAAAGACAAACTGAAATGAAAGAAGAAAGAAATAAAGGCATAAAATAAAACCAAAATGTGTATGTGTTGATTCTAGTGCATATATAAATAGGTGTAACAATACCTATATCCTTATTTATGAGTGTGTGTGTGTGTGTGTGTGTGTGTGTGTGTGTGTGTGTGTGTGTGTGTGTGTGTGTGTGTGTATGTGTGTGTGTGTGTGAAAATGTATTTATTGGTAAATATGGGTGCATAATTTCATTTATCGCTTTATATTGTGAAGTACCTGGGCATATACCAATATATATATTTATATAAGTATCTTTGCATTTTTATGCATATGTAATATATCTGTGCATATATTAGTATATATAATAGTATAAGTGACCTTCTCTGTATGTGTGTGCTGTATGTGTGTGAATGTTGTGATATATATAATTGTATAAGTATGTTCACATCCTTGAAATAAGATGAGAATTCTTCCAAGCTATAGGCATAACAGTATGAGTGTATGATTGTATCACTTGGACTTTACTGAAATGCCTGAAGAAAAAGCTAGATGGGAACTACACAAGTATGCTGAATCCAGTTTTAAATAAATCCTGGAAGCAGCACCATACAAAAACAGCAGTTGTACGGCCACTTACCTCCCATCGGACAAATCATCCAGGTAAGATGAGCAAGACATGCTGGGCAACACACCAGTGTTAGCCAACTAGTAAAAACTTACATTTTTCAGCTCTGTGTGGACACTGGATATCGTCTACAGGACTTGCCAAGGGGAATGACTGATAGGGATAGATGGCAAGAGAACATCAAGCAAATCTGTGCTGTCAGCAGGCCTTGATGATGATGATAATAAAGTAAGTTGACTGACCAAAGTTGAGGGTGACCCAAAGGCTTTTTCCATAGCTACTACATCAAGATGTAGGGGAGGGCGCTATTCCTTTCACTGGATTGCTCCATTTACCCTAGATCCATACCTTATAATGCTAAGTTTTAATCAAGGAGGTATCAAAACCATTTTTTGAGTCTTTGATATGACACGACCTGGGATTGAACTCTAGTCTCCCGAATCATTCCTGAACACTCTACCCAATGGGCTGGTATAAATAATGACAATAAAGTAGATTGGAGGTGCCCGTGGTGTAATGGTTATCGTCGCAGGAATTGGACACGACGACACAAGTTCAAATCCTGGACGAGACTGATTGCATTTCACATAGCTCTAATACCCTTGGGAAAGGTATGAATCCAATTATTCTCCCTCCAGCTTGGGGTAAACAGTAGGGCAGACTAGGTTCTTCAGCCTTGGTGAGGCAACTAGTCTAGGAGAAGGAAAACCCTGAATTCAAACCTGTTAAACTCCGCTTAAAAAATTGACCTTGTGTCATATCCTGCCCGAGCAGAGGGGTTGGGTAAATATGATAAAGTAGATAAATAGAAATAAGGTTTTTATTAGTTTATACATACTTATACAATTACATTGGTAAATGTAATTGTATAAGTATACCTATATCCTTAAAGATATATGTGTTTAAATATCCATTTTGTTAGTGTTTTATACCACAGCTGTTTGTTATTTTAATTTTTCTCTCATTCTGACACGAATAAAAATGTATTAATTTTCTTTTTCTTTTATTCATTCATTTGTACCGGACATTGGCCTAGCAGTTAGAGTGTTCGCCAATGGCCCAAGTCATAAAAATGGTACTTGATGCCTCCTTGCTTAACACTCAGCATTATAAGGTATGGATCAAGGGTAAAGTGAAGCAATCCAGGGAAAGGAGTAGCGCCCTCCCCTACACCTTGGTGTAGTAAGCTATCGAAAAGGGAGCCCTCGGGTCACCCTCGACTATGGTTGCCAACTTTACTTACTTTTATTCATTCAAGAAATGTTTTAGGGAAGATGCAAACAAACCAGAAAAATCTTCTTTTTTTTTCACTTTGTTATTTATCCAGATTTCTCTTGGTATATTTTCCATTACCTCTACCTTCTCAATTGTATGCTTATCTATTTATTTCTGCTTAGATTCACCCTCCTCAGAACCAAATTGGCTGCTACTCAGCAAAGGTTAACAATGAGATATAGTAAAAATGATTAGAAGGTAGGATTAAAATGCAAAGGATTACTGAAGATGTGATTATGAATAGAAGGAGGGATGGAAAATGACTCAGGTGTATAAAGACTGATGAAATTCTAATTGACCTTTGAATTTAAGAGATCAAGGCCATATGCCATTAGGAAACACTCATGGGAGAGTTTGTTACATATTTTAACTGTTCTTGGGAATAAGCTGTTTATGTAGAACTTAAATCGAGAACAAGGTATATCAAGAATCTATGTACAATATTCTCAAGACTTGGTGAATAAAGTTTAAACTAAAAACTTCCAAATTGTAGGTAACAGGGCTTGGATTCCATCTGAACACCTTTCATGGAAGTAATAATAGACTAACAACATTACATACATGACAGAGGGGTAGGAGAGATGCCAAGAAAATATTGCATCATGTTTGAAAATTAATGTTCAAATGGACAAAGAATCAATTTTTCTTTCAGTAACCTTGTTACTTACAACTAATTATGTTGAATATATTCCAAAGATAGCAGACTAGTGAAATTATATTGACTCGCTAGAGAGAATGGAGTCAAGTCTTCATGGTGTAGTGGCTAACATGATGGACTGCAACATTGTAGTAAATGAATTCAAACCTCAGTTGCATTATTATATTCAATTTTGGACAAAAACCCTTGGGAAAGAAATAAATCTTCTTATCCACCCTACTTCTGCTAAGGGGTAAATATGTTTAAAATGCTGGCCTCTTCCGATAGAATCTCTTCCTGAACTCCCTTAAAACCTCAACATAGTAACCCTAACCCTATACCTAACCCTTTGGCCAATCAACTCTGGTCTATTGACTTCCTTACTCTTCCTACACCTCTCATCATCCCTCACAGATTCCCTGCCTTCCTTGAATCTCTTATGCCACTCAAAAGCTGATGCTCGATTCATGCAAGATGCTCCAAAAGCAGTCTGAAGCATTCCATATGTTTCTGTGGCATTTTTTCCAAGTTTAAAACAGAATTTTATTGCATATCATTCTTCTAAAGTGTCCTCACATCCAGATTGCATTTTTGAAATTCACCAGCTGTGACAATCAGGCTTTAGTATGGCATATTTCAATTCCTGCTGTAGCTCTTCATTTGCACCTGAAATCATAAAAATTGGTCAGTCATCTCATAAGATATATAGCAATAACATACTGAATTTTCAAGAGTCTATGACAATTTTAAATGCCGGTACAAAAAAATCTGGAAACTTATTGAATGCACCACATATCATGACTGTCCTTCTACAAGGATGACTTTAACATTAAATAACCCATGAAGGTTGATATGCCATTAAACAATGAAACTGAAATCAGAACACGCAGATACTACACTCAAATTCCAGATGGAAGTGCCATGAAACAACCCTTTGATCCTAGGGAAAATTCACAGCTACTTCAGTTTGACCATGAACAGATGTGTCAATCTATATATAAATAATCCTGTCATATTTTTCATTGGTATTAAGTTAGATTATAAACACTTTAAATATTTACTTAAGTATATTCATATATGTAAGTGAGAGAAAAAATGAAATTGAAACAAATATCCAAATGTTTGACCTGAAGACAGCTATTCAACTAGCATGCTTAATATATCTTCTATTATAATTTTAAATACCTTGTATGTAAGCAAAGTTTTAGTCAAAACATGTGTCAGCAAAGTGAATACAATAAATTTTCATCCACACAAAAGTATATATTTTTCTTTCTGTTTATCTTTGTCAACATATATATATATATATATATATATATATATATATATATATATATATATATATATATATATATATATATATATATATATATATATATATATATATATATATATATATATATATATATATATATATTGGCATAATGGTTAGAGTGTTTGCCAGTGGCTAGGGAGACCTGAGTTCAATCCCAGATCAAGTCATACCAAAGACTCAAAAAATGTTACTTGATGCCTCCTTGCTTAACACTCAGCATTATAAGGTAAGGATCAAGGGTAAAGTGGAGCAATCCAGGGAAAGGAGTAGCGCCCTCCCCTACGTCTTGGTGTAGTAGCTATCGAAAAGGGAGCCCTCGGGTCACCCTCGACTTTGGTTGCCAACTTTACTAATATATATTGCAGGTATTCCCATGACATAGTGGCTAGCAAGTGGATTGGAACATTGTAATACACAAATTTGAACTCCATTTGTGCTATTATGTTCACTTTTAGACTAAAACCCTTGGGAGCACCCTTATCTACCCCCCAGCTATAAGTTAAATAGTACCACTACTGTTGTTCTATCAAAAGGATTCTGGCATTGAATATCCCCCAAAAAGTTGATATGCCAATAAACAAAAGAACCAAAACCAATTAAAACTGAAGTATGTTTTCCATTTTTGTTATTAGATGAAACACTGTCAGTGATAATTATTTACTCCTTGAGAGTTTTTCACATCAGCCTTATCTAATCGTCTTTCACCAGAATTTGAGTGACAGCAAGACTCCTCAAATCAACAGGACTCTTCTCAGTATTCTGGCTGATTTCAATAATGTAGTAGTTTGGATGGTCTCCACTCATCCCATTATTTCCAAATCCACCAGTTCAAGTACCAATCTTTTGGTGACTGTACCAAGAGCACCAGTTACAATTGGTTTAACCATCACTTTCATATTCCATAGTTTTTTCAATTCCCAAGCAAAATCCAGGTACTTATCCTTCTTTTTGCTTTCTTTCAATTTTACTCTGCAGTCAGCTAGGACAGCAAAGTCTACAATTTGGCAAGTTCTCTTTTTTTTGTTGATTATTATAAGGTCTGGTTGCCTGGTTGAGATTAGGTGATCCATTTGTGTCTCAAAATCCCAGAGAAGTTTGTGTGTCTCATTCTTTAGGACAGATTCTGGGGTTGTGTCTATACCATTTGTTCGTATAGTCAAATCTAAATTTCTTGCACAATTCCCAGTACATAACCTTGCCCACCCAATTGCGTCTAGTTTTATACTCTTTCTGTGCAAATTTGCTGCACTCACTTATTATGTAATCAATCATTTTGTCTCTATCACCACATGGCCTATATCTGCTACTTTGTTGCAACTTATCTATTCTTACTTTGATATGATTAGTTCTTATGGCATTGTTTTGTGCTGCTATTAAAAGAGATTCAGTTTCTATCTTAAGGTTTCCCTTTCTTAGCTACATCCACATTTTCTCGTGTGAGATGTCACTTGTTAGTTATTTAATACATCCATAGAGTTGTTTTCCTTCCCATTTTTATTTTCTGGTTATTTCCATTCTATTGATCCTCATATTGTCAGTATTGTTTCTGATTATTGTTTACTTCCCGAGAGTTTTTCACATCAGTGTTAGCTGATGGTCTTTCACCGGAGTTTGAGTGACAGCAAGTCTCCAGGACTCTTCTCAGTATTCTGGCCATATTATCAACTTTCACAATTATTTTCTGTTGGCTTAATTTTTTTGTTGCTTTTTTTTATAGCAACTGAGCTTATCTTTTATTTTATTACTAAACTATGCATTATCATTGTTGATGTAGATTGGTGACCTGAGTGAGTTCCTATAAAAGGACATAAAAAATTGAAGTAAAAGAAATGTGAGTCAAAACTCAATGTCTTCCTTTTCTTGTTTAAAATCATTTTATATTGACATTTTTGTAACTGGCAAAATAAAGATTAAATTACTAAAGAAACAATACCATAGAAAAAATTGTTTAAAACCTATTGGCACAAGCACAGAATGAAAACTACTCATAAAATTAACTATAATTAGTATGCTAATATAATTTCTAATGAAGAAAATCATATTTTTCAAATGATATCAAGATATTTTTATTAGCTTCACAAAGTACCTTACCACTCATTATTACTTTATGATAATTTACTTTAAAATATATATATATGTATATATATATAAATATATTTATTTATATATATATATATATATATATATATATATATATACTCTTGTGGACCCCCACACATGGCCGTGCCAAAGCAGGACGACCAGCACGAACATACATTCAGCAACTATATGAGGATACGGGATGTTGTCCACAAGACCTGCCTGAGGCGATGAACGATAGGGAAAAGTGGCAAGAGACGGTCAGGGATATCCGTGCTACCAGCACGACATCATGATGATGATGATGATATATATATATATATGTATATATATATATATATATATATATATATATACAGGTTTTGGTTAATAAAAATTGTTTTTTCTCCTTATGTCTTTAGTCGGTACGAAATTCCCTGATGAGTCGGTGAGGTGAAACTTTTGTAGGAAAAATCCAACTTACGATTTAATTTTTATATATATATACATATATAATGTTAGACTCTACATCAATGTTATCCAAACTTGAATAGATACTTGCCCAGTAAGACTCCTCCAACAAGTAACCTGGATATGACACTAAAACAATCTAATGGAGAGACTCCAATAATACTGGAGCTTTAAAGAATGTGGAATACCCCATCATTGTCAACTCTCCCTGGTCCACCTGATAGGATCCTATCTATGGGTCAAATAGAACAGTTAGACAATTAAACTGTGTAGTTTGACTTTTAAACTGAGGGCAAACAAAGGACTTATGCTAAACTGAATTGCTTGAAATAGAACTGTTTAATAATTTAACTGTGTTAACAAATGATTGATGTTTAATTGAATTGTTAATGTTGAATATCAATACTTGAAAACATTTAACTGTGTGCAAACAAATGATTAATATAAATAGAATTATTTCATTAGATAGATATAAATGAAACCATTTAACTGTAAGGAAAAAAATGAGCTCAGGCTCATTTAAAAATGTTATCAACAAGTTGTGTTTAGAAATCATATATTTGATATATATATATATATATATATATATATATATATATATATATATATATATATAAAGTATTTGGTATTAAATAACCTACAATGGTTAAGATGCAATAAAACCAAACTTTAAAAAAGACCAGAGTGTTATTGTTTTCAGTTAATGAAATGTTCTGTACAAATAATAGATTGTAAATTCTTATATAACAAGACATTTATAGAAAAAACTAAAGTGCAGAAACTGTTTTTCTTGGAATAAGAAGGTTATTGATTGTAAAATAAAACTAAATAAAATGTTGGTCTTACCCATTATCTTCAAGACTGAAAGAAATTACCAATAAATAAATTATTGAAAGTGAACTTTAAAAACATTTTTTTTTTCTTTATTTACTCATGAATGGCAATTTCAAAAGTTATAATAAAAGGTTAAAACTAAAAAACCTAGAAATTAAAACGAAATTTTGAAATTATTTTTCTACTTTTGATTAGGAGTAAACAGAAATAGTGTCACGTATCACTTTTCTTGATTGACCCTATTGTTGTAGAGTGGAGTTGTGCTGATCTAGTTTCACCAACATGGACTTTTATTTTGAACTCATCCACTCTGTATGCTTATGCACAGGTTTTGCTGGCTCTATTTTACCTCCTCATTGATAGATATCAGTGTGTGTTTATTCGGCAAATAAATAGTTCTCTGAAGGGCACCTCTTCAATCTTCTTGCTGTGACAATACAAAATTAAACCTTTACAATATCTATGTACGAACACATAAATACATCTGCATAAATACCTACATCTCAGTTTATATAGGTGTATACAACCTCAGGCCAAAACAATGGAATCATCACACTTAAGGCTTGTGAATACTCATTTTTAATTTGGCACTTTGGCTGGTATAATGGCCCTAGAGCAAAGCTAACAGACTATTACAAGTGAATTTGATTCACACAGTGTGTTCCTTACTCTTGAACTTTTACCAAACTAAGCTAACCTTAGAAAATTATTACTGTTTTTAAATGCACATTGATTTGAATACTTTGTCTTGTGTTTGTATTTGTTTTTGAAATGCAAATTACAAAGTGATTCCATATAATTTTCTCTACTTGATTTTGAGAAAAAATGCCATTAATTTAAATAATCTAATTTAATTTGTTTGATGTTAATTTCATGAAGACAGAATGTTTGGCAATTAAACAAAATTGTTTTGTCGTTTATTTATTTGCTAGAAAATAAAAAAAAACTGGATGAACATGCTCTTAGTGTAGTGACTCAATGATTTTTGTCAGGGGTTGTACTTGTAAATCTATAAACCCATATTTTGTTTTGTATTCATAAATAAAATTGTCTTCATTCTATTTACCAACTTCATCATCATCATCATCATCATCAAGTCATGCTAATTGCAAAGATTCCTTTGACTCTCTCTCACCATCTGTCTCTATCATTTTTTGTTCTTGGCAAGTCCTCTAGACGGCATCCAGTGTTTGTACAAAGTTGATGAATATAAGTTTTTGCTGGTCAGCCAACACTGGTATTTCTATGTGTGGAAGTCTATAAAAGAACGTTGCTAATGAATTTCTCCTTACTTCTCCAGCAGTGTTTAGCATGTCTTACTTATCTTACTTGGAAGGTTTGTGTTCGGATATCAGTTGTGGTACAGCAACTGTTTTGTATTGTGCTGCTTCCAGGATTTGTTCAAAACAGCATTCAGCATCCTTGTGTAGTCCTCATTTGGCTTTTTCTCCAAGCATTTTGATAAATTCTAAGTGGTGCAACCATACAAGAATACTGATATGGCAACAGCTTAGAAGAATCCTCATTTTATTTTATCAGGGAATCAGATTTCTATTTGGTTGTTATCTTATCAGTAGCAGTTCATGCTTTACCTATGTGTATGTTGACATCGTTTTCTGTAGATAACATATTTACCTACTTATTTATATTCATATCTATGTCCCTATTAACTCTGTAATCCAAAGTTGTCATCTTGCTTCTATTTCAGATTGAAAAACTCTTAATTCATTGACAGACTATTGATAAGAGTAGAACTTTCACTTACCAGTATTTCACCATAAATTGTTTTATATTGTGTTTTTTACTACAAGAAAAAAGTTAAATTAAGTAATTAGCAGATTAGAAGAAAAACAAAACAAGAAAAAAGATTTTTTTTTCTTACAAGGAATTTTCTCCCTTGTGAATTTCTAGACAATAAAGAATTTTTTTCCTTCATGAAAATGTGTAATTCTCAATTGAAAAGGCATAATCTATTAATTCTTTTCACCCATTTGAATTGATATATCCTACTGCCCCTAGTTATCCCACTTTTAATAGGACTCTCTATAGGTTGAGGTCTACTTTGGCTAACTGTGCCTCTTTTCAAATTGACCAATGTGGTAACCTGAGAGCTAACGTGTGGACTCAATGCTTGTAAGATGTAATATTTTTTGTGTTAAATAAAGCTACCGTTTTGTAGTAATTCCATCATTTTTATTCCTGACATGAATTATTTTGCTTTCTATTTCTAATCTACAAAGGCTTATCATGGAATTTCTATTGGTCTAATGAGTTGTCATTAACATAAGAAATTCAAGAGTTATGGACAAACAGAAAGACATTGATAATTACAGAGAAATGTCTTTCTTTGTGAACTTGAGGGAGATTACTTTGAAAGGTAGTTTTTCAAAGAAAGTGATTCTTAGAAAGTCCACAATAAGCAAATCACAAAACAATGTCATCTTCAAACATGCACTCTGCCAAACATTATGCTGATTAACTGTCATCAACGAAAATAGTATTAGAATTATCCTTATACTAAGGTCATCAGCATGTCTATCTGAACTTGATATATTCACTCACTGTTAGAAACCTGACAAGACAACCACTGACATGAAACTGACTTATTATGATGCCCTTATTAACTTTCAAACTCTGATAACAAAGCCATTCATTTAAGTCATTTGGCATTTGATACATTTGATGAAGAATAGCAGTTCCTACGGGAGGAGTTTGTTAAAATCCACACCTGTGTCTTAATTAATTAGGATACCAAGTTGGCTTTACTCAGGTGTGTTGTGAAATGATATTGTAGTTTTATTACTCATACTTCGAGAAATAAAGTGAAAATGAATTTCCTAAATTTATATTCATTAATTGATGTTGGTTTTGTTATTTGCATATTTGATGAACATGAAGAGAGGTTCACTTTTGGTATTATTTCATTACTTTTTCTTATTTCATAAAATAAATTAGAATAAACTACTGGAGGTTAATGTTAGTGTTTTCTGTTTCATTATCGAAAATTATAATCAATCACTTGAAGTTTGTAATATTTGAGGCATGATTAATTCATAAATCGGGGTCAAGTTTTCATTTATAAAATCTTAAACTCTTAAATTATTCACATAAAATATTTTCTAAATCATTTTGATATCATTATTCTCTTATACTTGAAAACAAGTAAGTTGGCGACAGTAGTCAAGGGTGACTCGAAGGCTCCCTTTTCAATAGCTACTACACCAAGGTGTAGAGGAGGGTGCAACTCCATTCCCTGGATTGCTCCACTTTACTATTGATCCTTACCTTATAATGCTGGGGAAGGTATGAATCCAATTATTCTCCCTCCAGCTATGGGTAAATAGTAGGACAGACTAGGTTCTTCAGCCTTGGTTAGGCAACTAGTCTAGGAAAAGGAAAACTCTGAATTCAAACCTGTTAAACTCCGCTTAAAAATTGACCTTGTGTCATATCCTGCCCGAGCAGAGGGGTTGGTAAATAGTACCTTATAATGCTGAGTGTTAAGCAAGGTGGCAGTAGGTACCATTTTTTGAGTCTTTGGTATGACTTGTCCTGAGATTGAACCCTAATCTCTGGACACTCTACTAATTAGGTCAATGTAACAAAGTCTAATTATAATAAACTACTAATGTTTACTTCTATTATTCAGTAGTATAAAACGATCAAGAAAAGTTTCAATACCATTTGTTATTAAAAAAATGTTAACAATGAACAATCTTTGGATGATATAACCACTTACATCTATCGAAAGAAAATGATCTCCCGCTAAAAAAGGCAAGAAGCAGACATCATCCAGAAGAAACTATTATAGATACAGACTATGCAGATTATCAAGTGCTTCAAGCAAATATGCCTGTTTAAGCTAAATCTCTGCTGTGTAACCTGGAACAAGCTGCAAGAGGCATTGGTCTCTATATGAACTCACATGAAATAGAGTTTATGTGTACCATTTCATTAGATAGCAAGCCTCTGAAATCAGTAAACCAGTTCACATACTTCATTAGCAATATCTCATCTACTGAAAGCAATGTTAACATATGGATAAATAAGGCATTAACTGCTATTGAATGGTTATCAACCATATAGAAATCTTATCTCTCTGATGAAATAAAACAAAAGTTCTTTCAAGCTGTAGTTGTGATAGTACAATTGTAAGATTACATAACATGAAATTGGACAAAACACTTGAAGAAAAAGCTAGATGGGAACTTTACAAGGATGTTGTATGCTATTTTGAATATATCTTGGAAGCAGCATACTTCAAAAGAGCTATTATATGGCTACTTACCTCCCATCACATAAAACATCTGAGTAAGACAAGCAAGACACACTGGAGAGGTATGAACAAACTCATAAGTAAAGTTTTCCTATGGACTTCAACACATGGACACACCAGTGATGGTCAACCAGACAAATACTTATATTTATCAGTTCTGTACTGACACTAGTTGCTATGTAGAGGACTTACCAAGAGTGATGGCTGATTGGAACAGATGATGAAAGAAGGTCAAAGAAACCAGTGCTTTCACCACTCCTCAATGATGAAGATGAATTAGCTATATGTGATGTGTTTACAAAATTTTGATGCAGTTGATTTATTAAAACATGTTTTTGTTTTCTCTCATTTTAGTATGCCAACAAATAATATTTATCAAAATTCTAATTGAGATTTTGTTTTCTTTCATTCTGAAGAAGTAGTAGAATCCATTGCCATTTAGTTTTTGGTACTTTGATTGTACATTTTATTTTTATTTAACATGTCATGTATGTGTTGTGCATCATTATCATCATCATCATCATCATTTAGTCTACTGTAGGATTCAGGCTTTTCCCAATGTCTGTTACAGAAAGGTATAGAAAGAATGTCAGTTACAGAAATATATGGAAAGAAATGTCTGTTACAGAAAGATATAGAAAGAAATGTCTGTTACAGAAAGATATAGAAAGAAATGTCTGTTACAGAAAGATATGGAAAGAAATGTCTGTTACAGAAAGATATAGAAAGAAATGTCTGTTACAGAAAGATATGGAAAGAAATGTCTGTTACAGAAAGATATAGAAAGAAATGTCTGTTACAGAAAGATATAGAAAGAAATGTCTGTTACATAAAGATATGGAAAGAAATAAGCCACTTACTGATCAATATGATATGTTGCCAGGCAATTTGAATTCTTGCTTTTTCTAAGTGCATGAGTATGAAATAAATACTCACAACCCCAGCTGGTATATGAATACAGCCAAGCTAATCCCATTTTCTTTGCTAATTACTGTGTGTACATGGATCTTCATATATGCCTGTATAATGCAAGATATGAATAAAAATTATCACAACTGAAACTTTCAATTGGTTTAATTCTTAAATTTTAATGAAGATTATGCATACTGTTGAGTAACTAATACAATAAAGTTATAATATCTAGACATCTACACTTTGTCTCGATGAGTCAATGCTAATTTGAAAAATTTTGAAGCCCAACTTGGTACTTTTTGAATAAAGTGTTTTTGGCAAAGTACAAGATTGTATATTTTATGCACCATACTTTCCAGACTCCTTGTGTTGTAACATTTGTTCTGAGCAACCTTTTCTTCTTTCTTACTCTGAAAATTAATATGAGAATGCCCAACTGGGCAACCTCACACCATATCAAAAGAGGAGTTTTTAGAGTTGCTTCAACCAATGGAAAACTCACTGGAATGACTGCATTGAATGCCAAGGGTCTCTTTTAAAGAAAATTAATATTTCATTAATTGTTTATTTCTGTATTGGTACATACAGTTTCAGTCAAAGTACTTTTGAAGAACTTCTATATTCATGTTATAAGCTTTTGGACCAAAAAAAAATGAATATTTTTTACAACTTACATTTGTAATACTGCAAACTGACCATTGTAAAATACAGAGTTGCAAAGACAGAAAATAATTATTTTTCTGGGTTTGTATCTTGATTTGTCCCTCTGCTTTTTTCTATTTTTCTTTAAAAAAAAAAGCAAAAGCAATTTCTCAAAAACAAAACAGTTTTTATTGTAAAGAAAATTACATTTGATTATCAGTAAGACCAACATGAAATACCTGTGGCTTTTGATTAATGTTGATTAACAACAATCTAGTTTTTTAAAGCCGTTCTAAGTTATATATTCATTGCCTGAGACAAGTGCAAGGTGATCATGTGATATACTTGTTTGAGGCAATCGCTTACTCATCAATTGGTGCTATTGTCATCATTTACTTCTTTCCAAAGGTTTTCATCTTTAAAATGGCGCATACTTCCTTACTTTATTGATTAATAGCATAAGTTCCCAAATGTGGTCAGTAGAAAAGCAAGGACTGTTGTCTACCATTCAAAATAAATGTCTGTTTCTCCTTGGGGATATTATGATCTATTGATGTTTATTAAGCTTTTCTTGGCCTGACACAGGGTTTCAACAACTAAGAATCAAATTTACTACACTAGCAATTTGTCTGTGAGAAAAACTTGTTAACTATTGTGCTATAGTAAATATTAGGTTGGTTGGTGCTAGAGAGGATATTTACAGGGTGGAATGATAAAATTGTCGTCCAAAAGAAAACAACACTACAGCTTTATTTTAAAACTTTTATTGAAAAAATCAATTCAGGTAACTTGATTATGTAGTAGAGCTGACATCTATTCAATGTAGCTGCCTTCAGCCTCAATCACCGCCTCGATACGGATCCAGAACTGGGAGCATGCCTTTTTCACAAGCACCGGCGGGAGCTCAGTATATACTTGGTGGATGGCGGCAATCAGGCTGGCTTTGGTGTTGTGGGAGATCATGTTGGTGATGTTCTCAACATATGACCAAATGAAGTAGTCCAGCGAGTTCAAGTCGGGGGAGGAGTGGGGCCAGTGAGAGAGGAGTACAAAGTCATAGCACTCCTTCTGAAGCCAAGCCTGAGTCATTTTGGACTTGTGGGCCGGCGCCGAGTCCTGCTGCCACACCCAGGGTCTGCCACTGGCCACCTGATTGCAACAGGGGATCACCACACTCTTCAGCACATCCAGGTACACTTTGGTGTTGACTTTCAAGCCGACTTCAAAGATGTGAGGTGGCATGATGTGGCCCTCACTTGAAACCAAAGACCATAACTGTAGCCGGAAACTTTGTTTTCATTCCCCTGGGCACATCCCTGTTATTTGTGGCAATCCAGATTTGCATTTTGAGGGTGCTGGCAATGGTCCTGTTGGCATAACTTGGATCAGCAGCGCATCTCCAATCTCACTCATTGAACATTGTGTCACTTTCAGATATGATAGAAGGCTCCTATCGCTGTTGGAATTTTTACACAACTGGCCAACTAGTTGATGGTCTGCAACAAAAAAAGAAAACCAGTTTTCATTAAATGGAAATAGAATCATGTCGTCTTTTCTAGGGTGACAATTTTATCGTTCCATCCTGTAGTCGAGGCCCCACTTACCAAGATCTAATATTAGCATCCCTTTATCCAGTGATCTACTAACATGGAATGAATGGAAAGAAAGACAAGTAAAACTCATTTACATGTACAGAAGCATATATATATATATATATATATATATATATATACACAATATGCATACAAGTGGTATTGGCAAGAAAAGTCAAAAGTGTCCCAACATATAGAATATGCATGCATTCTTCCTTGAACAAGCATTATATGAAAGGGGGAAATGATGTAAAAGTCTTACTTGATGAAGATGGATAGTATAACAGCTATCACTGGGAGAAGAGACAATAGCTATTTCTAGGGAGACAATATCTCTCATGTTCTAAGAACTGAGTTAGTTGGTGTTAGGGAATATATTCAGTTGAGTCCCTATTCATTAAGGTTCAATATTAGCATTAGTATATCCTATGATATACTAAAACTGTATAAACAAAAAGAAAAACAAGATAAGCTCATTTACACATATATGAAAATTTGATATATATATAATGGATTTTAGAATTCTCATATGACTATGTCATGTCAAAAAAATATACCTCCAAATCCAATAGAAACAATTATTTATTGTCTCTCTACACTTATAAAAAAGAAGCATTCATTTGCTCTGATTAAATCATATTTAGGACTAACTTGAGGTTTGTTATAACTATCTGTGAGAAAAAATATTGAAATTTATTGAATTTAATCTTACAGTTTAATTGAAACAATTTCAAAAATTAATATTGGTTTAGATTTTTTCTTTAATGGCATATCAACCTTCATGTGTTATTGTTGTGGCCCTGGAAAGGGTCACTAATGAAAACACAAACACGGATATTAGATAACAGATTATATTACACAAGAAAGACAGAGTTACATAGAAAAGGTAAGAAGTCTCGTACTGTTCAGATAACACCGATATTGATCTGCCTCTGGTAGCGAAATCTCTCAGTACTAATAACAGTGAGGAGATTCCATTATGGTAAGATGGGTAAGGCTCCCACAACAGTTATTTAATGCCAAAGCCACCTTTGTAGAAGAATAGTCGTGGTACTATTTAACCCACAGCTTGGGGAATAAGAGGGTTTATACCTTTCCCATTGGTATTAATCCAAAAGTGAATGTATTAGTGTGACTGGAGTTTTAACTCACTTACTAAAATGTAACAATCCACAAATTATTTTTTTTTTTTATCAAATATTACATGGAATTTCAACTTTTTCATTTTGTTTTTAAAAAATTGCATTTTTAATTTGGTTATAATAATAATTGTGTTTCACCCAAGGGATAGGGAAATGCTATAATAACAAATATAACAACAACAAAAATGGATATCTCAAATGGTGTTGTGATTTGCAAGCTAGAGCAGGAAGCTATTGTCAGTGAGTTTGAATCTCACAAGGTGCCCCATTACTCCTTTGTAGTGTAACAGTTACTGTCATAGAAAATGAATACAGGGACTCAAGTTCAAATACTGGACAAGGCTGTTTGTATTTTACATAGTGCTTATACCCTTGGTAAAGATATGAATCCAACTATTCTCCCTTCAGCTATGAGTAAATAGTAGGCTAGACTGGAATCTTTAATGTTATCAATGAAAAAACTCTGAATTTAAACCAAATTTTCATTTCTCAAATTACTTTGAGAGCTCCTCCTCTACCTACTTATTTATTATTTGTGCAAAATTAATCAAAGCTTAGTTATTTAAATGACTTGAAATTAAGTCCCACTGAAAGCATCAGTTACTGTTTGGTGACCAAAGTTAAGCTTAGACGGGTGACGACTTATAAACAGCATATATTGTAAGCAACCTGAGGCCTGTGTGACAGACTGAGCAAAGCTTAATAAGATTACCAAAGTTAAGCAGCAATGAGCTTTTTTAGTATTTAGATGAGTGAGCACTTGGGAAGAGAAGGTATTGTAAGCAAAATGAACCATGACTAACCGTACAAAAGACCACTTTTCTTTCAATGATTCTTTCTCTCTCTCTCTCTCTCTCTCTCTCTCTCTCTCTCTCTCTCTCTCTCTCTCTCTCTCAGTAGATAGATAGGTAGAAATGTGTACTTCTGGTTCTTTTTAATAGCTACTATACCAAGGTGTAGGATAGGATGCAACTCCTTTCCCTGGATTGCTCCACTTTACCCTTGATACGTACCTTATATTGCTGAGTGTTAAGCAAAGAGGTACCATTTTTAAAGTCTTTGGCATGACGTGACCAGGGATTGAACCCAGGTCTCCTGGACCATTGGCAAACACTCTACCCACTAGGCCAAGATAACGGAAGGATAGGCAAAAAAAAAAAGAAAATAGTGAGCCATGACCTCATGACACTGGCCAGGTGGATCAAAGCTATTTTGGGCTTTGCCCATGCATATCCTCATAGGTCCCATCATTAAAACTGATCCTGTGTTACCTAATACATTTGACGAGATAGTTCTATGCCTACATGGTAGAAATGTTGTAAACTATCTAACTTACATTTCATTTTCCAAATCAAAAGAGCAGCCATATTGTATAACAAATTCAGCTGTCACTGAGGATAAAAAAAGAAACAGCTGAAGTACAAAACATGAAAAAGGAAAAACAAATCTTTTCAGAATTTCTTTAATTCATTGAAATGATTTACAAACCTAAAGAAAATGTTTGCAATATCAAAACATAAAAGACCATTTTGATTTCATGATTTGACAATGAATATTCCAGTGATCATTGTGAATAATCAGTCAATATCCTGGTGGTTTGTCAAGTTTTGTGATTGATACTTCTTGCTGAACAATGCCCCACAGTCTCACAGATCAGATGAGGTTGATAACAATCAAATCAAGGCAATTTTTAAGAATAATCAATGTTATATGAGGCTAGAGATAGCCAACAAGTACTAAATATGCAGATCAACAGAAATCACTTTGTTATATTACTTACTTTGAAGTGTAACTTTTATACAAGTTAGATAAGAAAAAAATTACCGTTATATAGTGTGCTGAATGATGATGGACAACACTTTTTATAAGAATATAACTCTCTTTATTCTTTTTGGAGTCAAAGATTCTGTGGGTGTGGGAGACAGATGAACAGACTGCTATATTGACCCATAACTTCTTCTCTTAACAATAGCATGCTGTGTTATTTTCAAGATTCAACTAAGCACTTCTGCTTCTTGGCCACCACCCCCAGAAGGGCACTCTCAGTCACTGCAAGCTGACTCTGACTCAGGACCTCCCTGACTTCAACTGACTCCAGCAGACATCTGCATATATTAGTTCATAAAGCCCATAACTTCCTATAGATCACATGACTGTTTCCACTTATTTACATAGG
Source organism: Sepioteuthis lessoniana (assembly GCA_963585895.1). Classification (NCBI taxonomy): domain Eukaryota; kingdom Metazoa; phylum Mollusca; class Cephalopoda; order Myopsida; family Loliginidae; genus Sepioteuthis; species Sepioteuthis lessoniana. The sequence goes on along the minus strand of OY757936.1, from coordinate 38,659,738 downwards.
CGCGTCTCTGATTGACAGCATGATCAAGGGTCAATGTACAACACTACTGTATATTTTTGGATACTATTCACTACTTAGATATTGTTATATACCCTAGCTATGAATATTAATGGATATGTCCCCTTCCTCATAAATACATAGGACACTATTGTGAGTGGAGGTTAATATACTGACTAAGTAGTCACCACTAGCAATGATTACCTCCTTCATACAACTGGTGAGTTTTGTATTTTGTTAATGTTATAAAACTTTCATTTCATTTACAATCTCTGTTTTGGTTATTTCTCATTCAGTAACCTTCTGTTTGGTTACAACTGATATAATGAAATAGTTCAATTATTTTCAATAGATTATGATAGGCAATAAAAAGTTTATATTTGACAATAATGAAGCAAGTAAAATGAACCACCACTAACTATGCAAAAGAACAGTTTTCATCCAAAGATGATTCTCTCTCTCTCTCTCTCTCTCTCTCTCTCTCTTTCTCTCTCTCTCCATATATATATATATATATATATAGAGAGAGAGAGAGAGAGCGAGAGAGAGAGAGAAAGAAATTATGTTTTATTAATTCTGACATATTATTTCTCTCTCTCTCTCTCTCTCTCTCTCTCTCTCTCTCTCTCTCTCCATATATATATATATAGAAAGAGAGAGAGCGAAAGAGAGAGAAATAATATGTAAGAATTAATAAAACATAATTTAAAAAAAAACAAAAACTACAAAGTTCCTTTTCTTGATAAGAAAATGTTATAATTCTTAATGCATAAATATGCCTTAATATTTGCATTAAATAGAAAATAGCTTGTGGATTTATAGCATTTTGTTTTAAACTAGATGATATATTTTGTGTTTATGGAAGATTTTTTGATGTGTATGTCTCTATGTAGAGGTAAAGTAATGTTTTTGACACTAATGTGTATTGTTAAGCAATAATAATCAGCACAAATGAATGTTATATTATTACAAGTATCTCGAGTGTAAAAGTAAACAAAAAAGAGATACTACTTTGCTAGAGGAAATGTAATGTTGAATCTAAAATCATTTTGAGGAATTGAATATTGGAAAGTTACTCAAATTCAATCAAAAGAAATAATGATGAAAGTGAGTAATTGATAAAGAGGAATCGTTATTGAAAACTCTAGACAGAATATTTTATTGTTTATCCTTAGAATTTATATAGGATTTTAATTGGTGATAAAATCTATTTTTAATAATCTAGTAAGCGAAAGATTCTTAAATTATTTAGGGTTTGAGTCCTGCAAATTTACTGCAGCAATTCGAACATTATCATCAGCAATATCAAAGACAAAATTGGTGTTCTGTTTGAAGGCAACGACCTGGTCAAACACTACAAAATATAGATTCAAATTTAAAGGTTTCTAAGAAACTTTTTTGCCCAAAAATTGACACTTTTGTTTAGTAGATGAAATCAAATGATTTTTCATATATATGAATATATATATATATATATATATATATATAAAAGAAAAAGAAAAAATTCAATTCTTTGGTATCATTTTAAATTTATTTCAGGTCTATGATGACCCTCTTCCGATGGCAAAAGTAAAATGCTGTTTTCAATATTTTTCTTTTGCCATCTGAAAAGGGTCATCCTTGACCTGAAATAAATTTATAATGATACCAAAGAATTGAATTTTTTATTTTTATTTTTATATGAAAAATATTTTTGCACTGCATGTGAGTTTTGATGTATTTTTTATCCCAAATTAATTATTCAGTTAATAGCCATTGGCATTAGTACTCAAACTGGATATTCTTACCCCTTGGATTTTTTCTTCGGATTGTATATATATATATATATAAGTTCCAAAGAAGCAAATAATTAATTCATGACAATAATATCCCCAGTTAGATCAATTGTAGAAATTGGTAAAAAGTATTTGGAATTGGTTAATGGAACTTTAAACTTCTAGCAGGTGTCCTAATGGTATAGTGATTAAAGTGTAGGACTGCAAAATCATAGTAAGCGAGTTCAAACTCCAGTCACGCTGTTACATTCACTTTCAGACAAATACCCTTGGGAAAGGTATGAACCCTCTTCTCCCAGCTATGGGTTAAATAGTATTACTACTATTGTTCTAGAAGGATGGCTTTGGCATTAAATAACCTACAAAGGTTGTATACCATCTTAAAGAAAGAAACTTTATACTTCTACTTTTAAGATATCACTAGATTAATGTTTCTTTGGTGACTAGTGAAACATTGTTACTGCTTAGCTAGAAATTTTTACTTACCTACAATATTCAACAAATATTGCACCTTCAACTAACTCTTTATCTTAATCTTTGCAGAATCCTTTTAAAAGTAAAAACGTGTAATTCTTTAGAAAACTACAAAAGACATATTTCTTTGATCAAAAGGATAAAATGTTTTGAGAGAATTAAATTATAAGATTACCAAAAGATTATAAGAACAAAATGGTAAAAATGTTGTCCAATAAAGTTAATGTTTTAAAAAAGTATTTCATTTTCATTCAAAGAATTTTTTGGCCAACTCAAATTTAACAAAAATATTTAAGCGAAAAATGGGAATTGATTGAAATTTAAAACAATGTAATTTATGAATTTTGAGCAAAACTATATGGCTCATCATCATGATCATCATAAAGGAATGCTAAAAGCATTGATTCTCTTGGCTCTCTGTCTTACCATCTGTCTTAATGGGTCATTACTCCTGGTAAGTCTTATAGACAGCATCCAGTGTTTACACAAAGTTGATGAATATAAGTTTTTGCTGGTTGACCAAAACTGGTGTGTCTGTGTAGGAATCCATAGGATCTGTTCATCCCTATTTCTTCAGTAATAAACAACATATCTTATTTGGATGGTTTGTGAGATAGGAGGTAAGTGGCTACTGTTTTGTTGGGTGTTGCTTCTCCCCATCCAGCTTATATCCAAGCATTTTATTAGACTCCAAGCAGTGCAACTATACTATAGTACAGACACAGCTACAGCTTGAAAGAATTCACATGTTATTTTATCTGAGAGGTCAGAAAAGATTAAATGTTTATTTGTCGGCAAAAAAATGATCAAGTTATAGAAACTCTTGAAGGATTGTTTTATTTATGAAATTTTATAAAAATTATAGAATAAACTTTGTGAACAATGAAGAACATAAAAGAATTTGTCAAATCTTTTTAAAGGTGAATCTTTTTTAGAATTTGTCTCCATATAGTGAGATTTTTTTCTTGCAAACTTGTGATTGCACAAGATATAAGCCTATTTTTAGAGTTTTATAAAGAAAAAAATTACAATCATAATATTTGATAAAACTAATGCAAAAGTGTTATAGACAAATATTTTTTAATGATGATTTTGAATCTTAGGTAGACAGGACAAAAATAAATTAACTCTTTTTTAAGTGCATCTTATATTCCAAAGCTATAGTATTTGTAGTGCTAAAAGTATGTAAATTTCTTAAATATTTGTGACTTCAAATAAAAATGAATATATTTGTGTATTCTTGTATATCCTGGTTACAAGAACATGGATACCACGTGGTCATATTTGATATATGACTGTATAATTATTAAAGCTTGTCTTCTTTAGTATAGTTCTTAAGCACAAAACTAAGTTCCATGTTTTTAAAATGAAACTCAACTTTGTGTTCTAAGATTCGTTTACTAGTGTCATTTTCTTTCTTTTTAGTTAATAGTGATTTTTTTATTATAAGAATTGTTTGTGTTTTATTTGATGTCACAATTTCTTACTTTAGGTCTTATCTTAATCATTCAGATGTCAATATAGAATTCTTTTTCTTCATTATTTGTCAAATAAATTTACAATCTTCTTTTAATCATTCCCATTTTTTCCGTTTTTTCTTCCATTTTGTTGAACCAAGATTTCATTCTCTACTACACATTTTTGAGCAGTCCTTTTATTCTGAACATGTTATTTTTTGTCTCATTCTTTTACTTTTTAGATATAAATGATCACAATATTTCTTTATATCAGTCTCTTATTTTTTTTAGCTTCCCATTGCATTTCTTGAGCCATCGTCTTGTTGGTAATGTTTTTCTTCTTTTCCATTTGGGAATGAACATTTTTTTCTTGGGTTATATTTTTCTGTTTCCCTTGAAACCTGCATTTTGGCAGCCATTTGTCATTTTTTGTACTTTTTCTATAAAATCTTTCTTTTATTTTTCCTAACAAGAGTATGCGCTTATCATTTCAATGATACTTTAAAAAAATTCCCCAATACTCCCTTGTAATGTGCATTAGAGAATAAATTGAAGGCTGTCAAGATCCGAATTGCTATTTGGTAATGATGGAACTAATACAGAGAACAGTTTTTTTGCAGCAAAATCTTTGGCTTTTTTCTTATAGAATTATCCATGACTGTTCTACATGGTTTAGGCATTTGAAAAGAGTTAGGTAATTGTATATGATAGATATCAGTGCCACTTGTGTTCCCTCTAAAAGATGTGCAGCTGCTCTTAAGAAATAAAATGGTTCTATTTATTTGCAAATGCTTTCTTCTTTCTTTTCATCTTTTTGCTCCCACTCTGTACTCATTCATTCATGAACCCCCCCACCAACCCCCATAGCTGCAGTCAGCTACACAATAATTCCTTTCAATGTTTCTGAATAATTTGATCCACAATATTACCAGTTTAGTTATTGCCAATCATTTTGTGAGAGAACCACGCAAGGAATGACTGAACTGTGCTAACTTATCTGTAATCTGTAACTGCCTACAGATTTTATTAGAATAAAAAGTTAGAAGATTAAAGCCCTTTATCTTCTTTTTTTACTTCATTATTAATGTGAGTTACTAAGCTGGTGTCCTTAAGTTTGCAGACATCATTGCATTGCTTACTTATTGAATCAAACTTATAATACCATCATATGCAAAGATCAAGAAGAAAAAAACTCTGAAACTTTCTTTTTTGAGCTGATGTGGATATTTTTAGTTGCTTGGTCACAGAGATAAAAGAATTTTAAGAGTCCATCAAAATCAAAATCTATTAACTATGACAATGATTGATATTCAGTTATATTTATAAAACAGGAATTTAAATATGAGTGTGATGAGAATGGATTTTTTATGAATTTCTCATATCTTATAAGGTCTAATCACCTGGGAATTTTCACAAGCAAAGTATTCTGTGAATCAGATCTATACATCATGAAAAATTTCATTATATATATATATATATATATATATATATATATATATATATATATAGCCATAACCCAGTTAAAATGACAGTTCAAAGTGCAATATATTTGAAATATTCCAACTAGGACAATACAGCAAATTCCCGTTCAATTTGCAAATTAATGATTATTTTGGGGGTCATTTTTTAAAAATCAAGTTCTTGGTAGAATGAATATATGTATTCACCAACCCATCCAAACAAACAGAATGTGACACAAGGTCAATTTTTAAAAGGGATCTGAATTCAGTTTTCCTTTTCCTAGACTGGTTGCCATACCAAGGCTAAAAAGCCCAGTCTGCCTCACTATTTACCCATAGCCAGAGGGATAATCGTTGAATGAATACCTTTCTCAGGGATATTATTGTCATGTGACATTCACACAGCCTCATCTAGGATTTGAACTCGGGTTCACATGTACATTTCCATCAACGTTAACCATTACACCATAAATGCCTTTCATGAATGAATATATCTATGAAAAGCTTATCAGAAGCATTAATCATTTTTTAAATAGAAGCATCAATATCCTCATGGACTGTTACAATAAGAATCCAGCAGGTTTATAGATTGTCTTGCATGCAATGAAAATTAGAAATATAATTAGAAAAACTTCAAGACAAAATTATTTTGGGTTAAATAATTTTATCTTTACAAAAGGAGTTTTACAAAATACAGATGTATTCCAGACAAATGTCCTTCCAGACTTTTATATTTTTTAAAGAATAAATGTATTTTTATTCAAAATCTTTCCTACACAAAAAAAATCTATAATTTTCTGAAAAGTCAAAAATGAATACTAATTTTACTTTTAATAAAAAGGAAAATTCAGTAACTCAAAAATTTTAAATAGAATGGATGTGTGGCATCATGTTTAACAGTATGAAACATGTAATATTCAAGCTAAGTTCAAATTCTGCTAAGATATTTTACTCTCACTTTGTTCCAATACCCCTGGAAAAAAGTGTTTTCCCCCAAGTTATAGCTCAGATACCAAGGAAAACTGGCACCAGTTTATCAGAACAATGCTGTTATTGGAGTTGTTACCAGTTTTCTATAATGTTGGTGCTAGAGATTATATCTACTCTCATCTCTGCTTAACAAGTTCTAGTATTATCATGAGTATATCTATTGATTCATTAACTTAGAAAAAAACTGAAGGAAATAGCTCATATAAACTTGAATGTATTTACCAACCCCTCTGCATGAGCAGGATACAACACAAGGTCAATTTTTTAAGCTAAGTTTTACAGGCTTGAATTCAGTGTTTTCCTTCTCTTAGACCAGTAGCTATACCAAGGTTAAAGAACCTAGTCTGCCCAACTATTTACCCATAGCTAGAAGAAGAATAGTTGGATTTATACATTTCCAAATGTAATACTGCTATGTGAAATGTAAACAGCTTTGTCTAGGATTTAACCTCAGGTTGCCATTTCCACTTCCTCCAACAATATCCATTACACTGTGAGTTCATATAGATAAATAGAACATTTAATGCATATACATAAAAACATCTGAGAAGTATGAAAAGAATATAAAAGCATGTCCCAAACAAATGAAATGTGTACATTGTTCCATATACAAGCAGTATTTAAAAAGTAGTACAAAGAAATGGTGATAAGTCTAACTTGTCTTCTTTGGTAGTTTTCATTTCAACTGCAAGATGAACAACAATGCCATTTGCTGGGTGGTGAGATCAAAACTGTTCAATGAAATACAAAAAGATGTCTTATCCATTCAAAGAATGATAGTGGGTTCTGAATTCTCCCTAGATCAATGGACACATGATTTTCAAAGACATGCCCACAAATCCAAAGGAAGACATTTATTGTCTCTCAACACAGAATTCAAAATCAGAACTGGATCCCTATAGTTATGGGTAAATAGCAAATTTCAGGCCTGAGGCTTGAAATTCCATTCCAAAAAATCTGCTGTTCCTAAAAGCTAAAGGATTGTTTGAATGAATGTTCTAAAATAAATAAATAAAATAAGGAACTATTTGATTTATGTATGCATAAAACAGTTGCAAAAACTAATTTTATTTAGATGTACATAAACAAAAACAAAAAATGATAGATTTAAAAATAATTAGCTTGCAATAAAATATTCAAGACAGAATATTGCAAAAACATTTTAAGTAAAAAGCAAAATAAAAAGATCATTTAGAATGAAGAATTCACTTTGCAAATCTAAACAATTTATAAACTGTATCTTTGTTTCATTTTGATGAAAGAAAATCTTTTTAAACTGAAAGAACCAAATATAATTTTATTATTAGTCTATTTTTTTTCAAATTGGGATTGATTAAATTAAAAATGATTTCTCTTTATCTTAGAACAAATAAATCAGTTTCTTCCAGATTTGTCATGAACATTTTAAGCATACATTTGAATAAAAAATGCTGTTCCATTAATCAAACCAAACCTGCCTAAATTTTGGAGAAGGGTAGTTTTATGAAAAGTTTTACGAAATTCTCAGAAGATTATAATGTGAATATGAGGCTTCTCCAAAAAGCATTGAGACTGAAGCTGTATTTTCCCAGAGAGAAATAAACAATGAATGAAATATTAATTTTCTTCAAAATCCTACCTGTTGGTATTCAATATACTTATTCCAGTGAGTTTTCCATTGGTCAAAGGACCTCTGAAACTCCTCTTTTGATATGGTGTGAAAATCTATTATCATATTTTTTTTGATATTTAAAAAAAATTAAATAGCTAATTGTCACATCTTAACATTTTTTTTTGCTGAGGAAATAGTCTGATCCAACCACTTTTGATATAGAGAAAAAATGAAAACCCAAAAGGCTGTTTTTATACCAAATACTTCATGATTGTAAAGTGGAAAAATAGTTGTGCACGATTTATGTAAGCAAAGAATTACAAATTATGATTTCTTGGTAAGAGAGACTATTAAACTTTTAAATCCAATTTAAGTATTAGGATTTTCAAAAAAATTACTTAATTAATAAAAATGAAAATAAAGATGAATATTAGAATGTATTATTGCTGAAGGAGTATAGATTCTTTATTTCAAATGAAAATAAAACATGAAAACAAGAGACGTGAAAAGTTATGAGATTCAAATGTTTTGAAATGGCAGTGCTTGAATTTAAATATATTCTAGCAAGAGGATCTGATTCTGATTCTAATAAGATGATTTTCATGTTGATTTTATTCCTTGTGATTTTATTCACACAAAGAATAACTGTTGGTTTTCAGTGGAATCCAAGTGACAGTAAGTCTCCTTTGCTCTCCAGGACTCCACTCAGTATTCCAGCTGATTTCAGTAGTGCTACGACAGTTTCAATTCTTCCTCAAATTTCTATTTCCAGGTTTTACTTCTTTTAGTATTTGTTGATCAATGTGCTGTGGGTTATTTTTACACCTATAAATACATTTTTTGTGGGGGTTTAAGTTGGATATACATATATACAAGACTAATATGAAAGTTATAAAAAGTAACCAGAATATTTTTTAAAGATTATTTCTGTTCATCAGGTTTTCATGAAATGATAGAATTTTTTCTGTTAGTAAATGCTTGGTCTTTGATCTTTCTCCTCTCTTTGTCTCCTTCTTTCACCAACATCATATCTTCTTGCCATTTCATCCTGTCCCATCTTCCCAAAAATAATTTTTTCTGTGCACCTAAAAATTAACTTTGATCACTTTTTTTCACAAAACATTCTACCAACTCTAAATATTGAGAGCTAGTCATCAGATCATAGGTGGAAATTAGATCCTCATTTTCAGGGGTTTCTCTTCTAACTAATTGAAGTTTAACTTTTAGGATCACTCAGCCATGTGACTGAGATCATCCACTCACAGTCAAGTTCTCAAATGACCTTAAACTTTTAAACTTTCTACATTTCATGCCAAATAAAAGATTCAACCAATCTATAATTTAACAATGTTTTGGGTCAGCTAAGAAGCTTGTAATGTTTTTGTCATTAGATGGTATTTGTTGGATTTAATTTTAACTTCATTTAAAAAGATTCATTTTTATTTTATTTTGTCAGCTGTCATATCAACAGAAATATTTACCCATTCAGCTGGGGCTGTTGAATACACTGACTGCTTTTCTGCAGAGGAGTAAGAACCCCCCACCAATGAATGTCCTGATATGACATGAAACAATCTGATGGTGAGGTTCCAGTAATTTGGGGAATTGCTGAGTACCCCTTCATTGCCATCGTTCCCTGGTCCACTCTGGCTTGGAGTGGTAGCACTTGATAGCGTTCTATAGAACTAAACTGTATACTTATGCTCAACTGAATTGCTTGAAATAGAAGTGTTTTTGACATTTTAACAGCATACTTGGGTTAAACTGAATTGTTTGAAATGTAACTGTTTTTGTATGCTAAACTGAATTGTTGAAGGTAGAACTGTTTTTGACATTGAAACTGTACTTAGGCTGAATTGTTTGAAATAGAACTGTCTTGACATCTAACTGTGTGAAAACAAAAAAACATATTTATACTAAACTGAATTGTTTGAAATAGAGCTATTTAACTAGACTGAATAGCTTGAAATAGAAATGTTTTTGACAATTAAACTGTGTACTTATACTAAACTGAATTGTTTGAAATAGAACTGTTTATTTGTATGAAATGGATTTGGCATTAAATAACCTACAAAGGATGATATGCCATAAAACTCAAGCAAACAACCAAACAGGATTTTTTCCCTTTGGTTATAACATTGAAAATGAAAAATTGTGAATGCCTCCGAAAAATATTGTGAGAGTATCGTATAATAAAGTTGTTCAATCAACTTAACAAGTTAGTGAGGACAACTCAAAGGCTCCCTTTCCAATAGCTACTACCCCAAGGTGTGGGGAGGGTGTGATTCCTTTCCTTGGATTGCTCCACATTAACATTGATCTGTACCTTATAATGCTGAGTGTTAAGCAAGCCAGCATCAAGTACCATTTTTTTGAGTCTTTGGTATGACTTGAGCAGGGATTGAACCCCGGTCTCATGGGCCATTAGCAAACACTCTACCCATTAGATCAATCAAGTTAATAAAATATGTTAAATATTTACTGAATAAACTAAAGAATGTTTGATTTTTTTCCTGGAAGATGTTCAGCAAATTATAATTATTTTTCTATCTAAAATACATTTTGTATGTTCAAGAAATATAGACAGCAGAAAAAAGACATTTACTTCTTGTTGGATTGCATAATGTGCGACATTTTCCTCAACTAATTCTCTGTTTTTATGCATACATCTGTTTATTTTTGCAGTTTCTTTTTTTTTAATCTAATCTTTCAAATTCAGCATTTCATCACTGAACTGAAAATAGACTCTGTTCTCTAAAAGAAATGATGGCATTTTTGTCTAATTTAAAGAGTGATTCACATGCCTACTCTATCTTTTCTTAATAGAATATTAGCTGCTAGCTGTCTAAAGTATTGATAAAATTGTCACTACTACAATCATACACTGTCTGTACCTGTCTTTTGTGCCATTCTTGGATAGAGTAAAAAAAGGATGCCTAAATGGTTTTAATACTGGAATAGTACTTGAAGTGTTTATAGTTCAATTCCTACTCTGGGATAAGCAAAATATCAACATATGGCCTTTTATCTCCTATTACACAAATCAACTAAGTAAAACAAACAAGACATGCTGGGCATTGGTACAGAAGTAAAAATGAACTCATAAATGATGTTTTATGGACTCCTACCCATGGACACACTAGTGTTGGCCAACAATTAAAAACTTAATTTCATCAACTTTATGCAGATTCTGGATGCCATCTAGAAGACTTATCAATAGCAATGCTCAATAGGGATGGATGGGGAAAGAGAGAGTCAAGGGAAAAGTTCATTGTCTGTTGTACCCATTGCAGTCCACGCACATCAGTGTTGCAGTGCTTGGATTCTATGGGTAAAAAAGTCATCAATAGCAGATCTAATGATATCATATGGAATTTTCAGCCCACTCTTGTACACTAGATGCCATGTATGAAGAGATTTCGAGAACTAAAGAGCAAAACGTTGTGATAAAAACAACAAAGATAAGGATCAGCACCTAAAAAAAAATTGAAACTCAAAAAATTTTTCATATCGAAATTTTAAACAAAATATTTGTTTTTATGAAAAAAATTCTGACAATCCAGAAACAATTTTTTATAATAAAAAAGAGAAAAATAGTTTCTTTCAGCTTTGGCTACAAATTCATTCAAAATAGTTTAAGTGTGAAGAAATGCCCTCATTACTCACACATCATCATGTAATCAAATGGCCAAGAGCTATTCAGAAGAAAAGCTGGCACTTTGGAATCTCTGGGCAACTTTTAAATTTGGTTCTTATTCTTTTTCAAATTTCCTTAGATATCTTTTATCATTTTTAAAAGATTATTATTGAAATAAAAAAAAATATTGGCTTTTATGTTTAAACAGAACTATTCCTTCAAAGAAAATTAAACTATTGAAAGGAAAATTTCTATACACACATGCATGCACATATATATATATATATATATATATATATATATATATATATATATATATATATATATATATTTATTTATTTATCTTTCATTCTTATAAAGTGAATGCTATGTATATTTAATAAGACTATATGAAATTGTCTAAAATGCTAATAGGTGTGTTTCTTCAGATTAAATATGCAATATAATTGGATTTTTTTTTATTAATGAATGGAATAAAAATGACTTATGGTACTTCCTTGATTAAAAACCTTCTCATTGACTAAAGTCTCAAACTTCAAATCTGATAATTTAAATAATTGCATAAGCAAATAATTATAATTAGAAATGAAATTATATTCATTTGCATTTCATAAATTAGTTCACAGTTTCATTATGCAATATTTATTCTCAGTGTATTTCTTTTACAGCTTGTTTAGAAATTGTTCATTTTTTTATGACTAACATCTGATAGTCCTTAGTTATTTGAACTTCCAAATTGAAAACGAGGGATCCATGTGTTGTAGTGGTTAAAGTGCAGGACGGCAACATCATAGTAGGGGAGTTCAAACTCCAGTCATGCAATTACATTCTCTTTCAAATTAATACTCAAGGGAAAGATATAAATCCCCTTATTCCCCTAACTATGGGTTATATAGAACAACAACTGTTCTTTTGAGAATTAATTTTTTTATTTATTGCGAACTGTTCTTTTATTATTATGGCTTTGGCAGAAGATAACCCATGAAGGTTTATTTGCCATTAATCAAAGAAACCAGACCAAATTGAAGAACAACTTTTTGTCTAGCATTTTACCTTTTAAAGAGACAAAGTCTATTTGCACATTTATATTAATCTATAAACTATTTTGTTTTATCAAAGTCTGAATAAAGATAGTTGATGTAAAAGCTACTTTGATTGAATTTCTGCTTTGTTCTCTTTCTCAAAAGATTTTTTACTTTCTCTTTTAATGTTTGTTAAGCACTTTCTCTGCATTTACACTTGCCAAGAAGTAACCATGTTTAGTATCAAAAGATATTTTTGTTTTGTTTTCTTTGCTCTTTGAAAAATAAATTGGCTGAAACTGAAATGCTCCAAAACTCAAAAGTTTGCACTGCTTTCAAAACCATAATAATAAAAGGTTTATTTCATAATGGTCATAAGCAATAAATCAAGTTTTAATAAGGTAGTACACATGGTATAATGGTTATCATCATAGGAAATGGACATGGCAATCCAAGTTCAAACCCTGAACAAGGCTGTTTACAACTATGTTTACACAAAGTGCTAATACTTTAGAAAAGGTATGAATCCAACTACTCTCTCTCCAGTTAAAGATAAATAGTAGGATAGATTGGGTTCTTTAACCTTGGTATCACAACAAGTCTCAGAGAAGGAGAACTCTGAATTCACCCCAGCTATATTCCATTTAAAAATTGCCCATGGTGGAGGGGTTAAGTAAATACATACTTCCAGTTTGGATCCTCATATCAGAGAAGGGTTCTCTAGTCAATTTTGTATATCTATTTGCCTAGCATAAATAAAGTTACAGAAAGGAAATATATATATATATATACACACACAAACATAAAGTATATACTTCTTAATACATAAAAAATAAATAAATAAATTTGATGTAAAAAGAATCACACCCCAGTTAAAACCAGCATATTATTAAACGTCTGAAACACATGTAGAGAAGTAAAAAAATAAATTCCTGGAAACCAAATTTACTTGCAGACCTATTCATTCTATAGCATTTATATTTTTCTTTCATTGAAATAAGCTAAAAAGAAATTTTTTAAAAAATTTATTCATATATATATATATATATATATATATAACCCAATGAGTCTGTCAAGGAAATTTATTGACCATAAAAATAGATAAATGAACTCAGTACATTATAAAAAGTGAAATTAACAAAAATTGATTCAGTAGAAATAAATCAGAAATATGTTGTTTGACCAAAAAGGAAATGATAAAAAATATATATTGAAAAATGATGAGAAGATTGTTATTCATTGTTCTCCGGAATCAGAAACTCATACAGGAATTATTTTGACTACATGCCAAGTTAAGCAGAAAATCAGCTTGGGAGATTTGACCGACAGTCCAGGGCTTGTCTATCAATGGCCTGAGAATGAAAAATTTGGTGAGTGGAAAATTTTAATTCAATTCTCTTATCGTTATGAATGAACGGTTACTGACTAGAGAAAGCAAACATAATCACCATTGAGAATGCTTTGCGCCAGGCTGTAGACAGGGAGAGTAGAAAAATCTAAACTTATACAAAGAATTGACTGACTGTTACTTTGTAAACCAGATCTCTGACTTAAACCCCACCATCTCTGGGAAAGGTGAATATTTGTACCATTGTTAAAAATATTTTTCTTTTTATACTAGATATCATTATTGGTGCAAAGCCATGTTTGTTTTCCGTTGGTGTCAACTTTTTTTTACTTTCTTAAATTGTGCGGTCTCATCTGTTTCCTTGCAAATCTGAGACTCCAATTAGCAATTAATCTGTTGTCTGGATCTAAAAAACACAAAGTGAGCAGATAGTGAATTAATCATGTTATCCAAAGATATATCTGTCCAATGGAACTGTTGTGATGCTAACAAAAGAAAGACATGGTGAACACAAAAAGGTTGATAGAAAAACATATATATTCAAGTAAAAGAAACAAGATACAAGTGAACCTGGTTAAACAGTAGTTAGCTGATCGAAAGCTGAGAGTCCTGTGGGGTGGTGACAATCTGTCCCCTATGCAAACGGTATCACATGTGATTGTGTCACACGGGTCTGGTGAACTCCACCTAACGCTCTCATTGACATGTATTTATGGAAGAGGGAGAGTCCATTATGTAGGGAGTACAACAGGAACAATCAGCAGAATTGGAAGCAGAATCACCTCCATGTTTTGACATGGGTAGGTGTACTCTCACACACACACACACACACACACACACACATATATATAATTCTCATTATCTGTTGTATTAAAGGGGTTTATAATCCTCTTGCTGTATTCCCTGCAGAGGAGTAGGACTTCCTAAAAAAACAGGTGTGACACTAAACTGCATTTGGAGGTGTGGTTTCAGCTCTAGTGTGTAGAGTCCCTCTTTCATCGCTATTACACCTAGGTCTACTCTGACCCAGAGTAGCAATACTCATTGGGTCCCATTTATGAGTCAAATAAATCTATTTGAAAATTACTGATATTATATTGGAATATTTAATATCATATAATTGTATGCAAACAAATGATTATTATGATTATTAAATAAGAATAGTTAATTGAAAAACCTGTTATTGTGCATTATCATTATTATTATTATTGTCAATAGCGAATTATTTACAAATGTTTATCATCATTAGTTACTTGATACTACATAACTGCTTGGAAAAAAGACTGACTCTAACTTTACCATTAAATAACCCAACCTATTATTCTCATGACCAGACCATTGGCATAATGGTTAGAGTGTTCACCAATGTTCTGGGAGACCAGGGTTTAATTCCAAATCGAGTCCAACCAAAGATACAAAAATTAGTACTTAATGCCTCCTTGCTTATAAAGTACAGATCAAGAGTAAGTGGAGTAATTCCAGGGAAGGGAGTAGTGCACTGCCCTATACCTTGGGGAAGTAGCTATTGACAAGGAATCTTCGGGTCACCCTCGACTATGGTAAGCCAACTTACTATTATACTCATATTATAAAGTAAAGTTGGCGACCATTGTCGAGGGTGACCAGAATGCTCCCTTTTCAATAGCTACTACACCGAGGTGTAGGGGAGGGCATTACTCCTTTCTCTGGATTGCTCCACTTTACCTTTGATACATACCTTATATTGCTGCGTGTTAAGGAAGGAAGTATCAAGTACCATTTTTAAAGTCTTTTATATGACGTGACCTATTTTTGAACCCAGGTCTCCCAAACAATTGGTGAAGACTCTAGCCACTAGGCCATATTATATCATATTCATATGATCATATGATTTTACTGAAATCAGTCCAACAAAATAACAAACTTAACTGAATTAAGAAAGTAAGACAAATACTTTGCTTTTAAGTATTTTCATCTTTCTTATTCTTATCTCAGCATTTCAACTGATTAAATAAGAATAGTTAATTGAAAACATATAATTGTGCATTATTATTATTGTCAATAGGGAATTATTTATAAATGATTATTATCATGAAACAATATAATTGCTTATTATCATGAAACAATATAATTGCTTATCATTGCAGTCTTCAGTAAATGAATGTTATATCAGGTAGTTTATAAAATGTGACACTTATGATGTAATAGTTATTGTCATTGAAAATGGGCTCAGCTACCTGGGTTCAAATCCTGAATGAGGTTGTTTGCATTTCACATAGCATTAATACCCCTGGGAAAGGTATAAATTCAATGATAGACTGAGATCTTTAACCTTGGTATGTCAACTGGTTAGGAGAAGAAAAACTCTGAAATCAAACCAGTTGTAAACCTGGTGAGGGATGGTCACTCCTCAGCAAATCATGCCCAAGACATGACATAATTAGCATCCCCATGACGAAAACCAGATTACAGGATACATCTTTCTTTCTCTCTCTCTCTCTCTCTCTCTCTCTCTCTCTTACATTTTAAAGAAAAGAAATATATATCTGTTTTAACCCTTTTGCTGGCAGATCATTTTTTCAATTTTTGTGAATTAATTATTTTAGAAAATTTGCAAGATAGAGGCTATGTTTAAACAAATTAACTAATTATATTTTAAAAAACAAACAAAACAGGATAATTCAATCAGCAATTGTGGGTCGTAGTACAACAGCATGAAAAAATAAAGCACTATCTTTAATTATGATATTTTGCTAAATAACATTTGCATATTTGGGGCCTCCTTGCTTTGTTTCTATGCATTAGCATTGTTTTTATGGCATATCAACCTTCATGTGTTATTTAATGCCAAAGCCATTCTTGTAGAAGAACAGTAGTGTTACCATTTAATCCATTGCTTGAGAATAAGGGAGTTCATACCTTTCCAAAGAGTATTTACTCCAGTCAGCTGGGGTTGTAGAATGCACTGACTGCATCTCTGCAGAGGGGTAAGACTCCCTCAGCAAGTGTCCTCGATATGACACTAAATAATCTGATGATGAGGCTCCAGTAATGCTGGAGCTTTCGGGAATGTGGAGTACCTCTTTATTGCCATTGCTCCTAGGTTCACTCTGGCCTGGAGTGGTAGCTCCTGATAGGGTCCTATGTATGGGTCAAATAGAACTAAACTGTGTACTTATGCTGACTGTGTACTTATGCTAAACTGTGTACCTATGCTAACCTGAATTGCTTGAAATTGGACTATTTTGACATTAAAACTGAATACTTATGCTAAACTGAATTCTTTGAAATAGAAATGTTTTTGACATTTAAACTGTGTACTTATGTTAAACTGAATTGTTTAAAATAGATCTATTTATATGTATAAAAATGGATTTGGCATTAAATAACCTATGATGGTTGATATGACATTAAAACAAAATAGACCAAGAGTATTAGTCTAAAAGTAAATGTAATAGCATGACTGGAGTTAGAACTCTCTTACTTTGATGTTAGAGTCCAGCATGTTAGCCACTACACCATGGTGACTTGCTAACAAATGAGTTAAACTTGTTTAAATAGGAACATTCAGTGTCTCATCAACCGAAAAAGACATCGACACACGGCTAACGAAGACATGGACAGCTATCGATAGGCTATCAATCATATGGAAATCAGACCTGACCGATAAAATGAAACGCAGTTTCTTCCAAGCAGCGGTCGTATTGATACTGCTGTATGGATGCACAACTTGGACGCTAACAAAATGGCTGGAGAAGAAGCTAGACGGCAATTGCACAAGAATGTTGTGAGCAATATTGAACAAGTCCTGGCGGCAATACCCCACAACACACCAACTATACGGCCACCTGCCTCCCATCACGAAAACTATCCAAGTCCGACAAACCAGACATGCAGGACACTGCTGGAGAAGCAGGGACGAGCTCATGTGATGTACTCCAATGGACCCCCACATATGGCCGGGCAAAAACAGGATGACCAGCTTGAACATACATACAGCAGCTATGTGAGGATATGGGATGTAGACCTGAAGACCTGCCAGAGGTGATTAACGATAGGGAGAAGTGGCGAGAGATGGTCAGGGATATCCGTGCTAGTGGCACAACATAATGATTATGATGATGATAAAATATCAGGACATTGATAATTAGAACGAATGCAACTTTTCAGTTTTCCTGTGATTGGTTTGAAGAAAATCTGTGAAGATAAACTAGTGCATTTCTGTTTTCTGCTATTCATAATGAGACTGAGAGAAAATTCATTTTAAGATCTGAGAATTTAAACACTTTTTGTTCATTAGTGTTTTTATTTTGTAGGAATGGTTTCTAAATTGAACACACACACACACACACACACACACACATACATACACACAGACACACAAAAATTCACACACACACAAACGCTCACACACACAAACGTTCACACACACAAACGCTCACACATATATATATATATATATATATATATATATATATACTTAAAGATAAGCTGCCTTAAATTTTTATCACTTTTATGTTTATTCATATTGTAGCTTTTTTAAGTAACAATAAGAACAACAACAATAATTCTGTATGAAAGATTGAGCAAAACAGTCAGACACTTCTTGAAAAAGTGGTTTGAACTGTGCATTTATCATCAGCAGAATATTCAGAATATTTTTGATTCTTATTTAGAATGGAAATGATGTCATTATGCACTTGTATAAATAGGAACAAACCAAAGCTGTAAATCTGTCCATTGGTATTAAATACCTAAACAAATGTGCTACATAGACCTGAAATCAGTTATTTATTAACCTTTTGATTAGATGTAGTACAAGGTCAAATATAGGGGATCCCAATGAGAACTGAACTCACTACTAATAGTCGACTAATTTAGCTTGCTAACCACTACACCACAGAGGTTGTCCTGAACTTGAATTCAGTACCACCAACCCAAGTTAAAATATCATAAATATAATTACATAATACATAGGGATTGACAAATATTTTTGAAAGGCTACTTCATTTTCTTTGATAAATTTTTGTATAGACATGACTGTCTGTGTTTCTAAATGAGAAAATAATTAAATGATTAAAAATTGACGGAAATCCCTAGTCAATTGGAGAAAATCTGTTTGCAGTTAACAAGATGTGCATGTGGTCCTATACATTCTGAATTGAATTTTGATTTGAAATTTCCACTTTATAATGTTCAGTCAATGAGATATATGAAGTCCATTAACGAAGGAACAAGATGATGCTGAAAATTATTTGTTGTGTAAATTAAGTTCTTTCTTCATGATTAGGCTATAGACTATTTGATATATATATATATATATATATATATATATATATATATATAAGATGCAATATATATATATATATATATATATATATATATATATTTATATATGTATGTATGTATGTATGTATGTATGTATGTATGTATTACATCTTATCAAGTGACTATACTTCATGCAATATTGAAAATTGACTGGTCATCTTTCTCATACTACCATCTGATTTGGTTTGGTTTGGTTTTATGGCATATCAACTATTGTTGGTTATTTAAATCTCAAATCCATTTTTATTCATATAAACAGATGAATTTCAAACAATTCATTTGAGCATAAGTACACATTTTATTTGACCCATAGATAGGACCCTATCAGGTGCTACCACTCCAGGTCAGATTGGACTATGGATTGATGACGATAAAGAGATACTCCCCATTCCTCAAAGCTCCAGCATTACTGGAACCTTACTATCTGGTTGTTTATTGTCATATCTAGGACACTCCCTGGGGGAATCTTACCCTTCTGCAGAGATGCAGTTGGTGTATTCTTCAGCAGCAGCCAACTGGGCCAGCTACCATCTGAAGATTGTGTAAAGCACATGAATCTTGTGTAATGCTTAAAGTGTCCATGATTCCATTATTTTAGGTTTTATATCTGCTCTTCTATAAGAGCAGTGAACACACTTTTTAAGCAAAAACTTTTCTCATTTGCAGTTCAATTATTTTATATATATATATATATATATATATATATATATATATATATAATTGTAGCCCATTGGCTTACTCATACTGGGAATCTTTGTTTTGAAAAAATGCAATATCATCTGTGTCGTAAGTAAACAATTTTTCACTGCATTTAGAAGTGAACACAAGACGCCATTGCCAAATTCATTAGGGAGTGGAATTTTCTCTTACCGACTCAGAAGCTATTTTTGAGACAAATTAATCCTCGAATCCATCTCAGAAGAATTTTCTAACTGTTGAATATAATGGATAATATTTACAAACTTCTCTTAGGGTATAATGACTTGTTTCATTTTTACACTTAATTAAAAAGAAGCTTACTGTCCAAAATTGGACACATACAAACCCAGCAAATTAACAACCCATCTCCACTATAAAACCAGCAGTCTCTGACAGCTAGAATTGTGAAGCAATATTATGAACACTATATATATATATATATATATATATATATATATATATATATATATATATATATGTTGGAATTATCAATGCAATAAGTCCATTACATTAAGTTTCATGTGTTTCACACAATCTTTAGAGAATAATACATAAGAAGAGACCAATCAAGTGTCAATATAATTCAAGATATAGTAATATGTAAATGTGTTTTAACATCTCATCATGGTACTATACTTTATGCAATATCCATATTTACCAACCCCTCCACTTGGGCAGGATATGACACAAGGTCAATTTTTTTAAGCAGAGTTTAACAGGTTTGAATTCAGAGTTTTCCTTCTCCTAGACTAGTTGCCTCACCAAGGCTAGAGAACCTAGTCTGCCCTACTATTTTACCCATACTTTATGCTATATAGATAATTGATTAGTCACCATTTTGACATTTCCATCTGAAGATTATGTAAAACATATGTAACTTAATTAGAGTAATAGATTTATAGTGTCCATAATTCTGATACATGTATAGTCCAATTGTCTTTTATGTATAAGTAGGTAGGTTTTACTAGATGTATTGAATGCTACAGATTTCAATTTGAATAGGTTACTAATGATAATTTTTTGTATAATCCCATTTGGTTGAATGTCTGGCTTTATTCAGTTTTTACACTTAATCAAACTGTTAATTAATACATCTTAATTATGGCCTAATTGCCCTGAGTAACTTCTCCTTCTCCTTCTAACAACATAATATCTAATTATTATTTGCAAAGAAATAATTCTATTTCTTATTGAAGAAGTTCAGAGTTTCTATAAAGTTTCTAAAGGCAAAACCGAATACAGAAAATAAAGAGATGAATGCTGAAATGTCCGCAATTAATTCTTCCTGTTATTAATTCATTTGCTGTAAGCAATTGTTTTGCTCATTAAAAACTTTCCACAAATTGAATTTGACTTTTTGTTCTTTTCCTACATTCCTGACGGAGAAACTCTTCTTGTCACGATTCTCCTTCATCCTCTTCTTCACAATGATATTATTTTATTGGGTTTAATCTTTTTAGACATTTATTCTAGCCTTATTCTGGTTCTTTATTCAGTCATTTTTTCCTATCTTCTTCTTTAACTTATCCATCCATTCCTTCAATTATCTTATATTTTTCTTCTTATCAAATGTTGTTTTTTTTTTTTACATTGCTATTCATACATTCATTTATGTTCCTCTCAGCTCTCAAGTTTCTCATCCTCATAATTAGCATCTTTTTTTCCTTCTTCCTTTACACAATTTTTCATCACTTTCCCTCTGGTTTTTCTCTCCTCTTTCTACTGCTACTTTTCTTCACACTTACCAACAACCCTATTATCTCTTTATTTTCTTTTTTCTTGTTATAGTTTTCTCTCTTTTTCTTTTTACTAGTTCACTTTTTTCTTTTCCACTTCTGTTTTTTCTTTCTATTTGACCTCCAGCTTTCCCTCCTTTCTTTTCCTTGAACCAATTCAAGAAACTTCATATCATTAAATATAATTTTACCTACAGACTTTCAACACTGTTTCTACTATAATTAATTTCACTTGATTTAGAATAAATGTAAAAGTTTTAGCTTGAAGCGAGTAACTTCCATTCAACTTTTGATAGTTGAATGAACATTTATGACATGTAACATATGTTATTTCATGAACAATGCAAAACTAATGTTCACTGAACATTAAAACTCTCTTAATTTGAATCAATAAAATTAAGATGCAAAAATAAAGTAAATAATGTGAAGTATTTTCACAAGAAGTGGAACATAAAGTCTAAAAAGAAAAAAATCAAATAAAAAATAATTTTGAAGTTTTTGAAATGCAAAACAAATTTTACTGCAAAAGTACAAAATGATCAACAAGTAATAACAAAATAAATGTGATATAAAGGATATTACAATAATTAAGATAAAAAATATAAAGAATAAAAGAATTATAAGGAATAATATGCATAATTTGTAAACATTTTATTGTAATGCCTGCAGTAATTGCATTTATTCTTTGTATATAATCAGTTCTTTACCAAAAACTTTCTGAAAAATGGATGAAAATATCAAATCAGATTCAAACTAGAAAATACTTTTAAAAATATAATCCATTATCACAAAAGAAAATTATTGCTCAAAACTTGAATATCAATTGATATTTCTCAATATATATATATATATATATATATATATATACATGGGGAAAAATATAGGAAAACAAAGTGAAGAATTTAATATGAAAGAAATTTGATGTTATAACATTTTGGTTTCAATAAACCATCATCAGGACTGAGAAAAGATGTTATGAAGTGTTGTTAGATCACCGATGGATGCTAACAAAATGCTATATATATATATATATATATATATATATATATATATATATATATATATATATATATATATACAAACAGAGCAAGAGAGAAGTCAAGCTGCAAACACACATTCATTATATTTGCTTGGAAGCATTCCAAATCATTAAGGATTAGTTTATAATACAGCAATTTTAATACAAGATATTCAAGAAGGGAGAAACTCCAGTACAAAAAACTTTGATCCAATGATCATGTTGCTATCACTCTTTCTTGATGGCTCATGTCAGGTAAACATTACTTTAAAAGATGGGAATAGTTACACACCTATCACCATAGAACTTCAATAAGAAAACCTAAAGTTTTTCACTTATCAACTTCTATATAGATAGAACTGTAATAAAAAACAGATGGAAGATGTCATTGAATCTATGAATCTCAAATGCAGGTGGTTTATGGATAAGT
The DNA here is from genome assembly GCA_963585895.1 of Sepioteuthis lessoniana. Lineage (NCBI taxonomy): Eukaryota > Metazoa > Mollusca > Cephalopoda > Myopsida > Loliginidae > Sepioteuthis > Sepioteuthis lessoniana. The sequence continues at coordinate 38,636,797 of OY757936.1, read as the reverse complement.
TGATTGGTGGATACTGAATTTGGAGATATGTGCATTGTTTGATGGCACCCAGACTAATGAAACAGCCCAATCCAGGGGCACACACCACTTAATCAAACTGGAGATAACCATAAGAAAAATATCTCTTTGTCTCAGTTGGCCTATTGCAATTAATGGAGATATTCACAGTCAGACAACACAAAATATTTAAAGGTATTATTAAACTTACCTACTGGAATATAAGAACAATGCTTAAAACAACAAATTGTAAATGACCCCAGCATCACTCAGCTTTAACTTGAATTTGCAAAGCAGGATACCAGCAAGCTTCCACCATCAAGGTTTACTTTCCAGATCAGAGCAATGCAAGAAAACATGAAACCAGCCTCATTCTCTACTGGTCAGCCAAACCAAAACCAGAAAGGTGCTTCTCTAGTGTAAGCCTCAAAGTGGGAAATTCCATTGCTTCAAAATTTATCAACCTATCAAATGGGCACACTGAAGCATGCTACTCATTGAATGGGAAGTGTATATACCACCTGTTCAACAAGTAGCATGCTTCATTTAATTAGCTGTTATATTAAGTCTTTATTTACTTTTTTATGCTAATAACCAGTATTTAAATTTGCTCAGTGGTTTTAATTTGACTATTATCCTCATCTTTGTTACTTTTTTCTCTAATTAGTTGGTAGAATGTTGGCCAATGGCTCAGGAGACTGGGGTTCAATCCAAAGACTTAAAAAATGATACTTGCTCAACTCTCAGCATTATAAGGTTCATATCAAGGGTTAAGTGGAGCAATCTAGAAGTTGGTGTTGTAGAAATTGAAAATGGAGCTTTCAGATCGCCCTTGATTCCAGTCGCCAACTTTACTTACTTTATTTCAATTGCTGGTCGATTCTTCAAACTACTTCTGGTGAAAATGGCACCCAATTTATTTATATTATCATTGACTATTTTTTACATATGACAAATGAAGCTTTGTTAATCTTTAATGTTGACAAGAATTTTAAAAATCTTTATTTTCTAATAATATTTGACATTCAATGAGGAACAGTGTAGATTGAGAACATTAAGATATAAATGAGATTCAAGCTCCTTTTTCCATTGCCTCATGGAAGCCTGTTAAAAAGTATCCTTGGTTCAAATTTCATATAAATCTTATTATTATTATTATTATATATATATATATATATAGAGAGAGAGAGAGAGATAGAGAGAGAAATGAAACAATGAAATAATCTCTCTCTCTCTCTCTCTCTCTCTCTCTCTCTATCTATCTATCTATATATATATATATATATATATACGATGTGCATTCAATAAGTTTCCAGACTTTTTTTGTGTGGGCATTTAAAATTGTCATAGACTCTTGAAAATTCAGTATGTTATTGCTATATATCTTATGAGATGACTGACCAATTTTTATTATTTCAGGTTTAAATGAACACCTACAGCAGGAATTGGAATACACCCTAATAATGCCTGATTGTCACTGCTGGGGAATCTAAAAAATGCAATCTGGACATGAGGACACTTTAGAAGAATGATATACTATAAACTTATGTTTTAAACTTGGAAAAAATGCCACAGAAATGTATGGAATGCTTCAGACTGCTTTTCAACCATCTTGCATGAATCGAGCATGAGTTTTTGAGTTGCATAAGAGATTTAAGGAAGGCAGGGAGTCTGTGAGGGATGATGAGAGGTGTGGGAGGAGTAAGGAAGTCGGAAAACCAGAATTGATTGGCCAAAGGGTTAAGGTTAGGGTTACTATTTTGAGGTTTTAAGGGAGTTCAGGAAGAGATTCCATTGGAAGAGGCCCACACTCTTCAAATCGGGTCAGTGGCATTTCCACCAGGACAATGCACCAGTCCACAACTCCATCTTTGTCACAGACTATTTGCCCAAGATGGGAATCAAGACAATTCCTCACCCTCCCTATTGTCCAGACCTTTCTCCCTGTGACTTTTGGTTATCCCTAAGCTCAGAGGCTGTCGTTATGACAGAATTAAGGAGATGAAAGAGGCTTTGACAAAGGTCATTGACATGCTCACACAAGAGGACTTCCATGGGGCCTTCCAGAAGTTGTTGGAACTGTACAACAAGTGCATTACAGCCGGAGGAGATTACTTCAAAGGGGACTAGAGTTTCATGTGTGTACTATCAATAAATGTGCCCATATGAAAAAAGTCAGGAAACTTATTGTATGCACCTCATATATATAAATCTATCTATCTATCTATCTATATATATATATATATATATATATATATATATATATATATATATATATATATATAGTTTGCTGTATTTATAAACAATGAGTTCTCAATATCAGTGATGGAGCATATACAATTATGTCAGGATAGCATAGATATAGAGTCAAGACCAAGGTTTGATGATCATATTGGCAAGAAACTGACAGCTACCAAATACCAGTGACTAAGTGTCCATGCTATCTTATATATATATATATATATATATATATATATATATATATATATATATATATAATGGACACATATCACTGTGCGATGATTAAGAAGTTTATCTATCAGACTAATTCATCAGTGTGGTAAGTTTGGTCTTCACTGAGTGGTCTTATGCCACACTTAGCTATGCTTAGTAAATATATATAACATTTATTCTCAAGAAATATTATATATATATATATATATATATATATCATACAAAATACTAATGGCGATATTATAAACAAATAAAACTATTTAAAACTCTGAACGGAATAGCAGATTCACCTGTGAAAAGACTGGATAATTAATCACTTGAATGACTATAAAGAGAAACATTGAAGGTGAGAATAATATCAAAAAAATATTATTCAGTGAACACAATAAGTTGAGAGATTTTGTTATTGTTAAGAGTGTGAAACTGATCACGTACTTTAGATTTGTATATAAGAAGCACAATGAACTTTTTTGAACTTATTTCATTCAGATAAAGTCATAATTCTACCCAGATGCCTCATCTCATAAATATCATATAATGGCAACAAAAAAGAATAAATCCTACTCATTAAAATACGTGACATTTTTGCCAGTATAAAAAAAAGAAAAAAGAAAATTACCTTTGAACCATCTTTGGTGTGGAAGATGGTAAAGAATGAGAGGTGAACAAGGAAATAATGATATTTAGTACTTTTTGAATAAAGGAAAAAGTAATATATTATGGTTACTTTAGCAGTTCGTGTTTTCACCAGCAGGGGGCAGCAGACATGATTATTAGAACTTTTGACTCCAAGCACCATTTACTCGCATGGCAGCAGGATGAAGAAGCGTGATATTTAATTCATTCTTTAGCGAATAATCAGGGTTTTTTTTAAGTAGGTTTTACATTATTTTTTTCCTACTGTCCTGATATGATTTGCAATTGTTTCCTACTCTCTTTTCACTAATATTGGTAACCATAATGTCCATTGATTCACTGGAAAAATGATTTTTATGTTATTAAATGGTTTTTTGTTGTTCTTTTTACTATGTGGTCAAGAATACAATATTGTATCAGGTAAAAAGAATAATAGATACTTTTTTCCTTTCTAAATAAAAGTGATAAGGAAAAAGAACAGTTTTAGAATCATCTAAAACTTAAAATTCTGCTTATATTGAAATATAAACAACTTAGCTTTTTTTTATTTAAAGAATCCAGAAATTTTTCATATGTAAACATGAGTATGTTATATATACATATATATATAATTAAAAAAACATATTTGTCTTTATGCAACATATAGAAATATTTTAGTAAATAATACAAAAATTCTCCATACAGACAATAATGCAAAAAATTTTAAATCCTAGAAGCTTTAATATATAAAATTTAGACAACCCACTATTAAGAGAATTAGCTTTGAAACTAGTGATAATATTCCAAAATAGATAGAACAATCCACATTACAAAAGATAGAACAAATTTTATTCTACTTCACGTAATAGAAATATTTAAAAATAAACTGCCACTACCGCTTAGCATCACCTTGGTGATAAAAACAAGCCTCACTTTGGTGATAAAAATAAAAATTAAATAATAATTTTGTTTAAATACTAAACAATTTTAATTTTCAAATGGCATATATATATATATATATATATATATATATATATATATATATATATATATATATATATATATATATATATGTATGTATTACCTTGATAATGGTTCTGACAAGCACCGAAAGTACTCAGTATAACACAAATAGCACCTTTGGAGAAATTATCAACAAATTTCAAGATTGTAACATAAAAATAAACATTAGTACCCTTGAAAGAAAAAAGAAAAAACTCCAAACCAACAAGGATTTTATTTTATTGAATCAAACCTGTTTAAATGAAAAGATTCTACCTAAATACACCTTTTTCCTATATATATATATATATATATATATATATATATGTATATATATATATATTTTCGGATATAAAAAATAGGATAATACTTATTGTTTCATATATACCTGTAAGTAAAGTAAAGTTAGCGACCATAGTCGAGCGTGACCCGAAGGCTCCCTTTTCGATAGCTACTACACCAAGGTGTAGGGGAGGGCGCTACTCCATTCCCAGGATTGCTCCACTTTACCCTTGAACCGTACCTTATAATGCTGAGTGTTAAGCAAGGTGGTATCAAGTACCATTTTTAAAGTCTTTGGTATGACTCGACCTGGGATTGAACCCAGGTCTCCCGGGCCATTGGCGAACACTCTAACCGCTGGGCCAATGTCCCGGTATATATACCTGTAATATTAATATAATTATTACACAATATAGTTTATCCTAACTTCCAGAAATTTGTGTACAAAAAAAACACAGAAATGATTCAAAATAAAGTCATTAAGATATTTATATTCTGAAAGACTCAGAGATTCAACACAAAATAAATATATTAAACTGATATATTCATCCCAATATAAAGAATGTAAAAAATGCGTAACAATGAGTAACTTGTTTTGTTCAATCAGTTTTATGCAAAATTTATACTTTTATTTTATTGATAAATTCAAATCAAATACAATAATTAATGAAATTAATCCTCTATATAGGAAAAATAAATTGAAGGTAATTTCATAATTTACTTTATTTCTATGTAAATTATCAAGAAATATTTAAACACTATGAAACAAAATGTTTATCAAATTAAAAATGTCTTTGTAAATCTTGAAGGATGAAAATTGCTGAAGGACGTTTGGGCTGTTTGATTCACTGATGAAGTCTTTGTTTAGCACATGACATCAGAAACATGAAATGGATTAGGAAACATTTATAAAATTATATTTTCTATCTGCATTTTTTGCTTTTGTTGTTTCAGGAGGACAATCAATTGACAGTAATCAAGTTATATTTTATCTATTTATTCTTCTACTTAACATAAATCATTGAACAATATCAGCCATAAAAGGAAGCACTTGATTATAAAACTAAATATTTCAAAACAATGTCTATTCGTAAACAAACATAATAATCAAATAAAAGTTAAATAAAAAAAATGTATTAAATTCTTCAGATCCAAAAATGAATGCAAAACAAATGGATAAAAAGATAAAGCGTGAGAACAACTGTAGAATGTGTTTTACTGGAGATACTCAAGTATTATCCATGACTACCTGGAATTGTCAAGGGTGACCCGAAGGCTCCCTTTTCAATAGCTACTACACCGGGGTGTAAGCAAGGGTGCTACTCCATTTCCTCGATTTCTCCACTTTACCCTCGTTCCTTACCTTATAATACTGAGTGTTAAGGAAGGCGGAATCAAGTACCATTTTTTTGAGTCTTTGGTATGACGACCTGAGATTGAACCCCGGTCTCCCAGACCATTGGCGAACACTCTTCTCATTAGGCCAATCCTCATCATAGCTGTCATCATCATCATCATCATCATCATCAAAGTATGACAACAGCACAGATTCCTTTGACTCTTTCTTGCCATCTGTACCTATCAGTCACCACTCTTGGCAAATCTTCTAGATGACATCCAGTGTTTTTTTCCTGATTATCCAACACTAGTATATCAATGGGCAAGAGTCCATAGGAAAATGTTGCTCATAAATTCGACCATACTTCTCTTGGCAGTGCCCAGCATGTCTTGTTCATCTTACTTGGAAGATTTGTGTGATGAGAAGTGGCTGTACAGATGTTATTTTGCAAGGCGCTTCTTCTAGGTTTTGCTCAAAACAGCATACAGCATCCTTCTAGAGCACCAATTTAGCTTTTTCTTCAAATTCTTCATTAACGTCAAAGTGGTTCACCCATACAATAGTACTGACACAGCAACAGCTTTGAAGAATTCTTCTTTTACTTTATCAGAGAGATCATATTTCCATATAGTCATAACCTGTCAATAACAGTCCATACTTTACCTGTGCATATGTTGACATCTCGTTTTGTAGATGAGATATTGCTACTGAGGTATATGAACTGATGAACAAATTTCAGTGGTTTGCCATTTAATAAGGAGTTGGCACCTTTTGATTAAAACAAATTAACTCTTTTTTCATCTGTGTTCACTTAGAGACCAATGCCTCTTGCTGCCTCCTGCAAGCTATGTGGCTTGAGCTGGTGCATTTGCAAGAAGTACTAGATCCTCTGCATAGTTTGCACCAATAATAGTTTCTGCTAGATATCATCTGCTTCTTGCCTTTTTTAATGTGAACCATTTTCTTTCATTTGATTTATTGACATCTAGACGGATTATGAATAGAAATGGCACCAATATATGTCCTTATAGGACTCCAGGAACAATATTGAACAAAATCAGTGTCACTATCTGGTGAGCTATCACTCTTGTGTCTTAACATTAACCATTAACATGGTATCGATATTTACCCAACCCCTCCACTTGGGCAGGATATGACACAAGGTCAATTTTTAAGCGGAGTTTAACAGGTTTGAATTCAGAGTTTTCCTTCTCCTAGACTAGTTGCCTCAGCAACTAGTCTAGTCTCTCCTACTATTTACCCATAGCTGGAGGGAGAATAATTGGATTCATACCTTTCCCAAAGGTATTAGTGCTATGTGAAATGCAATTAGCCTGGTCCAGGATTTGAACTCGTGTCGCCGTGTCTATTTCCTACGACAATAACCATTACACCTCGGGCACCTCCCAACATGGTATTAGTTTCTCCAGGAAAACCATATGTTAAAGTATTTGATCCATCTTTTCTCTGTGTATGGAATCAATAATATCTAAGGACTGAGGAAAAATTTTTCATGAGGCAGTTTTTATAAAGGTTAATCATTAAATTAATTCAATAGTTATCAGATGTGAAAGGAAACTTTTCATTTGGAATATTGAAATATAAAAATCAAAAACTCAAAAAATTGTCAAAGAAAATATGAAGTGAAAATGTGAATCCTTTTCTCACCATTGGTAATGCTTAATCAATCAGTTAAACTTACAGAATTATAAAAGATTTCCTCCCTCTGTCAGACTTGTAACTAGAAAAATCATTGTCATGATTGACTAATGATAACTTAAAAAAACAGTTTATAATGAATTGTTCTTTGAGTTACCAGCCAATGTATGAACTATGTCTAAGTCATTATTTTGAATTATAAAGATTAATATACTTTTCTTTGTTACTTTTATAACAACTGAGTAAGGTTGAAAATTTATTTTAAATACATTGTGATTAAAATAGCAAAGAATAATAGTTGAAAAAACTCAAAAAGTATGGGAAAATACTTGGATGAGTCAAAAGTGTTACAATATTTTGGTAATATGAGGCACAATTTAGCTGTTCCAAATGATTTTGCCAAGTCTGTGAAGGTGATGAATCCCATTGGACTGTGTGATGCCAAGCTCGCCTGATAATCTCCTGGTGTTACTTGACAGATTTGCCACTCTGGCTTAGATCATGTCCTCAGAATCCATGCTTTTAGGCCTACCTGATCTTGTCTGATTGTTGATGTTCTTGCAACCTGAGTAAAATTTCTTGAACCATCTGGTGATCAACAGTGCCTTCATCTTTCGCACAACAAATGTTTTAGTTGCTTTTGTGGCATTATGCCTCAGTTCAAATTCAGTTCTGTGGCATTATGTCCCAGTTCAAATTCGTAAAGCATAATTTTCCAAATTAAACTATATTGTACATTCATCTGTGCAACTTTCAAATCACACACAAATTAAAACAAAGCACATGTCAGCACACCAACTACCACAATACTATGTATCAGAGTGGGTACCTCCAGCAGTTTGAATTGCTTAGGCCATGCGCTGCAAACTTTTCCACGTCAAAATATTGCAGAACTTTTGACTTACCTAAAAAGTTGAAATAACTCAATAAATAAGGAAAATATATGTAGTCTCTGAACTTCAAACTATATATCTAAAGCAAATTATCTGAAAATGCTTACAATATTTAATCAGCTTAAATTCCAAATGTAAATCTTTAAGAATATTTTTTAAATTAAACTTACAGTGAAATTACAAATTGTAGAAAATTTTAAAATATTTGCTGTAAGAATTTTTTTAATAAACAACTTTAAATGGTGACCTACTGTACAAAGCTTTTGATTCTGAAATGTTTGGGATTCTGAAATACTTTGCCCATCCTAAACAATAAAATATGAAAAGGATTTTTAATATCCCCAAAAATAAAAATGCAATATATGATTTCACAAAGACAAAACAAAAAAAATTATGATAAGAATTTTTCAAATTCCATCAACTTGAATAATATTCTATTGATTTTTTTATGAAATTTTCATATAAAATTGGTTTAAAAATAACTATAAACTAAAAAATATTTTGATTATACAGAATTTTTTAGAAATTATTTGCTCTTTTAAAATGGGTCATTCTATTAAATATTATAAAAGTCAAAATCAAAAACATTTTCTAAAGTGTAATAAATTTTACATAAGAGAATTTCCCTTGAGAAAAATAAGATTTTTTTTTTATCTTTCCTTTTCTTTACATTCATTAAATGATGCATGCAAATCAGGATGAAGTTATCTGGGGTTAAATACTAGTTATCTTAAAATTTTGATTTTATGCCATATTTATCATTTACCTTATTTAGATAATTACTGATTTATACATAGTTAATTTGTAACAATATAATCAATGTAATTGGGAAGATACTTTTTAAGTGTTATAGGCTCTGAAGCCAGGTAGGTGCATTGTCAACCAAAATTTCTTGAATATAGGACTTCTATTGTCATAGAAACAGAAAATACGATATGTTTTAAATAGGTGATGAAATTTAAACAATGTCTCCTCTATTAAAAAATAAATCTTTGTAAACAAAAAAGCTGAGTTTGTAAATTTTTCTAGGCTAGCAAATGTTGTTGAATTATTCTGTTCCATCTGCTAATTAAAAGTGGACTCATCCTTTTCCATATAGGTGCCAATTGTTTGTTCTAAGGAAAATAACTCATTTGTCGTTGGGCCTTTTGGCCTGGTGACTGGACTCACTGACCACAAAGTTCACTTGATACCAGGCCAAAAAGGCCTGGTGACTGGGAAACTGAATGCCTAGTTCCCAGGAGGCCTTCCTGTTGGGCAATACCTGATTTGCTGGGTTAAATTCATTGCTTGATGCCAGAGGCACCCCAGTTAGGGAATGCTGATGGGATCAAGTATTTTTTGCACCTACTGTGCATGGCTTCCCTCATTAAAATGACCTTAGGTCAAATTCTACCTGGTAGCAAGTTAGATAAATACCTTTGGGCTAGCCACCAAACATTCGTGCCAGGTGGTTAAAATTGTTCGAACACTTAGTCTCAGGGAGCCATTACCCTGCTTTTTACCTGCTTTGCAGGGTTGGTTTTATTGCTTGGCATCTGTGGCACCTCATTAATGGAATGCCAATGGGGCCAAATATTTTTGCCCCTGCCGCACATGAGTCTCAATTCCTCTCCACAATAAAATGGCCTTGTGCTGCATTCTGACTTGGTGGGATGTCAGACACATACCACAAACTCACTTGTCTGACTTATAGTCAAGTCATGCTGAAAGCACCAGGTTTTCGGTAGAATTACCAAACTTAATGTTATGGTGATATACCCCAAGACATCCCTGCATGGACCCTGCTGGACACTATAGATAGTGACTGACTCGATAAACGAGTCAAGCGAGTCTAATCACTCACTGATAACTGTTACTGTCTGTATTTCCATAAATATATATTGCCGTAAACCTTACATCTCTTTGTGTTATTCCTTTCTGGCCCTTCAAGGCCACAACACTTAAGCATTGACAAATCTCTTTAATGCTTTGATTGGTGACCACTTGAGCAACAATGAGTACTGTAAGCAACTTGTGGCTTTTGAGCCATATCTAAGTAAAGCTTAGTAAATAAAAATTCACTTTTCAAGTTATGCTAAAACACCAGTTCCTGCTATATCACCAAAGTTAAGCAGCAATGAACCTGTTCAGTACTTAGATAAGTGACCACTTAACCTAACAGCAGGCATTGTAAGCAATCTGAGGCCTGTGTGTCAATCTAAGCAAAAGCTTTGTAAATAACATCAATTTGCTTATCTTATTTTCAAATTACATTGAAATCACTGTTTCCTACTCTATCACCAATGTTAAGCAGCAATGAACTTGTTCAATACTGAGGTAACTACTTAAGCAACTGCAAGATACTGTAAGCAACCTGAGCCCTTTGTGCCCTACCTCAGCAAAAGAGCTTTGTAAATAATTCACTTGCCTCTGAACAATTTCACAACTTGAACAGGAGTAAAAATGCAAGAAAAATAATCAGTCGCTTATTATTGTTGGGTAGAAGAGGCTTAGCTAAACATTTAAAAAGATATTTTTTACAAGAATTTTTTTAATTCATAAAATCATTTTGTAAGAAAAATGGTTCTTTTGTGATATTGAAATTTGTTCCTCCTTCAAAAGTAATTGCACTATCAAAAATCAAAAGACATTATAATTTAATGACAGATGCTGCTGTGGTGCCATGTCAAGTGATACTTTATAATAGCATCTCTCAAACTAATAGGGGTTATGTGCTACAGGTTTATTTGGTTGCATGATACCAGCTGCAGCCAAAATTCCCTAAGTTAACTTATTAGTGAATAACACAATATTGATTGCCTTTATGAGACTAAAGCATTTCAACTATTGTACTGTTTAGTTCTAGTTGAGAGAAGAGGTACGTTCATGTTTTTTCCCAAAGGCATTTAAGTGTAAAGGACATGTAAACTGTCTCAGCGGGAGTTTGAAGGCAACTTTTTGATTTCATATTAGGTTCCCCCCCACCCCAAAAAAAAGTTTGAAAGTCCATTTTCAACATTTTCTTTTTAAATAGTCTGCTGCATTAGATATTCAAGCGATCAAAAGAAATGAAAAGGTGCTAAATCTGGAGGATTTATAAGAACCTAATTCTGATTAGTTTATCTTTTCTTGGGTTTATTTTAAGAAGTGACAGTGAATAATTCTAGATGCAGTTTCATACCATTTAATTTTTGTTCTTCCTTCATTGATTGACTTATATAATTAATAGAAATGAAATATGTAACTATTTTCAGAACATCCTAATAATCATTTCTAAATAATTCATGTATCCTTTGTATTTGTCAAGAAATAAGTTGTTAGATTGAAACACTAAATGTGCCTCTTTACTCTTATCTGTGTTTATTTGTGGGGAAAATGATTCAAGATAAAGTCAATTTAAATCAATATCGAATAAAAAGAACAGCTCATTTTACAAAATGTTTTCCTTAACTGATATTTTGTCTCCCTATAAAAAGTGAATGGCACAAATTGTTTTTTTATTGCTCAACAAACTTTGTACTGAGAATCAAGAATGATATTTGGGAGGAAAGTTCTGTTTAAAATGAATTTTTTTTTCCTAATTACTCAAAACTGACATCATCCGAAACTATTTTGGATTAAAATAGTGCATTTACTCTTTGCACAATGCTTTTATGTTTATCAATTAATTTGTAGGCAAAAGTGTAGAGTTTTATAGTAAATGAAAATTAGTGAGAATCGGTAAAATTTGTAAAAGGAAAACAGAATGAAATATAAGAGATTAATCTTTATTAAAAGCAGGAATGCATAAAAAAAGGCTTTGAAGAAAATAATTCACCTAAATTCTGTTAAATTCAGTACATGAACTGAAGGAAATAATATGAATGTTTGGTAGATGTGATAAAAATGGTAAATAAGAAGGTGAAGAGGAGGCAACTACAATCTCATATGATAAACAAATTTAAAACATCATTTGAATATTTTTTTTAGAATTGAGATCACTTTAAGTTAAGCAGATAGTGGAAAACAATATGTCCACTTGTATTATTTACACTTCTTACATTTAAAATCAGTTGTTTAGATTGCTTGTAATTAATACACTATTGGATCTGAAATGCAAAACTGTTCACACTAATATGATGTATCTAATGAATATGGACAGTCACTTTTAGTGTACATTTCTTTTTGTCTTTCAACATTAGTTCTTTTGTTCATACTGATTTCTTTATTCAATCATTCTCTCTCTCTCTCTCTCTCTCTCTCTCTCTCTCTCTCTCTCTCTCTCTCTCTCTCTCTCTCTCAACTTATTCACAGAGTTTTTTTTTCAATCATTATTTTTTCATTGTCAATCTTTGTAATCATTATTCTTTTAAATGGAAAACATGGTTGATTTTTCATTTCATTTCATTTTTTTTAAACATTTTTCTCATTTTTTAAATCTTTTTTTTTCACTTTACTCTTCACTCTTTATCTTTCTTTTTTTCTCTTCATATTGAATGAATTCATTTTTCTTTATATTTTAATTTTGTTTTTTTTTTTCAAAAACTTCTTTTTATATTTCTTTTCTTGTTTTTTTTTTATTTTTATTTAAAATGTTTTTCCATCTTTTCATCAGTTTTCCTTTATTTCTTCCATTTGCTTTTTTGTTTTATTTCACCATTTTGCTTTCATTTATTCTTGCTATCTAAGCCTATTATTCTATTATTCTATTATTCTATAAAATATTCATAAAAAAATGCAAAAAAAAAATGCATAAAAAAATGTGCAGCATCTGATTTCCACCTCCAAACAATGGAATTGTATTACAAATGTTTTTTTTTTCTTACTTATCTTTTCTTATAAGTGTGCATGCATTGCAATTCACCAGATTCATTCCTAAAAGTATTTCTTTAAATTTTTTTGTTTCTTTTTACCATCCTTGTATCGAAATGGCATCCATATGCAATACAAGTTCTATTTCCTTGACAATATAACAGTACCAATGGGTTGCAAGTAAATTGTTTTATCCAGACTTAATAACTTTTTGCTAGATTTTTACACTAAGTATTGGCCAGTATTTTAAGAGTCTCTCTCTCTCTCTCTCTCTCTCTCACACACACACACACACACACAAACAAACAAACACACTCCCACACAACAGATAAAACATTAATAACTCATTTGATTGATTTCCAATTTTGGTATTCAGAAGTGTCATTTGTTTAACAGCATTTATTGTCTTAAATTTGAAGACAATAATGAAGGAAATCAAGTTATCAATCATCTAGTACATTTTCACTTCCACATAAATGCATTCATTTTTCCATATGTAAATAAACAAACTTGTTTATGCATGCATGTTTGTATGAATTTATATATGCAGTGTGATCAGAAAACTATCAACTGAACAATGAATGAAACATTGATTTTCTTTTAAATGGTCCTCTTTAGCATTCAACAGACTTATTCCATTGAGTTTTCTCTAAACTGAAGCACACCTGAAATTCCTCTTTTGACTTGTTAACGAAATGAATATTTAAATTTTAAAAGTAATGTAACTCTGTTATTCAGTATATGAAAAAGTCTTTATTCAGACCCAACATTTCTATCCATCTTACGCAAACACAAGGAGAGAGGAAGATTTTCTAAGGGTTTATGAGTGTATCTCACTAGCAGCTACAAAGAGGTACCTTCACCCCGACCCAATGTCTAACCCGACTTGTCTCTTTAGATTTCAAACTGAACTGCCCCAAAATCCAAAATTATCTTTCCTTATATAACATCTTAATCATTGTATCAGCGAATCATATTAGAACACGTATTATTAACTTTTATTTCCTCACGTCTTGATTTGTTTATTATCTATATCCTGTCTTTCCCGACATTATTTTGATGTGTGGTGTTTAAACCTGGTCACCACCTGTCCACGTCTTTGACCTTTGCAAGGAACTACACTTATACTCAAAGATTTATAACCAGTCCACAACCTCCAAACTTAATAAAATAATTAATATAATCAATTACCAATGAAATAATTAATATAATTAATTACCAATGAAATAATTAATATAATCAATTACCAATGAAATAATTAATATGATTAATTACCACCCAAATAATTTTACTTGAAGCTGTGCTGTCATATTTCTTTTAGTGTCCTCCATGTCATCAAATTTTACATTTAGGATGAACTTTTACTTCAGAATACAAGGAAAAGTTTCACAAAGCAAGGTTTGATCAGTTAGGAAAATTTTGCACTTGTACTAAAAACTACTGATCAAAAAGTATCTAAATTTGTCACTTTATTATATAAGCATTTTTCACATAGCACTAATACCCTTGGGAAAGGTATGAATCCAATTATTCTCCTTCCAGCTATGGGTAAATAGTAGGGCAGACTGGGTCCTTCAGCCTTGGTGAGGTAACTAGTCTAGGAGAAGGAAAACTCTGAATTCTAACCTATTAAACTCCACTTAAAAATTGACCTTGTGTCATATCCTGCCCAAGCGGAGGGGTTGGTAAATAGGATTATATAAGTCACTCAGCTGTGTACATACCTTATTTTAATTCTCAAATTTATAATCGAATTTTATTTCTTGAAGTAGATTTTAAAAAAAGAACCATTTAGAATTTCTGATACAGACAACATTTAACAAACTTATTTGATATAATTTGTAACAAGTCCTCTAGACAGCATCCAGCATCCACACAGAACTAATGTATGTGGTCAGCTAACACTGGTGTGTCCATCTATAGCAGTCCATGGGAGAATGTTGCTTATGAGTTCATCCTTACTTCTCCAGCAGTGCCAGACAAGTGTTGCATATCCTTCTTGGATGGTTTGTGAGATAGGAGGTAAGTAGCAGTTCAGCTGCTGTTTTTTAGGGTGTTACTTCCAGGATTTGTTCAAAACAACATGCACCATGCTTGTGTAGTTCCTATCTTGCTTTTTCTCCTGATGTTTTCTTAAAGTTCAAGTGGTGCAACCATACAATAGCACTGACATGGCTGTGGCTTGGAAGAATTCCTTGTTTATTTTATCAGACATATCAAATTTCTACATGTTCATTAACCTATCAATAGCAGTCTATGTCTCACTCATACATAGCAAATTCAGTTGATGAGATATTGCTACTGAGGTATATGAACTGCTTTTTAAAATGAAAATAATTTAAAGGATATCATGTTTAGATTAAGAAAAATTCCAATTAAAAAAATGGTTGGCTTTTTTCTGAAATGTTTATATATTTCTTTCTCTGGAAGCTTTAAACTATTTTCTGGATTTTAGTTTTACAAACAGACATATGGACATTCACATGAAAGGTTTTTGTTTTCAAAAAGTTATTAATAGCTTTAGGAGGTTCACATGAGAAATTGATACATTTTATGATTATATAATGTGTCAAAAGAACAGTAATAATAAAAGAATGATCTATGGATGTGACAATATTTTGTCACATTTAATAATGACATATAACGATCAATAATGACACATAAAGATCAATAATGACACATAACCAATGACTGCAGTTAGCATTATTTGTATTTCTCAGTTAAAAGGAAATCCTCGTAGTTAAAAGAAGGAGGACATGAATTTGACATTTTTGCTTGTTTCTTACAGAATAATTGAAAATCTATTCTGTACATTTACCTTTTAAAATTCTCATTTTGTCTGCAAAAGATGCTTTTTTTTTCTATTTTGTTTCCTAAGTTTCTTGTTAATGGACTGTCTGAAATTAATTAGTCTGTGCCAAGATAATTCCCTTTTCAGTCTGACCAAAACTGATATTCTTTGACAGGGAAAGAATTGCTGATTAATTTCTTGTATTCTTATTTAGTGATTGGTTCCAGAGCATTTACACCAAAAATTTAAAATTATCTTTGGCAGCAGTCAGAATAAGAATAAAGAATATATATATATATATATATATATATATACATATTTTCATCATACATGTAAAAAATTTAAAATCATCTTTGGCAGCAGTCAGAATAAGAATAAAGAATATATATATATATATATATATATATATATATTTTCATCATACATGTGAAAGCATGTGCAATACCCTGCCCTCATCAGCCGCCAACCAGGGGTGATCACATAGTTTCAGTAGCTCAAAGCAGTCCTGCCACTGCTGGCGCTAGCAACCAGCTTTTGCCACCAGACAGGGTATTTAAAAGAATTATATATATATATATATATATATATATATATATGCCAGATCAACTAAAAGCAGAAATTACATTGTACATTCATCTTCATATTTAGAGCAGTTTGTGATTTTTAAAAAACACGTCTACTTTCGGCTGTTGATGTCATTACGCACTTACAGTAACTGTCACTTGATGTTACATAATCACCAGGGTTCCACATGCATTTCATTCATCCAGAAGACTTTTTGCTCTCAACCAAATCCAACTTGATGCATATTGCACCGTGGTCAGAAGACAATATGAGGTAACTTTCAAACTGTGGCTGACTGAGTGTCCTATATATATATATATATATATATATATATATATATATAGTCATCCACAGACAGATCTGTTTCGTTCTATCAGAACTCATCAGTGTGGCTAGACAGTATCTTCCCGTAGCTGGGATCGAAACCCGGTTGACTCAAATGTCAAGCCAAAGCTTCTAACCATTCAGCCATGAGGAGATATTAGCTGCGAAGTAAATTTTGAATAGTTATGAATCACAATTACTATTGTTTACATACATCCGTTCAACGGTAGCCGAGACCTCAATTCAACTACGAAGAGGCTTGCAATAGACACTAATGGCAACATGATTACTTCTTCGCCAGAGAACTCAACCCCACAGGGGTAGGGGAGTATATATATATATATATATATATTTATAGAGTAAATAAATTATTTTGAGATGTAAAAATGATTGGATTAGAGCAGAACTGATATTCCAAAATATTGCTGAATAGAGTATTTAAATTCAAACATAGTAATTCCTATAAATTGAAATATGGTAAATTTATAATCTTAGATAATAGCAAAACTACCTGACATTGCTTTGGATAAAGAATAAGATCCTAAAGCAGATGTTGTTAAAGAAAAATTTACAAGCGTGCATAATTTTTGGAGACTATTGAATTAACACTTTGAAATTGCACTTCTAAAAGAAATTTAACTAAAATATGGTGTATTACACTGGAAGCAGCCCCCAAAACAATTCTTTTTCCATGGATCTATTGAAATTTTTGTCTTTCATTTGCAAATTTAAATATTGTAAAAAATAACAAAAATATTTTGGAGAATTTGTTGCATTGTAAAAACTTATTTTCATTATCCCACTTTTTTACTAACATCTTTAATTTTTTCCATAGTTTTTTATCATGTTTTTATTTGAAATGTTCATTGTTTTACAAATTAATTTGTAGATATTTGGAAAGCTATTCAATTTCAACAATATACATATATATATATATATATATATATTCAAAATATTCAATGCATATATATATATATATATATATATATATATATATATATATATATATATGCATTGAATTTTTATATTCTTGGAACAAAATTTTGGTATAAATTGCCAAAAACAGACATAGTGTTAAAGAAATTTAAGATAAAATTAGATCATTTCAGAAAAAAATGGTAAGAAAAAGAATTTAAGATGACATTTTTGGGAACTATTGAAGAAAATTCTTAACAGAATTTAATCTGTATATAAATATTGTATTAATAATGTTCTATGCAAAGATTCTTTCTTTTTAATTCTATTTTTTAATAGATGGGAGAAGATAGTTAAAATCTGGAGATACCCAAAGAGGCATAACACAAATAGATTAATGAATAAGAGTGAACATTGGCGAGAAATATGATAGAAGTCTCTTTTTGTAAACTAAAAATATAAGAATTATGAATTAATTGTTTCAATAGATAAAATATATCTGTTATATTTTCCTAAGAAAGTAGAGCAGATGTACAATTTATCAGCAGTTTTTAAAGCATCTTTTTTTATGAGGTGATATAATGACTTTCAAGAATAATTTGTCAAGAAGAAAAAAATATCAACATTTGTCCATCTCATAATTATTTATCTTTTGTGTGTTTATATATATATGTGTGTGTGTGGGTGGGTGTAGTTGGGCAGCAGTCCTTCATTTAAGTATGTTTGATTAAATAATAAATACACATCTTGTCTATATGATTTTATCAGGATCCTTTCAAGTTTCCTGACATATTTTGGTTTTTGGTTGGAATTGGTAAATGAATTTTTTGAAATTGTCCCAAGCACTTTCAGACCTTTCATAGGCCATCATCAGGGGTTGCTTGCATGTATAAAGAGTGTTTTTTTTTAAAGTTTTTAGTGGCTTTTTGTTTAGGGTTTTTTATAAGATTACCAAAATTACGTAAATGCAATTTTTAAGCGGAGTTTAACAGGTTTGAATTCAGAGTTTTCCTTCTCCTAGACTAGTTGCCTCACCAAGGCTGAAGAACCCAGTCTGTCCTACTATTTACCCATAGCTGGAGGGAGAATAATTGGATTCATACCTTTCCCAAGAGTATTAATGCTATGTGAAATACAATCAGCCTCATCCAGGATTTGAACTCGTGTCGCCGTGTCCATTTCCTACGACGATAACAATTACACCACGGGCATTTTGATAGATGATAGCCACCTTATCATAAAAATTACAGCTCAAACATATTGATTAATAACTAGTTCAACTTGTAAAAAATATGCAAGATGTTTAAGATGATAAGGTAGTTAGACATCAGTACATTTTTGGATTATAGAAACATACACTTGTATGACACCTGTTGTATTCTCTGAGTCTACATATTCCAGTGATCAGTGTAACAAGATAACTAGCAACTATGCAAACTGCAGGTTTTATTTCAGAGTATCTTTTCTTAAACTTTTCCCATCAACGAATACCTACATGTCAGCAGCAGTTTGATACTAGAGCTTTCTTCTTCAGTTTTGATTTTGGAATTAACTTCTCTTGGAAGAATTCCTTCATCATGGTTTTGTTGTTAAACTGAAGCTTCCTCTCTCCCACAAACAGTGTCTCCCTTCCAGCCACACCAAAAAAGAAAGCAGTGTCATACATTCATGGCCAGCTTGACGGCAGGATTTATATATGTATATATATATTGTCACCCCCAGACAGACTGTTTCATTGTATCACAATTCTTCAGTGTGGCTAGACACTCAGGACACTTGAAGCTGGGATTGAAACCCACCCAACTTTACGTTAGACTTAGTATCAGACCAACAAGCGTACCATGTCAGCAAGGGAATTATAAGGTATTTTGTAGCAACAGCAGCATCAGCCTTCGATTGTTTACATTTTATACTTTTTACCGGATACCAGAGTGCTCAATTCATTCGACGAGCTTTGCATTATGCGAGTGACAGCCGAAAATTCCTTCACCAGAGAGCTCAACCCCCATGGAACGTATATATATATATATATATTGTTATGAGTCAGAGAATTATTTAGGCATAAGGAAAATAGGCACCCTTTTAGAACTCACACATACAAGCCCTTCAACATCTAATATATTCTTCAGAGATTCGATTGCATATACATAAGAAAATAAAAGAAAGAAAGAAAGCAGATAATCCATTCAGCTAATCTCTGATTTTCAAGAAATGAAGAAGACTGACATAATCCAAGATTATAACAAGGAACCAGTGAATTTTATAACAAAAGAACAAGCAGCATCAAGGGCAGAATGATCTATCACACAAAAGATCCTTTTTTTACTGGAATGATGTGTACAAATAATTTATACACATGTGTATTATCTATCAAACAGTGGAATGGTGTGCAGGCCATGGGTTGGAATGTGAAAGTTTGTGAGAGATAGAGAGATTTGACATTATAGGACTTATCTGTTCATAATAAGACTATGTTGTTGTCTTTAGTCAAGATATGCTCAGTGGGTGCTCATATCAGTTCTATCTCTTTGTTACTTTCTTTTTTTTTTTCCTTCATTCCTTCACCTCCTTTACTTTGAGGCATTTGTCATATTCTTCTCACATTTTCAAAAAGGGAACACTAGAGATTCATTCATCTTTTACCATTCTAACAGTTCTCCATGACAGCATTATTCAATGTGCTCTAGTGTTGGCTCACTCCCAGAGCTGAGCCAGAACTAGTACTGATCTTATTGGGATGTCTTCATACGACCATGATTGGCTTGGGTTGACCTTTTCTGCTCATGTTTCCCATTTCACATCAATTTTTATGTCTTCCATTGTTAAGTCTGTTTCAGCCAATCACCGCCCATCTGGATGTGTTGCTGCAGTTACAATTCTATTTTATCTTAAGTGCCTGTTCATTGCTGTGTTACTGATATTATGACCTGGATTTTGAGATTTAGTTTCCTTTTCATTCACTGATCCATTTTCTCCTTATTGTTATTATAGAATATCTCCCTCTCTCTTTCTCTGTAACACATTATGATGTCTCTCTCTGTCCTTCTCTGTAACACTTATTATAATGTCTCTCCCTCTCCTTCTCTGTAACATTTATTATGATGTCTCTTTCTCCTTCTCTCTAATACTTATAACAATCTCTCTCTCTCTCTCTCTCTCTTTCTCTCCTTCTCTGTAACACTTATTATGATGCCTCTCTCTCTCTCTTTTTCTCTCTCTCTCTCCTTCTTTGTAACACTTATTATGATGTCTCTCTCTCCTTCTCTCAAATATTTATAACTATGTCTCTCTCTCTCTCTCTCTCTCTCTCTCTCTCCTTCTCTGTAATACTTATAATGATGTCTCTCTCTCTCCTTCTTTGTAACACTTATTATGATGTCTCTCTCTCCTTCTCTCTAATATTTATAACTATGTCTCTCTCTCTCTCTCTCTCTCTCTCTCTCTCTCTCTCCTTCTCTCTAATACTTATAATGATCTTTCTTTCTCTCTCTCTCTCTCTCTCTCTCTCTCTCTCTCTCTCTCTCGCTCCTTCTCTGTAATAATATATATATATATATATAGTGTCTACAAAATAAGTAGTTTTGAAATTTTAACCAAAAATAAAACCATTAAACATCTTGATGCTCATAATAGACAGTTTTGTTGAAAAACCCTTAAAGCTTATTATAAAGGTTTTAGGCAGGGTACAATCTTTTCCTGCTTCTCTAGATGATGTGAAACAACATATCACAATGGATGTTGCTACTGTAGATGAAGTATGTATACTTGACGAGAAACTGACAAGTATCTTGATATATGTTGGATGACTAGGGGTGCCCACTTCAAGTAACTGTAAGTTGAAGTAATAAACTTCAAAATTGGACATTGTGAGTGTCAAATTTTCAGTAGACTTCTTTTTGATTAATTTCTTTTGAAAACATCCAATATCCAAAACAAATAGATCTGATGAGGGGAGAGTCCCCATAGCATTATGGCCAAAATGCTGGACTGACCATTGTAGTAAGCAAGTTCAAACAACCAATCACACTATTGCATTTACTTTCAGATTGATACCAATCAGAAAGGCATGCACTCCCTTATCCCTTAAACTATGAGTTAGATAGTACTATTACTGTTCTTCTACAAACATTAAATATGGCATTTAATATCCTACAAAGGTTGATATGCCATTAAACAAAGAAACTGAATCTGAGAAATGAAGAGTAAATTAAAAGCCAAAAGATGATGGATAAAAAAAGCAATGTTTATTAGACAATTTCTGTGGAATTTCTATTTAATTTGATGTTATTTGGAAACATGTTTTATTGATTGACCAAAATCCCAATTAACTATTCTATGTAAATTTTTCTAAATTTTCAGTCCAAAACTTCTAAATATTACAAGTTTTTATTTTTGTAGAATTTTGAATTATATTTACTTTATTTTTTTTTCTTGAGAAATTAGAAAATTGCTTTTGGTAAGTTCAAAAGATGTAGTATAATTTTGCTTAATATTTCAGAATATTTGATATTTGAAAATTCTGAAATAACATCAAAATATTCATGTTCAATTTTAGGTTAGGAATGATCGAACAAAATGGCTGAAAGAAAGAAATATTCTCATATTTGTTACAATGAGTTATGATAATGTAATAGAAAAGATTAGTAAAAAAAATAAGAAGGGATGCAGGTGCAGATAGTTGCCCTAAAAAGCCATCGAATCTAAAAGGAAAATATAAGAACAAAAATTATAATTGCTCATGGAAAAGATACACCTGATGCCTATCGAGCAACTTTTAATATAATACAAAGCACAGATCTTTTCACTAAAGATACTGTTCATGTATTATGTTTTAGGCAAGAAATAGCCTGGTGGAGCTTATCCCTCTCCGGGTCTTAGTTTTGATTCAAAGTTTTCCTTCAAGACAAGTTACCATACCAAGGTTAAAGAGTCAGTCTGCCCTACTATTTGCTCATAGCTGGAGAGAGAATAGTTGGAATCTTACTTTTCTGAGGGATATTAGCGCTATATGAAATGTAAACAGACTTATTCAGGATTTTAACTCAGGCAGCCAAGTCCACAATAACCATTATACTATGTGCATCTCATATGTAAGCTAAAAGTTCAAATGTGGTGTGTTTTTTATTCTGAAAAATCCTACTTGCTGGCTATGGTTTTGATTCCATTTACTGTTATCATGATTTATTTGAATGACATTCTACAACAGTTCAGTTAATGGTAATTAAAAATAAATTAGATTTGCTAATGATGTCTGAAATTTCAGATGAGACATTAAGATTCCCAAGGACTTTATCAATTTAATGTTCTTTACTTTTTGAATAAGTTATGTTTTCACCAGAAATCCAATAATGATTGCTTAAATCCATAAGGATGGGAACTTAAAGAGCTATAACCAACTATTAGATTCCATTTTTATTCTTTTATAGATCTCATGATTCACTATTCATGCAGGATCTCTGTGTGAAGGTTAATCCTATTTACCAACCCCTCTGCTCTCAGTCCATCGCTTTAACTATTACACCACAAGGACATCCCCTTTTTTGGTTTCAGGTGCCACAAATGATATAATTCTTAAATAAATAATGTTTCCTTTTTTTTTTCTACACTGGTAGATTTACATAACAACTAATTACTCTCATGGGTGTTTGTCTATTTCATCATATCTATCCAACCCCTCCGCTCGGGCAGGATATGACACAAGGTCAATTTTTAAACAGAGTTTAACAGGTTTGAATTCAGAGTTTTCCTTCTCCAAGACTAGTTGTCTCACCAAGGTTGAAGAACCTAGTCTGCCCTACTGTTTTACCCATAGCTGGAGGGGGAATAATTGGATTCATACCTTTCCTAAGGGTATTAGTGCTATGTGAAATGCAATCAGTCTCGTCCAGGTTTTGAACTCGTGTCACCGTGTCCATTTCCATTGACGATAACCATTACACCACGGGCACCTCCAAAAGGAAGGTTAATAATGGTGGTCTGATTTCTTTGTTTTAATAGCATATCAACCCTCATTGGCTATGTAATACCAAAGCCATCCTTGTAGAAGAACAGCAATGGTAGTATTTCACTCATAGCCAGAGTTATAAGGATGTTCATACCTTCCCCAAAGATATTAGTCCCAAAGTGAATGTAATAGCATGATTAGAGTTTGAACTTTCTTACTGCAATGTTTCAATTCAGCATGCTAGCCACTATGCTTGGGAGACTCTCTTCCTGGTTAATAATGAGTTGAAACTATAAAATGAAAAATCAGTATACAATGTTGGTGACATAAACTTATAGACAATCCTCTTTATTATATTTGTTTACTCAGGCAATATCATGTTGCTCTGTTTTGTTGATTTACAGAAAAACCAATGAAAAGAAACAAAAATAACCAATTTTTCTATCCCACTTGCTTGTGTAGTATATTTTTACCAAAGTGAGTCAAAAGTTTTACAATATTTTGGTAACATGTGGCACAATTTGGCAACTTTGAATGCTTTTGCTGTGATTATGAAGGTGATGAACCACATTGCACAGTGAGATATTGTGTTCGTCTGATATTCTCCAAGTATTACTTACTGGATTTGCCTTTACAATTTACACTATGGCCTCAAAATCCACCCTTTTAGTCTGACCAGATCTTATTTTATTGTTGAGGTTCTTTCAATACAAGAGAAATTTCTTGAACCATCTGGTTAGTGCACTGTAATCAATTCCAATTTTCACTCAACAAATATTTTTAGTTGTTTCCTAAGCATAATGGCCCAGTTTGAACTTGTAAAGTTCCAAAATTAAACAAAGTTGTGCATTGATCTGTGCAGCTTATAAATCTCATATGAAGTAAAACAATACACAACATATCCATAATTACCAACCCCTCCGCTCGGGCAGGATATGACTCAAGGTCAATTTTTAAGCGGAGTTTAACAGGTTGAATTCAGAGTTTTCCTTTTCCTAGACTAGTTGCCTCCCCAAGATGAAGAATCTAGTCTGTCCTACTATTTACCCATACCTGGAAGGAGATTAAATTGGATTCATACCTTTACCATGGGTATTAGTGCTATGTGAAATGCAATCAGTCTTGTCCAGGATTTGAACTTGTGTTGCCGTGTCCATTTCCTACGACGATAACCATTACACCACAGGCACCTCTAACATATCTGCATGCTAACAACCACAATGTTATCAAACTTCTGTAGGTACAACTATGATTTGAACTGCTTTAGTCATGTGATAAATGTGCAACAAACTAGGATGTACCAAAATAAAGCAAACCTTTGACTCACGTTAATATGATGATAATTACTACAAATCACTGTTATAAAAAAATTTTATATAATTATTTTTGCCATTTTTCTTGGATATTTTTTAGGTTTTAAAACCTATGGTCTCATTTCTATATGTTAGCCTCCTGTCCTTGATTATCAGACTCACCTATCCAATAAAATTTTCAACAATCCTTGAAATGACAGTATTTAATGATGCATCATTATTTCACAAGGTTCTTTACTTTCTGACAAGATATCTTTTACTTATCAAATTCTTGTGATTTTTTTTTTCAGAAAATCATAATCTGATCCTTGGTAGTCAAATTTTATATCTTGAAGCTAATTCAGTTTGTAATTTTTCCATTTTGTTTTCACCTATGCAAATTTCCATTTGATTTTTCCTTCTTCAAACACCAAAGAATACGAGATTGATTCATTTCTTTGTGAAAAAAGATTTTTAAAAACTCTATAATTAATAACTCCAAGCTGGAATGATATTCTTTGTACTTCCAAATTTTCTGAATTCCTGATTGTCCTTTTTGTTGATTTTTTTGGTAAATTCTGTATCCTCATGAGCTTCTATTTTTGGTTTCAGGTTTGGTTTCTTTGTTTTCATGGCATATCAACCTTTTTAGGTTATTTTAATGCCAAAGCCATTCTCCTAGAAGAAAAGTAGTTGTACTATTTAACCCATAGCTGGGAGGATAAGGGGGTTCATACCTTTCCCAAGAGTATTTGCCCGAAAGTGAATGTAATAGTGCGACTGGAGTACAAACTCGCATACTACAATTCTGCTGTCCATCGCTTTAACTATTACACCACGAGGACATCCCCTTTTTTGGTTTCAGGTGCCACAAATGATATAATTCTTAAATAAATAATGTTTCCTTTTTTTTCTCCACTGGTAGATTTACATAACAACTAATTACTCTCATGGGTGTTTGTCTATTTTATCATATTTACCCAACCCCTCTGCTCGGGCAGGATATGACACAAGGTCAATTTTTAAACAGAGTTTAACAGGTTTGAATTGAGAGTTTTCCTTCTTCTAGACTAGTTGCCTCACCAAGGCTGAAGAACCTAGTCTGCCCTACTATTTACTCATAGCTGGAGGGAGAATATTTGGATTCATACTTTTCCCAAGGGTATTAGCGCTATGTTAAATGCAATCAGTCTCGTCCAGGATTTGAACTCGTGTCGCCGTGTCCATTTCCTATGACGATAACCATTACACCACCATTTGTCTATTTTATGACACAAAGGACTTGAATATTTTAGAGAAATCATTAAGGTGTTGAATCGATTTATCTTCACATGTATATTTTTGCATATGTGCATACATACAGTACACACACATGAACATCTTTATCTCACATATACAAAAACAAATTCTTTATTATTGCTTTTCAGTCAATTTTTCTTATTCTGCCACCCCTCAAACTGCCACTAATGACACACTATACAAACTTGTAAAGTGTTAGTAAATAAAATTAAAAAGAAAACATTCTGTAAAACACTTGTGATAATGTAGGAAGCCTTTTTTGTGATGAAGCTTTTAGCTGAGCAAATATGCTAAAAAAGACACTCATTTTTTAAAAAATTGTTGGATGATGACTACTCATAATAACCATTAACCTTAAACATACTTGAGAATATAAACACAGCACAAAAAAGTCTTTAAAATCAGCATCTGTCAATTAGGAGAATTGTTTAAGATATTTTTGAGAAAGTTTTTTTTTCAAAGTTTTATTTGGCATTTTATGCACATATGATACCGTCTTATGTTTGTTGCGAAAAAATTAATGGTATAATTTTTACTTTATCAAATAAAAACATCAACAAAAAACAGAAACAATATGATATACAACATGCTACAATAAAAACCACACATTAGAATACATACTACAATAGAAACATTGTGGTAGTCAACATAGAAACTATGTGGCAAACCACAGACTACAACAGATACAATGTGCTGGACAACATTCTTCAATAGAAACAATGTAATCGACAATATACTACTGTAATAGTTTTAAGTAATATAATTTTAGCCAAAAACAGATTTAAAAAGATTTCTAAGTGTGTCCTATCAGTAAAAAAAAGAAAAAAAAACACATTTTATAAATTCTAAAAATAGACCTAAGTCAGACTAATAGACATCAAACCCTGATTCAAAAATTTCACAGTTAATGGACACACCACCTGACTCCTTAGGGATAGGAATTAATCAATAGAATAAGAGAAAACAAAATTCAGCATCAGCAACAACTTAGATTTCTAGGAATTTATTAAAAAGAGAAATATGTATTAATATTCCAACACTATACAGACAAAATTTTCAGAGACATTGATTGTGTTTATATCGATGACATTTTGATTTTCAGTAATGATGAGATTCTCACAAAAAGAACACTGACACTGTTTTCAACATTTTAAATGAAAACAATCTAAAAATTTCAATCTTAAAATCTGTTTTTGATGTGACTTCTCTAAATTTCTTAGATTTTTAGATTAGTTCTGTTGGCATTAAACCAACAAGTGATAAAATAGAATTAAAATCCTTCCTTTACCATAATGATTAAAAAGGGACATACACATTCCTTGATACAGCAGGATTCTACTGAAAATTAATACCAAAATTATCTAAAATAATTTTACCCTTATCTGAGAGAATGAGACTATCTCCTAAAGGCTCATTTATATGAAATGAATCTGAAAAACAAGCCATAAATTATGTGATGAGGGAATTCAGTAATTCATCCACATTAACCTACTCTCAACTAAATTATACAAATTATCAGTCAGTCGTTGACAGTAGTAATTATGTTGTTAGTGCAACATTACACCAAATTGTGGAGGAAAATCCAATACCAGTTAGATTTTTCTCTAAAAAATTAACTCAAGCACAAACCAAGTATTTTACCTTTGACTGGCAACTTTTAGCAATTTATTTGTCTATGCTACACTTCCTCAATCTCACTAAGTACCTCTTTTAATGGTCTATAAGCCATTATGCGGTGTATTTCACTGTGGAAACCATGCTAGATGAGATAGACAAAAGCAACAATTACCTATCCTTACTGAATTCCTTTCAGATATTGAACACGTGAAAGACAGTCATAATATAGTTGCTGATTGTCTATCCCGACAAACTCTTGCAGCACAAATAAATGCATGTGCTTTACCTGTACTTGCGGAAGCACAGAAATCTGACAGTGAAATTCAATCTTTTCAGGATTTAAAAAGATTCACCCTCACTGAGGATAACCTTTTTGTATTGTGTGATACATCTTACCCTAGACCTTTTGTTATGTCTAAATTGTGTGAATCCATTTTTAATAGAATCCATTCCATATCACACCCTGGCATTAAATCATCTAATTAAATGATAAAAGCTACATATTACTTGCCAAACATGGATAAAACTATTAAAGAATTTTATGCATCCTGTACATCCTGCCTACAAACAAAAATCTACACGTAACAAAATCATCAATACAAACATTAGAAATACCATTAGCAATATTTTACACAGTACACATTGATATATATATTTACCCAACCCCTCCGCTCGGGCAGGATATGACACAAGGTCAATTTTTAAGCAGAGTTTAACAGGTTTTAATTCAGAGTATTCCTTCTCCTAGACTAGTTGCTTCACCAAGGCTGAAGAACCCAGTCTGTCCTACTATTTACCCATTGCTGGAGGGAGGATAATTGGATTCATACCTTTCCCAAGGGTATTAGTGCTATGTGAAATGCAATCAGTCTTGTGCAGGATTTGAACTCGTGTCGCCGTGTTCATTTCCGACGATGATAACCATTACACCACGGGCACCTCCGGCATTGATATAGCAGGACCTCTCCCACGAGCAAAAGTCTAAATAATCCTTCCCTCGGTCCATACAGATATGTCCTTGCATGCATTGATCATACAAGGTATTTAATAGAAGTGCAACCCATACTTGAGATCATTGCATGTAATTTGGCTTAGGCCTGGATCACATGATGAGATGCCCGCTGGAAGTTGTAACAGACCAAGGGAAACAATTCAAAAGTGAGTTGTTTGCTGTATCATCAAAAGTAATTGATTTTTATTGGCTACATACAATGGTCCATCACCCTCAATCCAATGGCTTGGATGAGAGACTTCACAGGATCATCAAAACTGCTACAAAAAAGTTCTGGATTTCAGCCCTTCCAGTAGCACTTTTTGGGATTCATAGCATGCCCAACAGCCTTACAGTTCTGATTTTTCTCCCTTTTATACTATCATAGGCACTCAAATTTTACTGTCACAGCCACTAAAATACAGTATAAATGAGAAACCTGTTACTCAAAGTTTCACTAGAAAACTTCATAAAGCTATGCCACATTTTGACCAGAGAGAGTTCTCCAAAAGATATAACAAATACCCAAAACCTTATGTCCCAGACAAACTTCAAACTTGTGATAAAATTTAGACTAGAATAGATCATGTTCAAAGGCCATTAGAAGCACTCTATTCAGGTAGCTATAAAATCCTTCAGCAAGCACCAAAATATTTTCTGATAATGACAAGCAAAGATATTAATACTCAAGTATCTGTGGACAGGTTAAAACTGTATATAGAAGAACAAAAATAAAAAGTAGAAAACCTTGGAGAAGAAAAGGTTGATGAGAATAAAATGCAGAGTTGTTTAACATAAGAAGTTGATGAGAAAATTGGACAAGAAGATTCTCCCACGATAACCTCAAAATTAATTATCTTATAGTCAAATAGTTTCCTGGAAAAGACATAATGATCACTTTCGTTATTAGTACATTCCGTTCTTTGGGGAAACTTATGTGATATAATTTAAGAAAAACAACTTTAATCAAAAACAGATTTTTAAAAAAAGTCTTTTTCGAAAAATGTCCTTTCAGTCAAAAAAAAAGAAACACATTTTATAAATTCTAAAAATAGACCTAAGTCAGACTAATAGACACCAAATCTTGATTCAAAAATTTCACAGTTAATGGACACACCACCTGACTCCTTAGGGATAGGAATTAACCAACAGAATTAGGGAAAACAAAATTCAGCATCAGCAACAACTTAGATTTCTAGGGATGTATAAAAAAGAGAAAACGAGAGTTTGAAGAGAGAAGAAAGAGAGAGAAGAGAAGGCATAGTTAGAAGAAAGAGAGAGAAGAGAAGGCATAGTTAGAAGAAAGAGAGAGAAGAGAAGGCATAGTTAGGAAAAAGAGAAAGAAGAGAAGGTATAGTTAGAAGAAAGAGAGAGAAGAGAAGGCGTAGTTAGAAAAAAGAGAGAGAAAAGAAGGCATAGTTAGAAGAAAGAGAGAGAAGAGAAGGCATTGTTAGAAGAACGAGAGAGAAGAGAAGGCATAGTTAGAAAAAAGAGAGAGAAGAGAAGGCATAGAAGAAAGAGAGAGAAGAGAAGGCATAGTTAGAAGAAAAGAATTTATCCAACTTTAAGGTATTCAGAAACATAAGAAACCAGATCCACTGAAAGAAAGACAAAATATTCAATTAATTTCCTTTTCTTTATTTACAAGCACCTATATCTTCAAAGAACAATTAAGGAAATTTGCTTCTGACATAAAAATAATTGCAAACTAAGGACTCTATTTCCACTACAACACACATAACAAAAGAAATAGAAGTCATTGTTATTATTTGTTTCCAGCATTTCTGTGTTCCTGTTATTTCTTGTTTATCAAAATTATTTTGTTCATTTCATTCCTCTGGCTAAGATTCTACAACCCAAATCTCAACAGCAATACTATAAGAGAAACTATGTGGTAGACAACATACCACAATAGAAACAATATGGTAGACAACATACTATCATAGAAACAGAGTATTAGACCACATACTATCATAGAAATAATGTGTTAGACCACATACCACAATAGAAACAATATGGTACACAACATACTATCATAGAAACAGTGTATTAGACCACATACTATCATAGAAATAATGTGTTAGACCACATACCACAATAGAAACAATATGGTAGACAACATACTATCATAGAAACAATATGTTAAACAACATACTATCATAGAAACAATGTGGTAGACAACATACTACAATAGAAACAATATGGTAGATAACATAGTATCATAGAAACAATGTGTTACACAACATACTATCATAGAAACAATATGTTTGACCACTCCTACAATAGAAACAATGTGATAGACAACAAACCACAATAGAAACTATGTGTTCGACAACACACTATCAGAGAAACAATGTGCTAGACTGAATAACAAGGTGAGAACAATGTGGTTAACCCTATACCAAAATATTAACAATATGGCAGACCATATATTACAATAGAAACATTGTAGTAGAAAGGCATTCTGCAGTAGCACACCTTGCTCTATCCAGTAGTGTTATAGGGCATTTGGTATATGTTGGAGTAAATAAGGATTATTATTTCAAATTTTCGCCATCCAGATGGTTTTTGTAAACCTTGTTGTTGATTAAGCTGATGTATTATTTGAGGGCCATTGGCATAATGAGTAAAGTGTTTGCCAAAGGTCCGAGAGACCAGAGTTCAATCCCCAGTCGAGTCATACCAAAAACTCAAAAAATGTTATTTAATGCCACCTTGCTTAACATTCAGCAATATAAAATAAGGATCAAGGGTAAAGTGAAGCAATCCAGGGAATGGAGTAGTGCCCCCACCAACACTTCGGTGTAGTAGCTATTGAAAACGGAGCCTTCAGGTCACTCTGAATATGGACGCCAACTTTACTTTATTATTTGAGGAACACTACGATTTTAAATTTAAGTTTCAGCATACTTTTACACTATTTAAATATACTCAATTCCACCTGTTCCCAAACTAAGATCACATCCTATAAACTCTTCTGCATTAGCAGGATGTGATACGAGGTTGGGTTTAAATTCAGAGTTTTTTTCTTCTCTTGGACTGGTTGGTACATCATGGTTAAGAAGCCAAGTCTACCCTATTTACTCTGGTCCAATCAGCTGGGGCTGCAAAATACTCTGACAAAATCTCTGCAGAGGTGTAAAACTTCCCCAATAACTGTCCTGGATATGACTCTAAACAATCTGATGATGAGGCTTCAGTAATGCAAGAGCTTTGGGAAATGCAGAGTACCCCTTTATTGCCATTGCTCCCAGGTCTATTCTGGCCCAGATTGGTAGCACCTGATAGGGTCCTATCTATGGGTCAAATAGGACTAACCTGTAATTACACTAAACTGAATTCTTTGAAATCAACTGTTTTGACATTTAACTGTGAGTAGTCAAAAAACTGTGTACTTATGCAAAACTGAATTGTTTGAAATTAAATGAAATCATTTAACTGAGTGCCAAAAAAAACAAAGCTCAGGTTTGTTTAAAAATGTTATCTTCAAAATGTGTTTAGAAATCATGTATCAAATATATTTATAAAAAGAATTTAGCATTAAATGACCTGCAATGGT